>CM068832.1:117435818-118035818 GCA_028554795.2 Sinohyriopsis cumingii
TCGCTCAATCCAGTTGTAACACATTAAAAAGCCATCGACAACGGAAAACTCGAACTATCCAAGACTCATACATTATTGCCGCTATGTTCCTTTATCACGCACGGCTTAGTGCCGAGGTGGCTCAGTGGTTAGTGTGCCTAATTCACCATGGAAAGGGTGCTGGTTTGAATCCTACCACTGGACCAGTCTAGGTCAGTTACTGTGGTGGGTCATTGGGCCAGCCACTTTACTTCATTTGCTTCGGCACTTAATAACCTTCTTGTGTTGATATGCCTTAAGAAACAAAACGAAACAAAACAATTATGCATAGTTGCCTGTGCTGAGATTTTCTCGTTTCTCATGAATATACAGAAACCTGCTAAACGAATTACTTTTCTCGCAAGAGCGATGCATGAACCTTCGGGTTGTTTGATCGAGCCAATCAAAGTTTCACTTCCAAACTCAGACACTTATGGACGACAAAACTTGCTCTTTTATTGCTGTATATGAGGTTTTTATATTGTGTTGCTGATAAGTACCTTGTTTTGAGGCGCATTCATGAAAAACGAAAACCTCTCCTCAAAGCTAGCCGCGGATTAGAAAGGAGCGTAGCGGATTGTCGCCAGTGGCTTGCGACCACGACCCCGCATTTTATATCTATTTCTTAACTTTCTAATGTAGATTGTCTAATAAATATGACATTTTTATCTCCTGATTGTCAATGTAATAACAGGAAATGGTTGTTTGGGAACAGTAAAAAAATTAGAAACTGCATTATGATAAGTGTAAATTTTCTTATAATTGACCGTCATGTCTGCACCTAGGTGGAGAAATAAAAGAGAGGAAATTGCTGTGTCTTTCAGGACTCTACACCTCTTTTGCCAAGCTTTAATCATATGTATATCCTAAAAATGATAGATCAAGATTTGTTCCCAGCCTCCAAGTGCAAATTAAAGCTGAATTAATGGTCAGTGATTTTCTATTATATTTCCTTTAACATTGGCTAAGAATGCAACATAATTTACGCTGCGAAGATTAGTATACTTGCCAAAAGAAGTATGCCTAAATGCAAATAAAACAAATTTAAATATTACACATCATGTGGAAAGTGTAATTGTCAAAAAAGGAAATATTTTCACCTGCTCTTTTTATATTTACGTGTTGCTTCATATGGCCTCCTTTTACCGTGCAAGTATTATCCAGCGTAAGTTTGGTCTTGGAGTTCACCATCTGAGGACCAAACATTCTGTAGTCAGGTCCACGGGCTTTAAAAAGAGAGCAATTGTTCTACCGATCATAAATGATGGAAATTATAAAAAGACGTTAACATTCTAACACACCTGGAATTGTTACCTGCTTTTCGACTGGTTCAGCATCAAAATCAGCGACAGTATAAACCAAGAAAGAAAGAAAACTGTTTCTAAGCTTGAGACCACGTGGCCATGTACAAGCGCATAACAAACTTAAAATAGGTACAATATGCTCCTGGGAAAAATACACGCATTAGCTGAATATTATACAAATATGTAATTATATAGCATTTTATCAGTTGTTCGCATTTGAAAGGCAAACCGAATAAACTATTATAGTTTTTTAATACTACTCACCAATTGATTACATATAGGTTTGTAACACTTTTCAAATAATCGTGTTCGTATTAATTCCAGTGTACATCAGGAGGGTGTTCCTAGTAATACCAATGCACATAGGACGGGTGTTCCTTGTAATACCAGTGTACATAAGAAAGGTGTTCGAAGTAATACCAGTGTACACCTGTAAACTACAATCGACCATCTAATATAACCATATTGTTTCTAGCGATTACTGTCCCTAAGATGAAAAAATATGATGCTTTATTTGGTATGTTGCTTAAAGTGGACCGAAAATTCCAAAGACAACCAGTACACGAATATTCGTCAGTGACTGCGAGATCTCTGTTATGTGGAAAATTCTAGAATTTCATCCGATTTACTAAAATATGGTTGGAGTTCTATATCAGATAGGTCCATTTCTGTATGGCGGTCATAGTGTAAATTCCAGTGATGATTAGAAATGTTAAGCAAGAAAAGATGAGGAGTACATGTGAGGATGCTAAAATGACATTGAGATCTAGTATTGTCGCTGTCAAAAGGCCTTTATAGTGGAACTACATTAGAGCTATCGACCTCTGAAAGGTATGAATATTTTAAAGATATCTACCTCGGAATATTGTATATATCTTAAAGATATCTTCCTCGGAATGATGTGATACTTTAAAGATATCTACCTTAAAAAGGGTATGAATACTTGCAAGATATCTACCTGGAAATGATGAAAATACCTTCAAGATATCTACCTCAGAAGGGATATGAATACTTCAAGATATATACCTCAAATCAGCATTAATACTTTAAAGCTACCTACCTCGAAACGGTATGAATACTTTCAAGATATCTACCTCAGAAAGGGTATGAATACTTTCAAGATATGTACCTCAAATTGGCTTTAATACTTTAAAGATATCTACCTCGAAACGGTATGAATACTGTCAAGATATCTACCTCGAAATGATGACAATACTTTCAAGACATCTTCCTCGAAATGATGACAATACGTTAAAAATATCTACCTCGAAACGGTATGAATACTTTCAAGATGTCTACCTCGAAATGGTGACAATACTTTCAAGATATCTACCTCAGAAAGGGTATAAAAACTTTAAGAATCTCTACCTCGAAATGGTATAAACACTTTAAAAATATTTACATGGAAATGATGACAATACTTTCAAGATATCTACATCAGAAAGGGTATGAATACTTTCAATATATCTACCTCAGAAAGGATATGAATACTTTCAAGATATCTACCTAGAAATGATGAAAATACTTTCAAGATATCTACCTCAGAAAGGGTATGAATACTTCAAGATATTTACCTCAAATTGGCATTAATACTTTAAAGATATCTACCTCGAAACAGTATGAATACTTTCAAAATATCTACCTCGAAATGATGACAATACTTTCAAGATATCTACCTCAGAAAGAGTATAAAAACTTTAAGGATCTCTACCTCGAAATGGTATAAACACTTTAAAGATATTTACCTGGAAATGATGACAATACTTTCAAGATATCAACATCAGAAAGGATATGAATACTTTCAATATACCTACATCAGAAAGGATATAAATACTTTCAAGATATCTGCCTCAGAAAAGGTATCAATACTTTAAAGATATCTACCTCAAATTGGCATTAATACTTTGAAGATGTTTACTCTCGAAAAGGTAAAACTATTTTAAATATCTTTTCCACAGAATTGTGTGAATGCTTTATAGACATCTACCTCGGAACAAGTATGAATTCTTTAAAGATATCTACCTCGGAAAAGGTATGAACGCTTTAAAATAGTTTTACCATTGATACAAATATGTGTCAAATCTGAATCATGATGATACAAATAAAAGTCTTAAAGGAAAATGAATTCTAATTTTCATATGTGCCTTGTATGAATATATTAAATAAAAATCAATATATATATATATATATATATATATATATATATATATATATATATATATATATATATATATATATATATATATAATTAAAATCCACTGAACTGGTTTGAAGATATAGCCGATTAATTTCATATAGTGAACTCGTTCTTTTGACATCGAAAATCTTCATGAAGGACGTAGTTCTGACGTCACTAGCTAGCATTTAGTTCATTGCCAATACATGTGTCTATTGATTCTATGTTGCAGGTAAGTTCATCCTGGAACTCTAAAATGTGTACAAAGAGCAATGACGTTAAACTATATTAGCAATGATTAATTCAAATAATGAAGATATACGTGGAACGAGCTTATAAGATTGTCAGGATTCGTGCAACCTACTTCAACTCATTTCACTACGGTAACACATACAAAATGATTCATTATATGACATCAGAATTGTATCAAGATACCCCGAAATACTGCAAAGACATTTACTTTTTTATTATGACATCACGTTAAATCGTTATTCAATCCAAACTGTCTTGCAACTATCAAAACTTCGAGTAATTTTCAACCGTGAAGCTGAGAAGCATACAAATATGGCAATATTGTATGGCTCGGTAAAGTGGTCAATTGCGGACAGGATACCGAGACACTATCCTTTACTTGCAAGCAAAACTTTTGCTGATACTGAACGTTCTATAAATTCCACATTCGATAAAGTTGGTTTAATACAAACAGTTTGTTCTCCTTAATTCAGACAATGTAGAAGCAGGGCATTAAATGACTTCAAATAGTCAAATCACCGGGTGAGGACCGGTTACCGTATGAATTTTGAAGATGCAAAATAGATACAATATCCAATTTTACTCATCAGTTTCATGCCGTATGCATTCAATGGTACATTCTCCAAAACGTGGCGACAATGTATGGTATTACCTCTACATATAAAATGTAGTTTGTTTAAGCTATTAGATAGTTGTAGTAAAACATTGAACACAGATATAATCAAATGATCGTCCCATTATAACAGTAAAATACCAGAAGCATAAACTGTATTTACGGCGGGTTATTCAACTATAGACACTACTTTTGCATTGTAGTCACTTATTGAAAAATACTTCTCGAAGAAAAGGGAGGCGAATATTAAAGTCTGCATATATATTTAAGAAAGGTATTTGACTCAGTTCATAAAACTCAGGTATGATTTTTTTTACTAGATGGTATACACCTAAAGATTATATGTATATTTAGACTTACTTGTTTGTATTTCAAAATCAGCTGTTATAATTGTTAGAACTGATCATATAAACTCACTAGATATACCCCATATTACCACAAGATCTGTTTGTGTACACTTTAATTAACTTCAAGATACCACAAAATGAATACAAGATACAAAAAGATAGATACAAGATACCCACAAGATGAATACAAGATACAAAAAGATAGATACAAGATACCCTCAAGATGAATACAAGATACAAAAAGATGATACAAGATACCACAAGATGAATACGAGATACAAAAAGATAGCTACAAGATACCACAAGATGAATACAAATACAAAAAGAGGGATACAAGATACCACAAGATGAATACAAGATACAAAAAGATAGCTACAAGGTACCACAAGATGAATACAAGATACAAAAAGATAACTACAAGATACCACAAGATGAATACAAGATACAAAAAGATAGATACAAGATACCACAAGATGAATACAAGATACAAAAAGATAGCTACAAGATACCACAAGATGAATACAAGATACCCCAAGACGAGTTTGTGTATGCTTTAATGAACAGCAAGATACCACAGAATGAATATAATATACCACAAAATAGCTACAAAATACCCACAAGATAACTACAAGACACGCATAATGAATACAAGACGCCACATGATTTGTACAGGATAAACAAGATAAGTACAAGATGCCACAAAATGTGTTTGTGTATGCTTAATTAACTACAAGATGCCACAAGATGAATTCAAGATACCACGAGATAAGATAACTGCAAAACACCACAAGATGAGTACAAAATGAAACAAGATGAGTACAAGTTACCACAAGATGTATTCAAGATACCACCAGATAAGATAACTGCAAGACACCACAAGATAAGTACAAAATGAAACAAGATGAGTACCAAATGAAACAAGATGCGTACAAGTTACCACAAGATGACTATAAGATGCTAAGATGTACAAGAGAGAAAAATTCTGCAAAATTCCAATTTATCGATTAAATAGTGAGTTATAAAATAACTAGCTATGCATATGTATGCATGTCAAATGTGACTGGGAGACTAATTCAGAAGAATCATAAAAATGATATATCGAAGATCGGATAATTCTGAAAATAAGTTTTTATATCATCAAGTCTGGTCTTCACGTAGATCGGCTTGTTTATAGGCCATACGCACAATATGGATTTTGTCACGGCTTTGAATTGAGTTCACTTCTGTTTTCATTGATTTTAGCAATCTGTTACCGCCGATGAATGGACATGGTGTCAACAGTGTTCATGTCGATGAAGAGTAGGTTTATACCATGTTATTACTATATCCTGATGGTATATACACGTCTGCAGAATGCCCCCTGACTCACTACCAAGGGTGGCACTGAGATGGACTCCACAATGGAAAAGGAACCGTGGCAGACCCAAAGAGACCTGGCGCCGAACCGTGGAGCGAGAACTCAAGACCAGAGGCCTCACCCTGCAGACCGCCCCCATAACAGCAGCCGACAGACCAAAATGGTGCTCCCTTGCTGTCGCCTCAAGCACCAGACGGCGCAGAGAGGATTGATTATTATCTATTTATTATATACATATTTACTGAGTCAGTTGTGTGATTATAGAAAAGTGACAATTAGAACAGTTTTATTTCAAGAAAAGGGTTTAGTGATGGATCTAACATATAAGGACATTTCTCGAATTAGGGGCCTTGTTTGAAAAAGGGCGAAAACTGGAAGATTTTTTATCAAGATAAATTAGATTGACAACATAACTTATTATGGCCATTTGTGAATTTTATATTCGAACAAAATCATTAGGTCCATCGCTCTTAAAAATACGTTAATAAAGTAAATCATTGATTTCTGGTTTTAAAAAAATGCAAGAAGAAAATAAAAGCTCGGTTTTTAAAACGCCCCAAAAAATAAGATTTTAAACTGCTTGCTCAAATCTATTCTCTTCGTGTCTCTGACTTTTGATGTTACAGGAAAAGAAAAGAAATTTTGAATATCTCATCATAGCTATTGTATAATCAGCATGTAGAATATGAATAAATTAATATATTAGATGCATCAATATAAATACTGGTGTCATTTGTTTGCATGCCAAATTACAGATATCATAGTAAATCTACATAATATGTTGCATAATGAGAAACATTGCAAGCGTCTTATCTATGTTAGTTTTTGTCGCTGTTATCGTGCATTTTTATCTCTTTTTACATACATACATACATACATACATGCAGACATACATACATACATACATACATACATACATACATACATACATACATACATATACACAGACAGCAAAGTAGATGACTGGCTGTGCAGAAGTAAATAATAGGATCGATGGAGGGAAATGAGTAGCCCTCGGGTGAATGCATAGATAAATGAATGAATGGATTGATCGGTAGGTAGATAAAAAGAATTAATAAGAATGAGAGTTCATTTTGCAGGTAGATGCAAAATCTGTAAAATTGAAAATACAGTTTACGGTTTAATCTGATGATACTATACTCCGCAGATGAATGTCCAGCAATATTCACGAAACCCAGGCAAATTGCACCAATCGTGGACCACGAGGCAGATTTCGTTCTAAAATTATACACAAAAATTGAGTTAAGACTTCACAATGAAGAATAATTATTTAACAAGAAAAAATGGGATATTTTTCTAAACATCACATAGCTTGCCATAATAGTACGCAAAGGTGTACATCCCAAATGTTTTTATCGGAATAAACGAATACAACGTTTGGTCTTGAGCGAGGACTTGTCTGTCTGTCTGTCTGTCTGTATGTATGTATGTATGTATGCATGTATGTATGTATGTATGTATGTATGTATGTATGTATGTATGTGTGTGTGTGTGTGTGTGTGTGTGTGTGTGTGTGTATGTATGTATGTATGTATGTATGTATGTGTGTGTGTGTGTATGTATGTATGTATGTATGTATGTATGTAAATGGGCTTGTCTGCTTAGGACGGTCGAAATATCATCAAGTATCCGACGTTCATTTCCTAAAATACTCATAACACATTTCTTAGCATAAAAGACAAAACAAGATTCCTTGGCATAGAACATGATTTCGTTATGTTCAAAATATAGCTTACACGCTACTTTTCTCTTTCAAACCCTTTCACAGTGACAATTCTCTTAAGCATTTATAAAGGAAACCAAGATACAAAAGAACCAGAAGCCGAAAAGTATCAAATCTTAGTGCCAATCCGCCCCAGAGGAAACAAAGAAAGTGTTTTGTAAGAACAACTTATCCAGCTGAACAAATATTTATATTACTTCTCTTAGCAGTCAATAAATTTTGTCATAAATTGTCTTTCAATGTTCATCAGGGTTTAAAAACCCGAGTAACCTCAGCCTGTGATTATATTTTTCCCACAATGTCGGTTTATGCTCTGAAAACCAGGTCTTTATTCTTTATAAATGAGTTTGTACCTTCAACTTTCACAATAAATCATTATTTTCATTATTATCCTGGTAATAACAAACATATATGTAAGTCCATAAAAACGCTGATCTGGAGCTTGGATCTAGAACATTGCAGTAGTTATGGCCATGATTTGAAATGAAGTAAATCTATATTAGAGTTTCATGGATTTTACCTGACAGTCGTGTTTAACTGCTAGAAAGAAGAATAAAAGGCTGCTATGGATAAAACAAATATGATCCGAATATTCCATTGGATAGGAAACCATGATGGAGAACGGGTCTGACAATGGCACTAGCGAATAATATCTAAATAAATTAGGATTTTAGTCCCATCGCAAGTTAATTCGGTAAAAAGAGAAAATAGACATTTTACTTACAACATATTCAGCAAAAATATAAGCCTTATGACGGTGAATCTGGAAGTTTACAATGTTCAATTACTGTTCTGTGACAATAAATATGTTTATTATCGAGAACCATGGTACGTTTTCTCTAGATTCGGTGTCAATCGGTCTCTCGATAAAATCCAGCTGTACTTTTAGTAGGGCCTCATCAAGGAAACCTATCTGCAAAACTAGTTTTCGTTTGTAGAATAAATCATCTAAACCTGGCAGCTGTTCGTAATGATGATAGGAAGAAAATCCACGTTTAATACACTAGCATTAGAATATTGAGTAAATAGATAATAAAACACCAAACACAGTAGTACTGTGACGACCCTATGGTCTTAAACTAAATAAGAAAAAAGATCGAAAACCAACAAGTTTTGTAAAATTCTAATATAATTACTTCCCTAAAATGAAAAGTGAAAAATTAAAAATAACTTACAGTATGGTGAATGAAATCCTAAATAGTCCTGAAGTTCTTTAACAAGTCCGTAAGAATCCAGTATTCCAAATGAGTTCTAGTGGTGTTCCGAATGAAGTTCAAACTATTGTGCTAATGTGCTAATAGTCTTGATGTATCACAATTATTTGATCCACAATGTAATTAAACGAATTCACTGTATTTCAAAGTCCGCTAATTAGTTTTAAAGTCTGAGCACTTCGTTAAAAAAATCCTCTCAGCTGAATTGTGTTATGTATATCTGATTTAATTTACATTTATTTTAATTTATTATTTGTTTGTCAGCTTAAAATATTTTTATTTCATTACATGCAATTATAATATAATCTTGTTCACGTGATTTGGAAATTGTTTCAGAAAATCTGTTTCACCTAACTCTAATTGTAAACACCTAAGGCTGACCTAGTTCCTGACCTTAATTCAAAAGTAGTAACAGCGACGTGAACAAGTTCTTTTTTTTTTTATTTTTATTGTGGAAATAATACGGCTGAGATCGAGGCTATATTGAATACGTGACCCTAGGCTAGTAAATAATTGTTGTGAAGTAAACAACATTTCATTTTTTATTTTAATTTTAGAGTAAAACGATTGGTTTTTGTCAGGGCCATGTTGAGAGTGCGTGATGTAAGCATGATCATGTGACCCTCATACGGGTACCAATTCTGCGTCACAAAATGACTGTATAATAATTGTTTTGGATGAATAATCTCAGTCTGGGCTTAAAACACTTGATGTCAAGTCGGTTTCTTCTGTTGTAGCCAGTTTTCGAGTTATCTGTTAATTTTTCTTCAGATTATTTGGATTCTTAAAGATTAATTTGTTTCTCTGGAAATATTTGCATGCTCATACAGAATTCTTAAAGAAAGACATTTCTTAAAAATGTTATTCAGATTTCCAATACATCTATGTTATTTCTTGTGTTTTTACAAGGACCTGTAGACAAAAGCACTGTACAGGATACAGCATACGTCATCGCCTTCCATCTTGGATTCTTCGTCGGGAATCAAACTTGGATTCATTAGAACATTTCATTATTAGGAGTTCTAACATTTAATTCGTGGATTATTTTTTGGATTATTTTTGGATTTGATTCTTAAAACCGTAAGTTCTTTTTTTTACAGTATTTTTCCAGGGAAATAAATAATTTGTTAAATTTTTCAAAGCTTGTTGTTTTCACTCTTTCTTGTGTTACTGTTTATTCGAGCCTAAACACATAACAAATGAATATACCTAAATGTCTCCTGCAAGACTGATGTTCATGTTATGAATCACTAATTCTGAGTAAAACAGCCCTTATATAGAACAAAATAAATAAATAAATAAATAAGGTGTAATAACATCAACAGAATGAGGTCGAATATTTATTCCAGATCATTATAACTTTGTGCACAAGGTCAGGTACATAACATCTAACTAATCAGGAATTCCAACTGAAAAACACATGACCTGAACTCAGATCACCTAAAATTTGTCAACCAGATTTCTTCTACACAGTTCCAAGGTCAAAAAGCTCACATCAGCATGTTTACTTCAATTAAACGTGCAACTCACCATCTTGAAACCATGTAATGTGTTTTAAAATGACATTTTAAAATACAAGCCCACAATAATAAAGAAAAATTAGTATTTTAATGTTATTTGCTAAGTAATCTTTACAATCTATAATCATGAAAATTAACGTAGCTTTAAAAGAAATTCAGTCATATATATATATATATATATATATATATATATATATATATATATATATATATATATATATATATATATATATATATATATATATATATATATATATATATATACTGGAGTACAAAACTATTGAAGCTTTGTCACATGGACTTAATTCATACCCTAATTTTACTTTTGAACAAAAAGGATCTTACTGAAGGATGTACACGTTGTCTTTTTTGGCAATGCAGCGGTACCTCAGTCTCGTTTTGCCCTCGATACCTACAAACAAATACTTTTTCCGAACCCATACGATTTCTCTTTTGCTTTCATCAATATTCTTCCATTTGTCCCTCAGATTTTCATGGAATTGACATCCGGACCCTGCGGTAGATATTAAACGTTAAGTGTTTTTCTTTTCTTTTTCAACAAAATTACCTCTAATGATAAATTGACAATAACCTATGAAGCATACCATAATACGACTGTAGCAATGAAATTATTTTTACTTAAGGGTGTAGAAGTTACGGCAGTAGGAAGTTGCACGACAAAGTTTGAACTACGTCCGTAAAGTGTGAAATATAGGTCATAGTGGCCTACATTGGTAGAAAAGATACAAGCTTTTGAAGATACAGGAACAACCTAATTTCAAGTTTGTAGCCTGGATTGTGTTTCCTGCCCAGTCATGAGCCATATGCAAACAAATTTCAGGAAAGTTAGCAATGCGTGAAGGTATTTGCCAGGGACTTTCTTTTGTTACAAGGGTTATAGTAGTGAAATGAATGTATATAATCATCAAGTGTCATTGCGCTAATGTGATCAGTGTATGAGAAAAGACTTTGATCACAAAGACAGTAAGGCTTGAAATACAGATTGTGACCTAGTTTACAGATATTATCTTCCACCAAGATTCTTTGATAATGCGCATGATTTTGTAGGATGGTATCGTGGTCATAATCATGATTTGGTATGATAGTGTCTTGGTCATGAGCAGTGCCAGATTAAGGCCTTCTAAGGCCCTAAGCACTGAAAATATTATGTTGCCCCATCCCCCTCGACAAAATGTGAAATTCAAGGGAAAAAATCCAGTATTATAAACTAAAAGGTGGGAAAATACCAGCGTTGCCATCATTCCAAATCAAAATACTCGTACATGCAGACGAAATGTATAATTCAATCAATCTTGTCATCAACAATTTATCTGATTTTTTCTGGTGCTCCTGTCCAGGTCATTAGCATGTTTCGGTAGGATAGTGTCGTGGTCATAAGCATGGTTTGGTACGATAGTGTCGTGATCATTAGCATGGTTGGTAGGATAGTGTCGTAGACATAAGCATGGTTGGTAGGATATTGTCGTAGTCATGATGAAGTTTTGTACGATAGTGTCGAGGTCGATGTCATAGTTAGGTAGGATAGTGTCGTGGTCATTAGCATAGTTAGGTGGGATAGTGTCGTGGTCATAAGCATGGTTCGGTAGGGATAGTGTCGTGGTCATAAGCATGGTTCGGTAGGATAGTGTCGTGGTCATAAGCATGGTTGGTAGGATAGTGTCGTGGTCATAAGCATGGTTGGTAGGATAGTGTCGTGGTCATAAGCATGGTTCGGTAGGGATAGTGTCGTGGTCATAAGCATGGTTCGGTAGGATAGTGTCGTGGTCATAAGCATGGTTCGATAGGATAGTGTCGTGGTCATAAGCATGGTTCGGTAGGATAGTGTCGTGGTCATAAGCATGGTTCGGTAGGATAGTGTCGTGGTCATAAGCATGGTTCGATAGGATAGTGTCGTGGTCATAAGCATGGTTGGTAGGATAGTGTCGTGGTCATAAGCATGGTTCGGTAGGATAGTGTCGTGGTCATAAGCATGGTTCGGTAGGATAGTGTCGTGGTCATAAGCATGGTTCGGTAGGATAGTATAGTGGTCATAAACATAGTTTTGATTTTATAATATGTATTAAAGGTAGAACATCATGGTAATTAGCTACAAAACAAAAATAGCAGTAGAAATATGTTCTAACGTTTGTTTATAAATACCAAATTATTTGTACGTACGAAAGCAGACGCCGGGGAGGGAAAGAGATAATAGAACAGATCACCTCTAATTCGTATTGACAATGCAAAATTGAATCTTTCTCGTTGCATTAGCTTCAAATAGTTTCGTATCATGAATTGTTTTGCAAAGGTGGGAAAATGGTGTCATGACAAATGTGGATAAACCTTCTTGAGTCAAACGTGGTTTTACAAAATATAGTTTTTTAAAAAAAAAATATTTTTAATTGTGTATATCCTGCTGTGATAATGAAGATTCGTCGTTCAACAGCTCAAATTCTTTCCTCAAAAATTTCTTATGTCAGGAAATTCCGTTGTTATTTCTTTAAGATATAAACTTATATGTCACATTTAATGTTTATTAAACAAAAATAGCAGTAGAAACATGTCCAAACGTTTGTTTATAAACACCCAATTATTTGTATTTTCTAATTGAATACTACACTAAAATCAGACGAGGAGTCGGATATAACTGGAAAGGAGAGAGTGAGATGGTTTTTTTTAAAAATTAATTATTCCCCTGGTATTATCACCTGCATCCGCTAAAATACGTCACTCAATTATTTTTCAAGATCTTTAGCGTTCTTAAACCTAGGCCTGCTGTCATAATGTAACTGTTAGCATTCGTTACTCAGTTTCGTCCTTGCTTGCGCAGTTTCTGACCAATATAATTAAGTTATTTCAAGTAAATATCATCAATATAATAGGAATGAAATAAAACTGAGACACTGAGTAGCAAACACCTTACCTTGTACAACAACCGCCGATGCAGATATAGCTATCAGTAACAAAAGACAGTACAGCATTATGTTCCAAGTTCATCAATAGTTCCCCATAGGAAAAGCTTGTTCATCTAGAAAAGAACGAAGTGCAAAAAGGAACTGTGATCATTAGCTTGCATTTTTGTATGCTTATTATTTTTTCCGTTAACATTGTCAGAATCGTGCAACATTTTTCCATACTGCACGGCTTTATATTGCACGACACTGTCTTAAAATAATGTCGTGTATTAGATACTACTTTGATTGCAAACAAATAATGTACGCTCAGAAGCAGAAGATTTAGCTTTGATTTTGTTATATTTGTTTGTGAATTAAATAAACGATATGATTAGTCCCTTTGAAAGTAGGATATTAAAGCTAATGATGTGGACGATTTCATGCAAGACGACAAAGAAGACTTATTTCTACTAAACGGACTCTCATACAACAGCTGCTTTGCAAATTTACCCTTTTAATTTTTTGATACAATGTTTTGGATGCAGGCTAGCGATAGAAGCCACACAAGTCATGTACATAGATAGGGTCAATCTAACAAAGAGCATGCCAGTGATAGTGCATAAACATGTGGCTTCTAACGGGAATAACTAACTTACAGCTTTGCATCATGAATTTCCTCAAAGTGTTCTTTCTTAGTTAGTTCTGCAATAAGAATTACATGACCCATGTCATGGGTTCCAAAACTTGATACACACCACTAAATTGTACTGTAATTTCGACTACCTTTCCAACAGAAATCACATTCTCCCTACTGCACTCAAAATAATAATTTCAATTTAAACAAATAATATTTTCCCACATGATGATTCCAAACAATCACTGAAAGAACAGAAACAGAGATCCAGTTGTTTCAAGGCGGTTCCCACCATTGCTCAGATCATATGTGCATCGTACTGAATTAGCTGAGGCAATAAATTCAGCCCATTTCAAGTGGAAAAGCAGAATTTAATCTGATCGACAGAAGAACAAAAAGCATGCATTTCAAACCAGCTGGAAAAGATGTTTCAATGCATATTCATTCACAATGTCAATTTTAAGTAGACCAAAATGAGAGTTTTAAGCTAATTTCGAGCGCGCGACAAAGGTATCTGGGCGGTGCTATGAATCTATGGCTGTGTATTTATTTGGAATACAGCATAAATTAAATGACTCTCTTTTTTGTAGTCTATTCATTTTATTAGAAAGACCTCGGTTGCAAAACAAAACGATTATATACAAAAGGTTAATGTACTGGTATGGGAAAATATGAACTCGTTTTTTTTTTCTGAGCAATAATGCAATCGCATGGCCATGCAGTATTACTCTGATAAACTCGTTCGTATTTCCCATCCATATACAGTAACCTATAATATAGTATAAGTATAATACAGTACAGTACAGTACAGTACAGCACAGCACAGTACAGTACAGTACAGTACAGTACAGTACAATGCAGTGCAGTGCAGTGCACTGCAGTGCAGCATGGCATTGCATGGCATGGCATAGCATAGCATAGCATACTATACTATACTATACTATACTATACTATACTATACTATACTATACTATACTATACTATACTACACTGTGTAGTGTGGTGTATATTATTAATTATTTTCTAAACTTAATTGACTAACCACCCAGGTAAGTCATAATTGTAAAGAGTTTACCATTGATCGTTTATGTCTCGACAAAACTAAATGAATCATTGTCAAACAAAAGAGCCCGTTGTTTTAAAAAAAGACATCGCCACATCATCTGATAGATTGATTTGGAATCCTTTGTGACAACTAACTTCTATGGTACCAGTATTTTTAAGTGTTTGTGAAATTATAGTTGATGTCCCTAGTAAGTGTTACTAGGGTTATAACGATATTGTAAAACAGCTGAATACTTAAAAGGTCTCATTTTACAGACCCGAACATAAATAAACTTACTGCCCTCGTAAATGAAAGGGTTCCCAATCATATCAGTTTTAATATCCCCGAAATTACTTTAACTGATGCTAGGTATATTACCACTAAAATAGACACAAACAAATAGGTCTAAATGTCTGCTTTATCAGTTTCTGAGTCATTGAAAGAAGTAATTAACTGTAGTATCACATCCTCTAAATTTCCAGCCATTGAAATTGACTTATGCATTCTCAATTCAAAAGAAAAATGACAAAATAACCCATATTTGTTTTATCTGTACTTTACAAAATGATTGAAAACATGTCAGCATGTCAGAAAGCATCATTTCGCTATAGTTCAACATGCACCAATCTTTATAAATCACAATCAGGTTTCCAACAAGAACAGTCATGTTAAACTGAATTGGCGAAACTTATAGACCAGTAGCTAGAAGCCGTTGAATCCCACGAACTTACTGGCGAACTTATTAGATTTCAAAAAGCAAACGTTTTGACCGACCATTCTTTGCTCATTGAAAAATCTATCAGTAAACAAGTTTTCTTTAAATTCATTTACTTGTTTCACATTATGTCTCGCTTCTGATTGGATTCATATTGTAAGTGGTGTTCCTCAAGGCTCTATATTGGCGCTTCTTCTTTTTCACTGTTTGTCAATGACTTAGTCTTGTATCCATTGCAATCTAACACTTATCTTTTTCGCTGACGATTCAACACTGTATACATCTGGTAAATCTTTCGACTCCATTGAAATAAACTTCAACTCGACCTCAACAATTCTTTAGTTTATTATATAAAAACAGAATGCATTTAAATGCATTTAAAACGGAATGTATGACCATCGGAACAGAGAGAATACCTGAATGTATGTAAATGACTCATTTTTTATAATAAAATAACTTATTTTAAATTTAAAAACCACATGGGAGATGGGTCTTTTATAACCTAATGTGTCATCTTCGTTAAATAAAGATTGGCAGTAAACATTAACGTCATATACATGATATAACAGCTGATGTGCATAACAATTATAACAATATAAAAAATATACCAGTAGATCTTCAAGATAGCATACATCCATACTGAAAGTAAATCGACAGTCTATCATGGATTCTCGTACACCTTCCAGATATAACGCGTTTCTAACTGGTCGTACATCAAAATTTGTAACAGCAAAATCTACAACATACAGTCGGAAATTGTACGACCCTGTTACTTCGTTACACTTCCGGTTCCGGCCACGAAAAATGACATTTTCTCCTAATTTACCGCAAAGCTTTTCCAAAGTGTGATAGGATATAAATAGCTTCATTTTCGCTTGAGGATTTGAAACTAGCCCATGTAAATGATAGTTTTGTTTTCGCTAATAACAGGTGTACCGGATGCGTCGCCAGGGAACCTTAATTTGCGACAGAAAATGCGTCAATAACGGCTTCATATATTTAAATAAAATACTAATGTCCACTAATTTTACTTTGGAGAGAGATTGGCATTCGACCAGTCGAAGTGTTTTGCCTTACCTGGTGTGTTAGGACCATTTATTTGTGCTGTATCAGTTTCCGTGATTTGGGGGAAAGTAACATTTTTGGCTAGAACTTAAATTTGTGGATTTGGGGAGCGTCCTATTGGCAATCGCTCGTTAGGCTTCGGTATTATATTACTTTGCTGCATGACAAAAAAAAAAGGGGGGGGGGACAATACAAATCTTATGGTTTAACAAGCCCAATTGTCTCCATTGTGCTTCTTTCGAGTTTTCGAAAACTTAAATAGTATATCTAGCTAATACATCATTTTCAGATATAATACACTTACATTAAGATGGTTTATTGTTAGAATCTGTAGCTTGTGTGAGCGAATGCAGGTTGTATATCAATAGCTTTGTCAAAATTATCGCCGGAAACTCTTCCTGATATAATCGTATTCGCTTGAAGGAGAGTGAGGTTGACATTAACGATTTATTCAAATAGGCTATTGAAATATAGAAAGCAGACTTCCTAAATTCAATGCAGTGTGAAATGTGGAGTTTTGCAAGGCTTTAAAATGTAGGACTCCTGGCAAGGTTTACACAGTTCAGTGTATCAATGTCTCTCACGTGATCTAGATGAGACACGACGCAAAAGCGTGTTGGTTTGTAAGTACACTTCAATGTTTGTGTGTACACCAGAGAGAGAGAGAGAGAGAGAGAGAGTAAACCTTACCTGAGAAGTAAGCGCTACTTTCACTATTAAATGATCCAAACTACAAAATGATTTGACAGGATATTAAAAGTGTGTGCACAAAATCGTTACACTTCACTGGCAAATGGATAATGAAGTACGGTTATATAACTCCGGATCGGATCAACATTACTGTCCCCATCATTCACTGATCACGTGGTGTGGCGATTAATAGTTCATTTAAATATTTTTCGCTGAGAGGAAACAAATTGCGATATCAAATAACAGACATTTCAGTACAAAGGTACCATGTAAACGTGTCAGTTTTTAATCTGTAAATCTCAGATCAATGTATCATAATATGGAATCTTAGCACGCCATGTACTTGACACAGTATATATTTGTTGTACACAATATATTTAGTAAATCAAACATATGTTTTGGACTTTGACTCTGTCTCTGTCTCTCTCTCTCTGTCTCTCTGTCTGTCTCTCTCTCTCTCTCTCTCTCTCAGCATTACTAATGTGCTCCCTTTAAAATTTATGTTAGCTACCCCGTCACTATCTTACTGTCATCTCTCGTTTGAAATTTTCGGCCCCTCACCCCGTTTGATTCGCTGTGAAATGTGCTGGATTCTTTGAGGTAAAGCAAGATTAGAGGACATTTCGTTTCTTGTAAGAGATGTGCGTTTGCATTTTTTTAAAATTAGAACATAATGAAGACACAAATGATTGATTGCCAGTTTCAATTCTCAATCACACCCACCCATTGTAGTAAATATAAACAAAGATCGTGTCGTTTTGTCTTCTTGTTTATTTTATCCAAGATGAATTGCGACTATATTTATTTTCAATTGTAACCAATAAAAGTATCAGTATTTTCCATGGATATTACTACAAAATTTAAATTACAACGTTACTTAAAATTACAAACGGCTTCAAACATTATTTATTAAGCTAATGCAATATTCACTCCTTGCAAAACTTAATAAATGCACTTCTCTAGCGCAAACTTCCATAGCGGCGTTGCGAACACAAAATAATAATTAAATTTGTCATAATCGTAAATAATGACCTAAACGTGACCTGCATTCGACAGGTTTTAGAGACCTGCTAGAAACATTTCACGAGTTTAACGTCAATGCAACAGTGTGAGTACCTAAAACTCAATTCCTTTTTATTGACAACTTTGGATCAGATGGAAAATTTGCCAGAGCTAATTGTGTCGAAGGAAACTAGCAAAAAAAAAATGATAATAAAACAATATATATGCCTTTAGCTGGTGAATCGGAATATAATGTAGCTTTAGCATGCCATTAGCTGGTGAATCGGAATATAATGTAGCTTTAGCATGCCATTAGTTGGTGAATCGGAATATAATGTAGCTTTAGCATGTCATTAGCTGGTGAATCGGAATATGATGCAGCTTCAGCATGACATTAGCTGGTGAATCGGATTATAATGTAGCTTTAGCATGACATTAGCTGGTGAATCGGATTATAATGTAGCTTTAGCATGACATTAGCTGGTGAATCGGAATATAATGTAGCTTTAGCATGTCATTAGCTGGTGAATCGGAATATGATGCAGCTTCAGCATGACATTAGCTGGTGAATCGGATTATAATGTAGCTTTAGCATGCCATTAGCTGGTGAATCGGAATATAATGTAGCTTTAGCATGCCATTAGCTGGTGAATCGGAATATAATGTAGCTTTAGCATGCCATTAGCTGGTGAATCGGAATATAATGTAGCTTTAGCATGCCATTAGCTGGTGAATCGGAATATGATGTAGCTTTAGCATGCCTTTAGCTGGTGAATCGGAATATAATGTAGCTTTAGCATGCCATTGGCTGGTGAATCGGAATATAATGTAGCTTTAGCATGCCATTGGCTGGTGAATCGGAATATAATGTAGCTTTAGCATGCCATTGGCTGGTGAATCGGAATATAATGTAGCTTTAGCATGCCTTTAGCTGGTCATGCGAAATATAATGTAGCTTTATCTTGCATTTAGCTGGTCAAGCGTTTAATACAAAAAACAACTTCGTAGATTCGTAACAGTTTAACAATCTCAGCATTCCTCGACATCGTGATTGGAGAAATAACATTGTTAAAGATAAACAAAGTAAAATGAAAACAAACTTTACCTGGCTAAGTGGTGAAAAGTCGCATCAAACAGATAAGTGGGAACTTAGTTGTTTTCTTGAATAGATAGCAAACTTTAACATATATTGCAACAAAATAAAACAATAGCAAGGGAAGTAGGTTCCCCATACGTATTTTCTATAAGAATGCAGTAGAAGAATTAATGATAATATTAAACCAAAAACGTTACCTAATATGTATTTTGAGATCAGATGTTTGAAACAAAATATTTTATACTTCCTATTCAGTATCAGGCACTGAAAATGTTATTTATGTTTCATTTGTTCTGTGTGATTGACCTTTGTCCACAACCGATTATAGGAGTTTGGGCCTAACTTAGCAGTGTTTTTTGTTGGGGGGGGGGGGTAAATAACATATTA
Source organism: Sinohyriopsis cumingii (assembly GCA_028554795.2). Taxonomy (NCBI): domain Eukaryota; kingdom Metazoa; phylum Mollusca; class Bivalvia; order Unionida; family Unionidae; genus Sinohyriopsis; species Sinohyriopsis cumingii. Next base: position 117,455,892 of record CM068832.1, read on the forward strand.
CATAACTAAGTTATCATTATGAATGCAGATTAGATTTTACGATTATTATTATTTGTAGGTAAACATGTTCATTCGGATTTGAGTTCAGGACATTGGTTTTCCACTTTGGGATTCCTGGTGTACCTGATATTTGCCATATTAAACTTTTAGTAATAGACCTAATCTTGTTGATTATTTGGAATGTCCTAGAAATGAACTTTTGACTCTCATTCTGATCGTGTCTTAGGTATTTATATAAAGGTTGTGTATATTAGAATTACTCATTCCTATCTTAACATCTGAAGTGAAATCAGTATTTTATTTGTATTAAGTTTATATTTGAGATGATTTATTTAAATTAATCATTGGAATTACAAAGTGCTCATTAATACTAAATCACAATTTGGGATTATTGTGAATTCATTTAGATATATTTTGGATTATCCCATTGCGATACATCAAGACATTTAACTTATCAACACCATTCCTGGCTAATGGTACATCAGCACATTGAAGATCGGAATTCATTTGGAATACGCTTTTCTTTTGGGCTCGTGATATAATATTCAGGACTATTTAGGATATAAGTCACGATAGTCTAAGTTCTTCTAAAGTTTTCACTTTGTATTCTAGGAAAATAAATTACTTAATTTAAGTAAACTTGTTCGTTGTCGCTCTTTTCTTATTTTAAGGCCATAGATTCGCAACACAAAAATTTACTTGAGAAAGTAACACTAGGTGAACAAGGCTACGACGCATACAACACCTCTACGGCATGATGTCTACAATTCAGATAAAATTCAAGAGTAAAGTTGGACAAAAGCATTGGTTGACAACATCTTTATTTATCGAGTGACAAACAGAGAATTGTGGGATAAAGCAAATCCAGATGCTAGTTTGAACCTGGATTAAAAATATATTATGAATGGTGATGCGGTTTGATACAGAAAAACATTATTCCAAAGCCTGATAAAGAATACTTAACAATGAGACACAATAAATTAATAACAACATAGAAGGAGACAAAGTAACTAAAAGTTATGTAGAGTGGAAGAATTGCGATAATGATGATACTCCTACTTATAATTCTGATGGTCTGATCCGATACTCTGATGGTTAAATGACACGTGCCAAGCACGAAGTGCGGATAAAGTCCGCTTTAGAAATGTCATAAAAGAATGATGATAGTGCAAGGAGTCATGATCATGAAATTAACAATCAATCCTTAATATTGATAATATTTATTACAAGGACCCCGGGTGGCCAGCGCTCGCCTTTACCGATCACTCGCATCTAATCTTTGTTCGCGTGATTCTGGTCTCAGGCTCGGCCAATTAGAGCATATATGTAAGAAAGTTTGCCAGTAGCCTCACATATGTCGGTGGTTCTAATTGGGTTCTGGAGTGTTCTTCCTCCACAAGTTAAACCAGCCGCCAGTTATATCGTTTGCTGAAAAGTGGGGTTAAACCCACAACAACAACAACAATATATTGTGCGTCCTATTTGTTATTTTTAAAATGGTTAAAGAATTTCCAATCCTGTTAGTTATTTTGTTTCCAGTTTTAATAACAAAAAATGCGAACAACGGTCAGCTAGTGCCAGAATAAGTAACGTGACATGGTCAGAAAAGACGGAAGCAACCCGAGCAGCGGTTATGGTGTTGCCTATCATAGATAGCTAGAACACAATTTGTAGCTATTTAACGGCTTTGTTGCCTTCTCAGTAATGACTATTTGCTGCCATGCCTGCTTCTAACACATGTTCCTCTTCCACATACTACAAAAAAATCTTACCCAATACGCTATGGACGGATATATAATCACACCATATATATAATACAGGCAATCATTGTCAAACGTTTATCTTTCAATATTCATTTGCAAACCAGGTCAAGAAAACAACTAATTCGGTCAAGTATGCCATGCATTAATTTGAATGGAGATCACGTAAACGTCAGTGAAACTAGGAGTGCATTGTTTTGTAAAGATATAATTCACGCCTTAGTTGTTGATTGACTCAATAATTGGAGCCGGTTAGAACATAACTGATAATTATTTCACAATTTAAAGGTTTTAAATGATCGAGAATTATTTTAGTGATTCGTATTTTGTTGATCTGATGCGCACATAGAGACTATATAAGAGAATTAAAGCACCGCATTAGGATTATTCAGTTCATATGTAGCCTTTGTAAGAGTCGTGAGAGAAGATCGTGAAATTATTCATGGAGTTGAACATTTAAATAATTCAGTCAGATTATCTGAAACATTTATGGACGTTAGTCATATTCTACCATCACGTGATTACATTAAAGAAAATAAAACTTTGGGATTTAGAACTGTGATTCTTCAGTGGTGCTAGCACCTTAGCACATAAACCCATTGGAACTAACATTCGAAATACATTTGGCTAGTTTCCGGATTGATGTGAAAGTTATAGTACAATTTAGGATAACATTCTGGGAATTCGTACACTGTAAGTCATTTGTAATTCTTTCACTATGATTTTATATTGTTGGAAAATAAATTTGCATTTCAAGAACTTGTATACGTGATGGGTTTTCCCTGGTCTTGTTACATGGTTTAAGCCCAAAGACGCAATACAAGTGTCAGAGTTTCGATACACTTTCACGCCAACTTCCTTCTCCTCGGTAAGATGTAGTCAGTAATGTTTTACATTTGACATTAGGACCAATATAAACAACAAAACAAACAAATCCATTGATTATTTTAAGATATTTTGTGGTAAACATAACTTAATTTTTCTGTATTTTATATGTTGAAACTTAGAGATAATTTGTATTAAATATTAATATTAAGAAAAACTATTTCGAAAAATGACAAGAAATAAACCATCATAACTTGAAAAATCCATGTACATGCTACATGACATTATATTAGTATGATATTTAAGCAATATTTACCTTTATCTGCATTTAATGCTAGTTGAGTAATTTTTCAACATGATAAATTGTCAATAAAGGATAAAAATAGAATACCTGGAATTATACTTAATGAATGTGTGTTGCTTCTTTGCTTTTGGTACGTGTTCACCTTTAACCAGAACTGTTGTGTCAAGCCTAATTATGTGATTATTCGTATATCGAGCAACAAAGTGGATAATGAAAAGCAGAAAAGAAAATACCGTTCAATATTGCGTAAAGAATGAAGTTAGAAAACTTGGATCATGCAACTTTTCTATTGTCCTCTATTAACCTTTCACCAAATGGTACGAATTTTTTATTTATTTCGAAGGCGTTCATATACCTATAATTTGGCCAGAGAAGGAATTTTCTCTTAATTTGGACCGTGTGTGTCAAACTATGCACATAGAAAGAAATGATTGATGTTACGTATTCATCAGTATTAGTACCCTTAGGTTACAATGGAGGTATGTGAGAAAGCTTGCCAGTAGCTTCTCGTGGGTCGGTGGTTCTTCCCGGGGTTTTCCCGGGTTCTTCCTCCACCATTAATACTGGCCGCCATGCATAGCCTATCGTGTGCTGAAAAATGGCGTTAAACCCCACGACAACAACAACAACAACAATAACAACCCTTAGGTTATGTCATGTGTAGTCATTTAAAGTAAAACTTAATAATTGGTTCACCAGGGTTTGTTAACGTTATATCTGATTGGATGGTGTGGTCTAACAATTTTAAACCTCTACTTCTTGTATTAAAAAAATTTTAAAAAATATAAAAACAAACAAACAACCAAAACATAGTCAACATAAAATTTGCATAAATATGTTATCCTTGTGCGTAATATTTAATTGCGAATTGTCTTTTTTTCATCTCTCCATTTGTTGTTGTCCTTTTTGTAGTAGTCTTCGTTTGCATTTTACCATATATTTTTGTCTTTTTTAGGCACATTTTGTAAAATAAACCATTTAGAATTGGACTTGATATGCAAATCGGAAAATGTTCACGAGAATTCAGACGCTGAACGGTTAGATCAAGAACAACAATAATCAGCGTTACAGGAAGACAAGTTCAGGAAGTTTACATCTAATGTGGTGTTAGATGCTTATGTATCTTCTTCGTGTAATCGAAAATTAAATTTGTTTCCTAACAGAATCATCAACATCCATTTACATTTGTAAAACATGTTGATATATGATGAAGTTAACGATAAACAACTCAACCAAACCACAGCAACAAAAAAAAGATACAACTTTCTGGCTGATAAACAACTCAACCAAACCACAGCAACGAAAAAAGATACAATTTTCTGGCTGATAAACAACTCAACCAAACCACAGCAAAAAGATACAGCTTTCTGGCTGATAAACAACTCCATCAAACCACAGTAAAAATATACAACTTTCTGGCTGATAAACAACTCAACCAAACCACAGCAAAAATATACAGCTTTCTGGCTGATAAACAACTCAATCAAACCACAGTAAAAATATACAACATTCTGGCTGATAAACAACTCAACCAAACCACATCAAAAAGATACGACTTTCTGGCTGACAAATAGCATAGCTTTTCCTTTAAGATCAATTTCGACTGAAACATGAACACAACTAACATAGTTTATCGAACGATATTAAAGTCTTTTCTCACAGTTACACACATCGCGATGTTTGGAAAGGTCATTGGAATTTACATTTGGTCTACAGCAAACCAGGATATCCAAGACGTTGTAAAACTGATTATTCATTCCTATTATTCATATAGCATGTGGACTTTTACAAGATAAAATTGATACTCGGTGAATTATTATTTCTGGACCAAAGAACTATATGTATGTTCTCAAAAGAAAGACCAAGAAAAATATATTAAAATCTTATACAAGCATACATGCAAAACATGGACAGAGCTAACTAAACGAGCTTTAGATATACCGTTCATTTCTTACGCATAATTGAGCGAAAGGGGATCAAGCTAACCAAAAATAACACTACATTGCCCATATATAAAGGACTTAGATTTAAGTAGCAATAAGCTGACGAGATTAAAACATATTTGGCTCAAGAAATCTAACATTATGGTTGTGAGCAAAAGAGGTTAGAAATAAACACACAGTAACATACAAAGCTTTGAATTCGGTAGAAGATTGCCTGGGAACAGTTTTAGGTGGAACAGTTACAACAACGATTGGATTACTCGATGCATAAATTCTTGCCAATGTAGTGAATCTATTTGCCTTTATCGGGCTTAGTGCAATAGTTTTACGAGTTCTTGCGCGCACACACACACACACACACACACACACACAAACGACCTCTTATAACAAATAGGTTTTAAATATTTTAAGATATAATGAAATAGCATCATCTGACACTAGCAATTTTCACAGTATCGATAATGTGGTAATAAAATCAACCATGAGCAGCTTATTGTAATCGAGTACAACAGAGGCAAAAAGATAAAAGAAACGCGTTCAGAAAGGCACTAAGTAACACAGATAGCTAACTCGTTGAAGAATTGAAACATGTTTTAGATTTAGAAGAAAGAAAGAAAAAACTAAAGGTGAATGAGATTTTAGAAATGTTCATTGCAAACAGAAATCTACCTTGTCAGTGGCAGCACGGCCTCTGCGAAGCAGGACGAGCGTGCACATCACGATCATCATTTCAACGAAAGATACAAATTGAGAAGAGCTATAAATCTTGGCATCTTAATTGTTTCCCTCACATTATATGGAACGTTCTCTAACAATCGATAGCATGGTACTGACTTAGTATTAGGGACTAAACGAAAAATAAGTTTATCGCAACAATCCAATTAGCATCAAGACTGTTAAGATATTATTTTCATTAATGTGGCCAATGAACTACTGACAAATATATATCAGTACATGAATCGCAAGAATCAAACAAGGACTAATTTGTTTCTTTATGGTATTTATAACATCAAAATAAACGTGGAATGACTGCAAATAATTAAAATAAAGAAAGTATATATATTTTATGTCTACAACACAACTCAAAAGTGTAAATGTCTCATAGTAACAATGACACAGTGTACATAAGGAACTAAAAGGATACATCTTTCGGATTCAATACTCCATTATTGTTTGTGGGTTTCGAAAATCTAAAAATGTGTATAAAATCGTAACTATTAAACTTAAAGAGATTAATATCAGCCTAAAGTCGAATAGTATGCATGGATCATTTAAAGCAAATAGCATAGCGCATGCATAGAATGACGGTATAAATATCGTTAAGAGGTGCTGGTGACTGCTATTTAACTTTAAACATTGAGAAACAATACAATTAACGGTAACTTGGACACCAGCAATGACTATCCTATATACTCGCTTACAAGACGAGTCAAACTGCAAACAAGACAAATCGTGATCTGCCGTAGCATAATGCGCTTGCAGATCAGGGTCTATGCCGTTCTACTGATTAATCCTAACAAACTGCACAGACTCAGACCTGCGGGTGTATTATTCAATGGCAAATCTGGATTTGAACAGTTTGCAGTTGGACTCGACTTATAAGCGAGTACATACGGTGTATCATAAATTTACTTGGTCCAGTGCTATTAACTGCTCCGCTAAAATCAGCTCGTACATAGACTAGTTTATGATCAAGGATGTAAGACCCTAAAGGATAATAATCTGAACGATATTAAAGATGGATATCAAATGCAGTCAATAAATTGCTAGCTATTGATAGGAGTGGCAAAGAAAGGCCTAACAAATCGCAGAACTACAAAACAGATTGATGATAATGAGATCAAAAATCTTGTAGATGCTTAAACTTGCTTAAACGACCATTCAACACCTTATCTAATGACAGATAGGTACTGTACACAGTAAATGAAAGAGCAGACGAAATCTCTAACTTTCAGCAATATTTTCAATCAGTTGAACAAAGGGTAAACAGTGAGACACGAGCTTTATAAAGCAATGTGGAGGATATGTTTTTAAAGTCTTTATAAGACCTAAACAATTTACAATCTCAACTGTCAGAATTACAATCAGACTGCAACAATGAAATCAAATCAAATGATAAAGAAATTTTAAGACAACAAGTAATGACTTTAAAAACAAGATAATAGTTAACATTAATACTCTGTCAGAGCTGCATTAAAAAGAATGATTTAAAATAGAGACCAATACCAACAGTAGTGAATGGGGACACCCTAGGGACAAGGGGACTTTAATGTTAAATAGGGGTATATCCACTCTGGGGACAATGGAAATTTAACATGGGAAGCAATATCCACTCTGGGGACAATGGAAATTTAACATGGGAAAAAAAAGACATCCACTCTGGGGACAAGGGAATTTAACATGGGAGAAAGGAAATATCCACTCTAGGGACAAATGCATTGGAACAATGGGAGAAAAAAAATGTCCATTCTAGGGACAAAGGCAATTGTACTTAAAGTCAAAGCGCGGACGTGAAGGAAAACATCACTCTACGGTTTTCGAGCCGCAACGTTCAATGAGTGTCATGAGAGGAATAGAGAGAAGTCAAAGAGCATGAATCAACATTCTTATAGCCAAACAAACCACAAAGGCATTTTTTTTTCAAAACACAACATTTTTATTCAAAATCACTTAACACTAACCAACAACTCTAACATTTTTTTAACAATAATCCAACCATATAACATCAAACATTTTTTTTTCAAATGACAAACATTTTTTTTTCAATTTACACATTATTTTGGACAGGGCTGACAACGTTGTGAATGAAATTGTGATTTCCATTGTTGGAAGTCATTAGGCCATTGATGGACACTACGTTTCCTAGCTTGAGACAAAAGATAAGCATAATGGTCACAAAACCATCGATCTACTTTCACACCGTTTCTTGAAGAAGAACGAGGATCAAAATGAGTCACTAAATGTTCTAAGGAATAGCCCAGGCTGCGATGATGCAGAAAATACACACAGTACTGTCCACACACAAAAGGAATCTGTACCTTGTAATTTCACATTATTTAATCGGGTGGTCTGAGCATTTCTTCTCATAAAGTCAATGATATCGTCTTCCAAAGGAGGCAATCCGTACGAATCGAAATATTCCATACATCCTTCTTGAGGAAAGTAGACGGCTACCCAGTGGGTTCCTGGGAGATGACTGTCGTCCGTGTTGATCACATAAGCTAGATGGTCTTGAGGTTTGCGATGAGGGAGTTCATCTTTAGCACAGACGACAGGATTCCAAGAAGCCTTATACGAACTGTGGTTCAAAAGGTAATAAAGTTCCCAGGTATCCATTTTCGTGTGGTTTTTCTTCTTCACAGGTAATAATAAGTCATCAATTCGATCCTGACTTTTTGCTTGAAAATGTCTGACAAATAACCGTTTCTTCGTTTCGTTTCCTCACTCTGATTCAGAAGAGCTTCGATACGATGGATCTCTTGAGTGGTTAATGGTGGACAAGAATGTTCACGCAAGTCTTTATACCACTGGTGCAACACGACTTCGTCCGAGATGAGACTCCAAGCTTCCTCCAGATACTCGTCCAATTTTTCTTCTTGACTCAGCATCAGGCATTTATCGTGTTGAATTTGACTGGGATGATCGTTTTGACATCCATAGCACTCTTTTTTGATCAATTCCGTCATTTTTTCCACAAAGTGTTTGGCAAAACAGGAGACTAAATGCGCTTCTTGTTCTGGCCATCTTGACTTCATCATAACTTGGTCGTCTTTGTCTTGAGATTCTTTTTCCACGGTCTCCTCACATTCGATCTCCAAAGTTTCTCCACTAGGTAAAGAGGGATAACAGTCTTCCATAGCTTCTAATAGTCTAGAATGACTTCTCTCAAACTGTTGATTTCTATGGTATTATCAAATTCTGCATACAGATGACGTTCACTGTCTCTGGCAGAGGATTTGCAAACAGAAGTTCCACACGAATCTGGCCAGATTTTATAGGGTGGAAATGTCCCTCGTCGCTGCCCTGGTCAGGAGTGAAATCGAAGGCACACAAAGCATAGCCTCCTGCGTAATCCTCGTACGTAATACCGTGACTGGTGTTGGTCCCTAATTGTCCGGTGGCTTCGTACAGAGACAAGTACGATCTCAAGTAATTCTTCTTGGTAAAGTCAGGTTCGAAAGGTCTGGTACACAAGGTCTTGCCATCGCGACTGACTTCGATTTTCTTCACGTCGAAGTGTTGAAAGTGGAAAGGATTTTCAGTGAAGGATCCGTTGAAGGCTGAATTCTCGACCATACCAAGGATTAAACGCTTGGGTAACTGTCCTTGAAACAGATGATCATCGATCATGGAATGATGGCTAGCGGGAATGGTGAACGTTTTCACTTCCACACGTCGTATGGGATACTTGGCGGTCGTTCTGCTCAACGTTTGACTGATGTCGTTACCCACTTTAGGTAACACTTCCACGCGTCGTACGTAGAGTTTGGCCTCCTCGATTTTGCTTTTGGGATTGACGCCAGCACTATCAGCCAACAAATGGAAAGCGGTACTGCTACGATTCAGTCTCAAGCGGACCGTCCAGCAAATATTTCTCTTGCAACCACATGTCCAAATGCAAACGATCCATCAGTTCTAGACTCTGTCCATTTAATATTTTGTCTCTTCGTTCTACAAATCCCTCATTGTGTGGTGTTTTGGATGCATCCGGTTCGAATTCGTTAAACTCGCCCGCATCGTCAGGTTCCCATAGCACGCAGGCATTGAGATGAATATTCTTGGCGTCTATTCCGTACGTCAAGAGATTTTCCAGGTAGGCACGGTAAGGGTAAGTATCCATGCTGCTGCTGACCAGTTTGTTATTCAAGTACAAGTCCACTGAGCTGAACAAGGAATGCATGAAATTGTTGACGGGAGCTACTTTCTCGTCTACTATAGTATCTCCTCCCTTATCTAGAACTTTGACTTTCAAGTACAAGTAACTGCTATTTAGATCGATGTAATCTTCGGGCTGTCCCTTGATTTCAAACTCGATGGGAGCGGAATCTGTCAATGAGGAGACAGGGTGAAATTCCACCCATTGGGATTCTTGCATCGTCATCATGGTAGGTGTCATGGCAAACAGATCCAGCTCCGACTTGGAACAGGTGCAAGACTCTCGGTGCATCATTTTTTTTGTTGCTGTGTCTCAATAATCGAAAACGTCTAAGTCTCGAGCGGTTCTTCTTTTCTTTGCCTTTCTAGCTTCAGAAGTGTGAAGTCTGGTGAAACGGTGTTTTCTTCGTCGTCTCTTTCTGCCTTGTCCTTGCTGAATGCCTGACTCGGTAGCGTGCAGGGCATTTATAGGTGTTTCTCGTCGGCCCAATAGGTCTTTGCCCGTTTGCAGCAAGACATTTTTGCCTGCCCTCATGAAGGCTTCTTTAGGGTTTTGTTTGTCGATGATGACATTTTGGAGAAATTCTTTGCCTTGTGTCAGTGCTGCATCTTTCAAGGCGTGCAATCCGCGTGTCACCATCGGTTTCAACACCGGGGCCACCGAACGAAAGGCCGATTTTAACATATCTCCTAAACCGTGTCCTCGCTGTCGAGCAACCCCTCGGTACACTGGATACATGACTTACGAATCGTGAGAGAACCGTTTTCGAAAATGGAGTTTCACCGTGACTTTTCCTTTGGTGAATGCAATATTTTGTCCCAAATCTCCTTTCATAGCAATGTTGACCGTGTCCAAATACGACTTGCTGACAGGCAAATAGTGAGGATGTACAAATTCGCGGTGAACGTGGTAAGTGTTTCCACCTTCCTCGTCAGTGGCCGTGACAGAATTTACTTTGAAAGGAATGACACGCAGTAACGGCACGTAGGTGTGTCCCACCACGTTGTACTCCACCACATCGGAGTACACAAACATCAAATTCAGTCCCTGGTTCAGTTCTACCGGGAAACGAAAATACCATGCAAAATGCCCGTTGTTGTCAATCTCTGCTTTCTCAATTTTTTTGGAGTGCTTATCCGTGACCAAATTGAGGTCTCCACCCAAAATGTCATACAATTCAGGGCAAAATTTAATACGTATACTTTTTTCCTCACTTTCAAATTTGATGAGTAGACGGTGAGACAGTTTGTGGTACTCAATGGTGACACGTTTTTTTTAGTCCGGTCAGAACTTTGTCAAATGCTGCATAGAATTTGTCAGCTATGGCCTCCACCAGATGTTGACCACTAAAACAATGGCCTGAGTTAATTTTAAAGTGATAAATGTAAAAAGGAGGAGAAGTGTCACTGCTGCTGCGGGGTATTGGGATCTTGGGAAGTGATTTATGTTGAGAAGTGTGAATCATGGTTTGCTGCACTGTTGGGTTCAGAATTTCGACGTCAAAAGTGTTTTGAGTTTCAGTGATGTTTTTGATTTGTGTTGGGTGAATCATTTCTACCAAAGCCACCTCCCAATGGGCTTCGTGATCTAATGGGATGGCCTGAGGTAATTTGGCCGTGTAACAGCACAACGTGTTGTGGGGAAACACCTCCATGGAACTGTCACTGGGTAAGGTTAAGTAAAATTGGTTAGTGTGACTCATAATTCCAGAGTTCTGTGGCTCTCCGAGGGGTTACTGGACGTCAGAGGCGTGTCTCCGCCCAAAATGGGGTTCTGATTGTGGTTGTTGTTGGAGTGGTGACTGGCACTGGCACTGGACACAAGGTTCCCGTGGTTCCCGTTCGAGGAGAATTTCAGGGAGGGATTGGGAAGCAGGTAACCGATGCAACTGCTCAATAAAATGGTCCACAATTGTTTGTCTCCTTGTTGCAAACTCAAATTGGCGATGGCTGCCCCGATGACACAATACACCACGAAGATTTGGCAGAAAAAGACGATTTGCGTTTTAGGCACACGTTCTCCACACCACATCCACAAGGGTTGTTTTTGTAAATCTTGCAGAGAAGAACTGGGTGAAGAAGTGGTCAACGTAGCTGCGTCTGTGTGAAAGAGCAGGATGGTCACTTCTTTTTATAGTCGATGACTTGCGAAGCGTCGATCCAAGAATCAAAACTGGGTGGATATCCTTTCCAACGTACTTTGACTTCTTTGACACGTCGTTTGCCCACTTTACGGGTTCTGCGTTCGAGAATGCTTTCGATGTCGTACACGTCGTCTTCTTTTTTGGTGACACGTTGTAACTCGGGCAAATAAAACGTTCCTTTGAGCACTTCTCCGTTCATGTCTTCCAATTTATAGACGGCCATGCACTCGTCCAGTGACACGAAACAATTCGGTCGTCCAGTTAGGTAAGTAACCTTTGTCGAAAGTGCGTTTGGTTTTGCCAATGCGCACCCAATTTCCTACGGTCAACTCTCCACTTTTCTTGGGGACAGCCCTCGTCGGGGACGTACCAAACAGGCGCTCAAACACCAGCACTTCGTTGTCGGGAGTCACTTCTTGCGGGGCACGTCCGATGCTTCGATGGTAAGATTGGTTGTACGCTTGCACCAGGTGCGGTAAGATGTCGATGTACTTCAGAGTGTGGTGATGCGTAAAATATTTCCACATGCGTTCTTTCAAAGTGCGTTGAAAACGTTCCACGATGCTGGCTTTGGTTTCGGGATTCTCAGTGGTAAAAAAATGAATGTCGCGTTTCTTTAATTCTTTTTGGAAAGCTTGGTTCAGAAATTCGGTGCCTTTCTCCGTTTGCCATCGAAGAGGGTGACGACCGCTTTGTTTCAACACTCGTTGCAGGGCTCACACTAACTCGCTGCTCGATTTGGAAGTCAAGGGTACGACCCAGGCAAATTAGGAAAAGACGTCGATGACACAAAACAAATATTTGTAGCCGCGATTGTAGCTGGCCATTGATGATCGATGCCTTCCACTCGGGTGCGACTTCTGGCAAACTTGCGTCGAATGGGTTTGTGTAAAGTGTAGGTAGCTTGTTCTTGTAACCATCGTTGCACTTGAGGTAAACGGAGACTTTTCAGTCGAGTTTTGGCACCACGATACAATTTTTGAACTCCTGCGTAACCTGCAGGATGGGAGGGATCGTAATAAATGCTGGCTAAGACTTTTTCCTTTTTTTTGTGTTTGTGTGTTAATAAGACATCCACTCTTGGAGGATGCTACTCTTTTCCTCTTGGGGTATTTTCTTGGATTGCAATACTTTGCGTGTGCGACCGGCAATAGGTGTTGAAGAGGAGGATGTCTGAGCGGGGGATATCGGTTCTTGTTTCACTTCTGTCTTCACTTCTGTCTTCACTTTCTTTTTCTCTTGTGATGAAGAAGGGGTGACCATCATCTTTTTAATCCATCCAATTCTGGAGATAGGTGGTGTTGTTAACTTGCGTACTTTTTCTGGTGGAGTTTGAAACCCTTCTTCTTCTTCTTCTCCTTTTTCTATCTTGGTCACTGGTAGTGGTGGTACTGGTACTGGTGATGGTGCTGGACTTTTCATCAAGGTCTTAAAATCTTTCAGAGTGGGTAGAGCTGTTTCGTCTAAAGATTTCTGGTGAAAGAGTTGTAGTCGTTGCAAGAGTTGACCGTACTTTTGCGATTTTTCTGTTTCGGACAAATCTTGGCGATCCATCAAGGGCTGCAATTGGTGTTGTAACTGGGACATATCGCTCAAATGGGGATTGGGAGGTAAATGCGGGGTTCGTTGTTCTTGCCACCGATGGTATTCCATCCATCGTTTGTAAGGCACTAAAGCGAGTTTTCGTCCTTCCATGGGGTTGTCAGGGGTCCATTCTGAGATCTTGGGACTTCCGAGGGCCTTTTTATCTTGCTCCCACCAGTCCTCTCAACGTGGTTCCCAAGACTCCTTTCAGTAAGGGACCTAACAAGAGGGGTAAAATGCCTCCACGTTGGACCAACATCTTCTTCTTTTGACGAATGGGAATTTTCTTTTGAACCATTTGGCGCAGAACTTGACGATGTTTGCCTACGCATTGTTTCTGGTGTTTGGACAAAGGGATCGTGCCTTTCACGACGTTCAAACAGCATTCGCACGCGGTATCGATGACCTCTTTGGAGGCTGATTGAATGAGTTTTTTTCGTAGGGGTGGAGACGCTTTGGACAGGACAGATAACATATCCCCATGTTTGACTAAACGAGGAGGCAGACCTTTTCTTTTCTTTCCTTGGGGTTGTTTAGAAGAGGGATGTTTTCTGGAGGGTGACATCTTTGAGTCTTTAGAACCAAAAACACTGATACCCCGACTTGGTCATAGGACTTTTTTGTGCTGGAACACGTCGCCACTGATTGTCTTTACGTTGTATCAACTTCAGGACAGGCATGACACGTGGTGTCTGGTATGAGGAGGGTCCCGCCACTGGAGAATTTCTCCTTGGGGACCTGGTCTTTTTCTTCTTCTTGGAGCTTCGTTTGACTTTTTTCTTGGGGAGAAGTTTGGGGGCATTAGGATCCCATCTTAAGAGAGAGCGAATGATGACCCCTCCTAGAGTACCGCTCCCTCCAGGTTTCAAAATGATTTGTTTTTTGGTTTGAGTGTCGATGCGGGGATCGGCCAGTTGGGTCAAAGCGACTTTGTTTCGATCAAAAAAGCGTTTGGTTTGATGATGAATCTGAATGATTCCTTGGAGTAATTGACGTGCTGTCACCGTGAACCATTGTAAGACTTCTTTGAGACTAGCTTCTAAGACACGAGCTCGTATTTGTGGATTCTTTTCTCGACTGATGCCATACAAGGCACGAATCCATTTGACGGGAAGATGCGACTGAAGAGACGTCATGTTCAAAATGTGCGTGAGACAGACGAAAAGGGTCTGAGGTTTTTATAGATTTTTTTTATGTGGAGTGAAATTAAGTCGAGGACGGAGACGTGTACTAGACAGGCCCTCCGTCTTGGCCCCAGTGGTGAAACAAGTGGGTCATCGGGGGTCGTAGCTTTCAAATCGACGAGTAAATAGGCGTGTGGCGTTTGAGTGGCATCGTCGTACGCCTGAGTCAGCCAAGGCGTTCCTAACTGTTTGGCTAAGACTTGCACTTGCGATTTATCTCGAGGGCTTTTAAACAAGACCACATAATGCGCATTGAGACTGATGGTGCGATGGGCTTTACTTTGTTGAAACAAATTTTGGGTGATGTAAACGACACTGGCATTACGGTGATGCCCTTTGCGCGTGAACCACAGTTTAATTTCTTCTTCGTCTTCTCCTAACATGTCGTCAAAAATGACCAAATGGGTTTGACGGGAGTCAGAGACGATGCCGTCGTCTTCTTTAGGAATGCCTTCCACAAACACGATGGAATCGCCTTGACTTTCTCGCAAGAGGCTGTACGCCGATCGCCACTCTTTGTAACACCACACGATCCGCTGAGGTGGTCGATCGATCAAATGATGTTTATGTTCGATCAAATGTTTGACGAATTCGGTTTTGCCTGAACCGCTAGGTCCAGCAATGAGCATGTTAAAGGGATGGCGAAGATACAAAGCCTCCCAACTGGCACGATCTAAGTGTTTGTCGATGACTTTGACAGTGGAGGAAGAGGGAGCAGAGACAGCAGAGGTAGCCATAGTGTGAGGAATGTCACTTGTGACACGAAAACAAACAAGACAAGAGTTTATATACTTTTTTTCAGAACACGTTTATTGAATGTTTTAAACATGAATACGAAAGACAAAAATACATAAAAGCCAAAGGCTTAAGTACAAGGATAAAAGGCACATGATAACCATGAACGTGGAATAAACACAAGTGTCTGTACAACATGTTTTGGGTAATGTTCTGACCAGTTCTATAGGGGGTAAGGTCACACAAGTGTCCTCCCGAAAGGGTCTTTCAGGCCTGTCCACGACAGTCCTGTCCTGGGTGACGGGTTCTTCTGGCACCGTCACTAACATAGGTTGAAAAGTAACTTTTTTCATTGAACAACTCTCGTGCATACTGGGCCACTTCTTGGGTCCAAGCCTCAAAATCCCATTCTTTCCAGGCACGGACATCTGTCCAATGGGGATGTAAGTCACAAGCTACACACACATCGTCATACACGTCTTGGGTAGCTAAAAGTTGACGAATCTTTTTTTTCCCGTAGAGGCCGAGAAGTATCCAGATGAAAACGTAAGGCTTTGAGCAAAAGGAGTCTCTCGTGAACATTTAAAGGCACCATTTTCATGTTGAATGGGTGGTAAATACTGTTCGTAAAAAGTCCACAAGGAATCGGCTGGTAAACGAAATCCTAGAAAACAAGTCACTAAGACACACACTATGCGTGGTCCCAAATTGAATGGATACAGTTCTTGTAATAATCGATGGTAATGATCCACGGTTTGAATATGGTCATTGAGTTCCTTCCACGGATTCTGTTGGATTACATACGACATAAGTCGTGGCATGGCAGCCTGTTTTTATAGTCTCTTTGTTTCGGAAACAATACACGTACTTTCTAGTCAGACATCTTCGTTCTCCAGTGGGGAATCTAAATGTTGCATACTGTAACCGAAACGTCAGACTTCGTTTAGAAGTTTCCTCTTCCGCTAAGTAGATTCGACGTAAAATATGTCGGTAATCCTTTACCTTGTCTTTCTCAATGTGTTGCACTAGGTGAATCTCGAAGTAACCAAAATGATCAACACTTGGATCATCGGGGGCCTGGAAGTATTGAACAAGGCTTGACCACTGAAACAATTTCTGACGAATCAGTTCTCTTATACCATTCAGGTACCAGTGGTTAAAGATCTGGTGACGTAACGGATGCAATTGTTCTTTACGTTTGACTTGTATTTTCACCAGCTCTCGGTAAATGCGTTCTCTCAATTCCACAGGCAAAGCACGAATGTTCTCTTGTAAAGTATCCATGAATAGGTCAGTCCGTACAATTCACAATCTTCTCCTAGAGCAAAAGTAATCCACACAGTGAGTAATTTCTGACCACTGCCATTCAGGGTAACGCCCAAGAATGTCACTGAACTCTTTTGATGTAAACGGTCTAGAGTAATACAATAGGACGAATGCACACTTGACCCAAAGAAATCTAACACACTGGTTGACTTTTTTCACTTTCCTCTTGTGAATTTCTCGGCACAAAATTTCTACAGTCACCCATTGAGATTTCACTCTGGCAAGTCCCTGCCAAACTTCCTTGTAAATCTTCTCTTGCAGTTCTTTAGGTAATGATTCAATATCGTTTTTGAAATGAAGTTTAAATACTGGTCTCGGTGATGTCCAACATTTGACTCCTAGCCAAACTGGTTTCTTCTTCGTCAACGACATGGTAAGTTACTTTAATGTCTCGGTCCCACTAAGGGTAAGTAATGACAATTCGGTGACCATCGAGCATGTTCTACGTAGGCCGAATCTGGTGGTTCCCAGTGGTGAAGTGACACATCGCAACTGAAGCACTTGACTTTATCTCCTTCGCCCAAGTAGAAAAATCCGGCTCTGGCTAATTCTTCGGGGGTTGGTCCTCCCAGAAACTTAGGCCATTTTCCTTTGAACGATTGAAGACAATTTTCAAAGTCGCAGTATTCCGACAAACGCACAGGAAACGAATATTCGTCTTTCACAGGTTCGTTTCGATGAGGGTTGGGTGACATGGACAGGAGTTTGCTCAGAGCTGGATGACATCCGTAGGGGGGTAGACGTGAAGGTGAACATTCCCCTTTAAAACGAAACCCAGTAAAATGTCCAAGAGGACGAGCGGCATCGCTTTCGCATCCCTCAGGTTTGACACGCACAGCATCACTTTCCATGATAGGGGTATGATGCATTACGGCATCACTAAGGTCACAACGTACAGCATCGTACCCATCGCAAGGCTCACAATCGCATTCCACTTCCGAAACCCCACACTTGAATTGTGCCTGTCTGAACTTGTTTTGTGTTTCTCTGAAAGTATTCATCTTGTTCGCTTGGTCTTGGTAGTCACAATGAACTATCGATCTTGCCTAGGGTTCCTTTTTATATACAGACCAATACCGATGTGACCGTACGGCAACGTAAAGTGATTGGGAAGTCTCACCCGCTTCTGGTACACAATTTGATAGACTTTTTCCAAGGGTCGACTGACGATGTGGTGAGTGGGTAAACGTACAATCTTGTTCGGTTGATAGGTGGTCACTTTAAAGTGTTGATCTTTTCCAGACTGCAAGGCTTCTTTCAGTACCCCAAAGTTGACCAATCGACTGGTACGATAATTCAGAGTCAATCCTTTCACTTTGCACTGCGTGTGCACTTCTTGTTTGTCCCGGTATTCGTAACCGTAATTTTTGGGACCGCCACTGACGAAACTTAGAATCTTGTCGTCGGGATGCTCGTCTGTCCAGGCTCCTAAACGGTCTCCTTCGATGTCAGGGTGCTGTTGAATCGGGTGATGGATGTAAATGCAACTGTCCGTGTCAAAGTACAGGACGCGTTCCCCTAACAGTTCTAAAGCTTCGTACAATTTTAAGCGAGCATGAGCTGTCACGTAAGCCGCAATGATGACATTTCCAAAAGGGTCGTCTTGTACAAAGTCCAGATCTTCTTCGTAATTGACCAAGATCAAATTCTCTCGAACGACGTCCACGTGTTTCATGTATTTGGTTTTGTCGTGAATCATCTGGAAGTAGCGGGAAGGTTCTGTCAAATATTCCGTCTTGGGTAAACACGGTCTTTGCGCCATTTTAAACCACAAGCAATTTAACATCACTTTGGCAAACGATCGCCTGCCTTCGTTTTTCTCGATGTGGTCTAAAGAGATGCCTTCTTGTTCATAGTATTTCTCTTTGAATTGTATTTGGTCTTCGGGAGTGTGACACCAGGACGGATAGCCGCTGGCTTCTTGCTTCAGTTTCAAAAAGGCATCCACGTAGTCGGCGAAAATGCCTTTCTGCGTGGGGTCACCCTTGTGGTATTGTTGTGTCTTGGGAAAGTGGCAAGTTTCGTACACTTCTAACAGTTGGTATCCCATATCCAGAGCTTTGAACAATTCTACGCTGACCCAGGTTTCCGTCAAGGCCCGTTCTTCCTGGGTGTGCTGACAAGGTTGGTCTTGGTTGCACGTTTCAGCACAAGTACGGCACAAAGGAAACATCAGTTTGCCTTGGCAATGGTGAGGTAAGACGGGATGGTATAGGTTCGTGGGAGGCAAAACTTTACACTTGATGAAACCTTCGTATTGTCGAATGTTTTTCAGGTCGATGTGTTCCGTCAACAATTGTGGGTGCCCTGCAGGAAAGCGACAATATTTGCACACGTAGGGATACATCGAACACACGTCCAAGTATTTGATTTCTTCTCCTTTCTCTTCGTCGGCTTGGTACAGCAAACAGGTGGCATTGGTCCTTCCTCCGTACAAACTATCCCTCGGGTTCAGGGGGTCCATCAGCTTGTAACTTTCCACGACACGTTTAAACTCGGGATCGGTTTTCATACGGTGATCGTACTCGTGTTCCCACATTTCCACCACTTGGTATCCTTGCTGTTCTAACTTTAGGCGTCGCTGACAAGTGTCCTGGTACAGGTCTTCCATGGTTCGTTGTAAAAACTGATTTTTAGTGCCACGGTCAGGGTAACAGACGGGACATCCGTGAAATAAGCAACCGTTAAACCGTTTCTAAGTCCCAGCCATCGACCAAATGCGTTCCGATGGTCTTTTCGCCTCCTCCGTTGCGGGCATGCTGAATCCATTTGTCTTCCTTGTCGCACAAGTAATGTAACTAGCGTAGGGCTTTGACCGAGTATTGACGTTTGACAAAGTGGGACGTTTGAGGACTGATGACAGCCACTGTGTTTTCAGGCATGAATCGTTGTCGATACACTAAGGAACACGCTTTGGCAATGGTGCAAGCTTCTTTCAAAGGATCGACCCCTCCGTGTTCCATGAACAGTTCTCGAAATTTTCCACAGCAACGCCGTAAAATGTCCACGTCGGAACGACAATACTTTAGCATTTCTTCCTGAAAGTCGAAGGGGTCGGAGGCATGAGCCTGGTACCAAGCGTAGAAAGCTTCTCGTTGTTCGGTACGCATGTTGTCGGGGTCGTAATAGTGAGCCTCAGGTAAATGGGGTAGAACGGCGTGTTGATTGGCTTCCGTATTGAAGAAGTGTGGAAAGGACCCTTTAGCCATTTCTGTCATTCCAAACGTTTTAGGCATTCGACTCAAAGGCATGGCTAAGTAACTCATCGAATCTTTAAACTGCACTTGTCCCACTTGCATGAAAATGATTTTGGCTCCGTTCAAAGTCACTTTAGGACGTTTGGTGCCATGTTCCGTATAGTATCTGAGAAGAAACTGTCCATCGTATCCGGAGAAACTGTGAGCCATCACCGTGGCATGGCGATGACAATCTCCGTAACGTTCGATGTCCTCTTGGCTCCACGTCTTGTCGATGGGGTCTAAGACCCATTGGGCAAAATCGGCTAGCGTATTCGGTCCTCGAAAGATTTTTTTCACGTCCTCCAGGAATCTTGCTGCAGTGAGGGCAATGACTGAAGATAGGTTCTTGAATACACTTCTCGCACGCTCGATGAGCCACGCAAAAATTAAGAATGTGAATGCCGGTCTCTTGCATGCATTCGAAATCAAAAAAGATGAAATTGCCTTTCTTCTTGTGACCGTCCTCTTTCTCTGGTGGGGATTGGTATTTTTGCACGTAGCATTGGTGTTCCAAGTCCACGATGTGGTGACAAATGTGACATTTTTTCTTTCCTGAACATACGTGTGCCTTGGCACTATTGGTACGTAGGCCGTGTCCACACGTAGGGCACAATCTCAGCAGTTGACAAGCACATTTTTGCTGTGAACCTTGCGTCTTCAGATGTTGTTGGTAACAGGCAGGGCTGACAAACGTACGCAGACAAGCAGGACAATGTACTCTTTCTTGCCCTTCGCTCAGACAGGGTTGAGAGGCCAAACATCCTGGGCATTTCGATCCACAATGCTTGTGTTGCTCTCGATTATTATAACCACGGTCACATTTCTCACATTAATATTTCTATCCCAGGAATCCAGTGATACTGGTAATGGTATCGAAATGGTCATCGTGATGATAAAGGTGAATGTATTTTCCGTCCTTAAAGTCTTTCCCTCGAAACAACAGAGACCCGCGCACTTCTTGAGGGTACACTTTCAAGGTGTATCGTGGAGCTAGGGCATCTTGCAATTTTTGCATCTCAGGAATGCCACAGGGTTTGTCTTAAGGCAAGTCGGCTTGTCATAACAGGAGTTCTGCTTCACTTCGTTGTTTGGCTCGGTCCGATTTTCGAATAGTCTCCCAGGCTCTTTTCCATTCTACCGTGTCGTTTTTGTTGGCATAGGTTCGTCCCACCACGATGGCACGGGCTAAACACATCTGGTCTTGAGGGTTGTTAATTCGGACGAGACTTGTTTTGGTGTTGCGAAGGTCGTCCACCAATAAGACCTTTTTGCGTCCAGTCCCTTGAGGAAGAGAGACGTGGGCCATTTTCAGTGTGGCTTTTCCATCGGTGATGTCAAACTGGTCATTAGATTGTTGTACGTGTTGAATCTTGTCCATGACTTTGGAAGGGGTTAGTTCTGCGGGTCTGCTAAACTCGATCCAAACAGGGGATTTCAAGCTGTCGTGATCTATGGATAGTGTCAAGCGATCGTCTTCTTTGGGTTGACATTGTCGCTTGAGTGCGGTGAGCAAAGAATCCCACATCTCGGTGATAAACCCTTCTGCTTTCTCCAATGGTACGTCGGACTTGAAATCTTTAAACTTCACTGTGTAGGTGTAAGCCGTGGTTCTAAATTTTCTAGAGGAGCGCTTTTCCGTCTCTCGAATGGAATAGTACTTTTCAGGGTTGACTAAGGGTGGTGAACTTTGTTTAGAGGGTTCGGATTCTGGTTCACTCATGTCCTCTTCAAAATCACTGGCATGAATTTGTGCCAAGACTTCAGCTCTGGTACGAGGCGATAGATTACGTTTCTGCCTCTTACTTTCTTCTTCTTCTTTCTTCTCGAATGAATAGGATCGTTTCATCTTAAGTGCAAAACGTCAAATGACTCAAGTTTAAACACCATAGACTAATTTATAGTCATGGCAAACCAGCGTATATAAAAGGGTGTGTGTCTTGTCCTTTCACTATTCATTTCACTCTCAAACCGAGCACAACGATGGAAGAGACTAGCCAAATCGAACGTTTCATCAGAGCTTTGCGAGGGGTCATTAGAAAATTCTCTTCAGACCAGCCTACGGACTACTCTCCTTCCTTTCGAGATAAAAGTCAAGATACTTGCTATATCTGTCAAAAGAAAGGGCATTGGTCTTCAGAGTGTCCAGACCGTCAAAAAAAAAAAAAAACAGGGGCTAGAAAAGACAAAAGTCAAGATACCTGTTATTATTGTAAAGAAAAAGGACATTGGTCTCCAGATTGCCCAAAAAAGAAACAAGAGGAGTCAGAAGAAAAGAGGAATTCTTCAGAAGAAGAGAGGGATTCTTCAGAGGAAGAAGAGGAAGAAAGAAGACAATTCTATTTACAAGAGGCAAAGAAAAAGGAGAAGAAAAGAAGAAGGGAAGAAAGTGAGGAAGAGGATGAAAAGATTGTGACGGTGAAGAAATTGAAAAAACAGAGAGAGTAAACAATGAGATAGAAGAAGTCTATGAACTTTTTAAAGTGTTCTGTTGTGAATTGTGAATTGGATTGTAACTATTGAGAAAAGAATACATTAATTATATAAGGTAAGTGTCTTTGAGTTTTGATTTTAAAATAAGAAGCTACACTCACGCACTCATATACACCTACTATAGGGGTAAAATGGTTTGTTTTTTTTTTGTTGAGTCATTGGCAAATTGAAAGGTTATCTCTTTTCGAGAGACGTGGGTGGCCCTGAAAAGGGCCTTTTTTGGTGTAGGGGTGAGTTTAAGCAATCAACTTTAACTGCCTTAAGCCTTTGCCACGGCCAAGGCCTACTTCTGGACTGCGTACTGTTGATGATGTTGTTGTTGTTGTTGTTGCAGGGTTTAACGCCATTTTTCAGCACACGATAGGCCATATATGGCGGCCAGTATCAATGGTGGAGGAAGAACCCGGGAAAACCCCGGAAAGAACCACCGACCCACGAGAAGCTACTGGCAAGCTTTCTCACATACCCACATTGGCTGAATCCGAGACTCGAACCCACGCAGACAGAGGTGAGATGGCAGTGGTCCGTAACGGACAGCGCTTTAGACCACTCGGCCACTCTGGGCCCCTACTGTTGATGATGATGATGATTTGGTTGAAATCACTAAGGGTGGTACGACAGGCTTAGTCACAGGGTTGACGTGTTTAGCTCGGGAAGGTCGTATTCTCTTCGGTCGTGATAAAGAAGTCTGATACATTTGTTTCAGACTTCTTAACTCCGCTAAAATGTCTAACAGTATCGTGACCGTTTGATTTTCACCCTCTTGTTTCTTTGCTGCTACTTCTTGTTGTTTTTTTCTTACCTCTTCTTCTTGCTGCTGTTGCTGTAGGAGAAAAGCTTGTTCCGCTTCCTTTTGTCGTTGTATAAATTTCTCCAATTCTTCTTTCTGTCTCTGTCTAAAATTCTCCAATTGTGGTAATGAAGGTGACGAAGGTTCCGGAACAAATTCTTGCGAGGTAAGAAAATCCACAAAATCCCAATTTACCTCTTCTGAAAGTAAGTCCGGGTTCCCTTGGGCGGTCTCCACTGCTGGTGCACCCCAATGAATCGTTTTCTGAGTTTCCGTCATGTTGAATCACTGTCGCATAGATTGACTACACACAGGCGCTAGCGAATCTATATAGACCACGTGACGTCACAGACTGTTCTCTTCGGATTGGATGCGGACTGACTGAATTTTGTAACGCGTGTTTGGATTGGTGAATGAACTCAATCCGTTTCAATCCTTCCTCTACCTATAAATAAGCGCAGTTCACTGCATTGATTCACCTGTTCTCGTTGCCTCAAGATGTGGACCACAGTCGAATCATCCACCCTTGTGTCTTCAATGATGTTTAGGACGGACATGCTCATGTATGTCCGATCCAAGTGGACCGTTGTCCACAAGTCAAACACCAGTCTGTGGATACGAAGAGTGTACGTGGAAAGACAAGGTTGCCTCAAGAGGACTCTGATTTATGGCCCTACACTAAGACGCAGCTTGAGGACAAGAAGATACCACAGATGCCCTTTATGTTAAGGGCATATTAACATAAACCCAAAGGCCCTTTTCAGGGCCACCCACATTTCTCGAAAAGAGATTGACTTTCCATTGCCTACCCCCCTTTTTTTTTTTTTTTTAATTTTTTTTTAAAAAAAAAAAACAAATAAAAAATCCCATGTTCAATTGCCTTTGTCCCTAGAATGGATATTTTTTTTCTCCCATTGTTCCAATGCATTTGTCCCTAGAGTGGATATTTCCTTTCTCCCATGTTAAATTCCCTTGTCCCCAGAGTGGTTGTCTTTTTTTTCCCATGTTAAATTTCCATTGTCCCCAGAGTGGATATTGCTTCCCATGTTAAATTTCCATTGTCCCCAGAGTGGATATACCCCTATTTAACATTAAAGTCCCCTTGTCCCTAGGGTGTCCCCTTTCACTACTACCAACTCATGACACAGGAACGAGAAAACTGTACATGACAGTGTGCTAAAAGCACTGTATATGACTTATAAAACCACTGTATATGATGACAGTGTGGTAAAAGCACTGTATATGATGACAGTGTGGTTAAAGCACTGTATATGATGACAGAGTGGGAAAAGCACTGTATATGATGACAGTGTTGGAAAAGCACTGTATATGATGACAGTGTTGGAAAAGCACTGTATATGACTGTGGTAAAAGCACTGTATATGACTGGTAAAAGCACTGTATATGATGACAGTATGGTTAAAGCACTGTATATGACTGTGGTAAAAGCACTGTATATGATGACAGTGTGGTAAAAGCTAAAAACAACATACGATTTCCATATTACTGATCTGAGTGATAAGATCAAAAGAAAGATGTTTGACTTTCCATCAGTAACTTTCTATCATTGACTTTCCATCAGTGACTTTCTATCAGTGACTTTCTATGAGTGACTTTCTATCAGTGACTTTCCATCATCAGTGACTTTCTATGAGTGACTTTCCATCAGTGACTATCAGTGACTTTCTATTAGTGACTTTCCATCAGTGACTTTCTATCAGTGACTTTCCATCAATGGCTTTCCATCAGTGACTTTCCATTAGTGACTTTTCCATCAGTGACTTTCTATCAGTGACTTTCCATCAGTGAGTTTCCATCAGCGACTTTCTATCAGTGACTTTCCATCAGGCACTTTCCATCAGTGACTTTCTATCAGTGGCTTTCCATCAGTGACTTTCTATCAGGGACTTTCCATCAGTGACTTTCTATCAGATGTATAACACCCTTTTTTGCTGAGGTTGAAACATTTAAAGCAGGTAAGAAAAAAGATGTAAATCAATAATTGCCTAATAGTATAGGTGAATTACAGGAGAATATTCACGATTAGATAAAACGTTTAAACGATTGGGAACAGATTTCAATGACTTGGAACAAAGTTTACAGCAATACATTGATGGATTCCAAACTTAAATGATCAAAAACACAGAAAACTGAATTTCGTGTAAGGATCTTGAATTGAGCAATAGAATGGATATTTTAAAGTAAAAATCCATAAACGCAAAAGGTTTTTGATAGCAAAACCAAACTACATTGCTTTACGAATGTTATATTATTTTAAGTCAGTAGATACCATATGGTACTAAATTAGTTAAAGATTACATGCTCACTGTCAATTTTCTGTATTACCGGTAAAAAGCACTATAGACTTTAGCTGCTAGTTACGGATTTAACCATGAGCTACGACTATTGTTATACGCTGAATATTACAGCCAAGAAAAATAGAAATAAAAAAATGAAGTGTATATACAATTTATATCAACATGTTTATCTGTATGTATGTATGTATATATATATATATATATATATATATATATATATATATATATATATATATATATATATATATATATATATATATATATATATATATATATATATATATATATATATATATAAATATGGCCAGGAGTAAAAACCCAGCATTTTGAAAGAGTGGAGTTTTATAAAAAGACAAAAAGACAATCAGATAACAATATTAAAATGTGTTACCATTAAAAAGGGAAAACTTGCATTAGCGGGAATTATCATTTGCAGTCCAATAGCCAACGATTTATTGATACGGCAAATAATTGGGTGTTGAGTTATTTGATCCATAAGGATTCAGTGAAGAAAGAACAGAAAAATACCAGAGCATAAAAGACTTATAAAAGAAAACAAGTGGGTGCAGTGGAAACAAAGGTAAGGCATTAGATTACTAGAATGAAAGATTAAGAGAACAAGGTTTGTTACTCTGAACTTTAACAACTTTGATGAACCTTTGTTCTATTTGCATCGACTTCCCCATAAATAAAGTAAAACTTGAAAAATCAAGCCAGGCAAACCTGAATCATTTATATTAGCCTTCTGATGAACAGGTAAAATACTAGTACATATAAACAACATAACCTTGCTACCGTCAGGTAATCAAGCATTGGAGTACTATATAGGTAGATGCCGCTAATGCAATGATTAAGAATTTTGAAAAAATGCAGGTTAAAGATTTAACCATGTCTTGATTTAAAATACTGTTTCAAGATAAAAGTCTTCAACAGCTTCATGACATGCAAATACTTGTTAAAGACCTGGTTAAAGATTTAACTATTGCATTAGTGATATTGTTTTTCAAGTTGAATGACTACAACATCTTGATGACATAAGATGAGTTGTACTAATCAGATTTAGTTTTTTAAAAATTACTATTTCTCAGATTTAGTTAAAACAAAAATGAGTTGAGCTAGGCATTGTAAATGAATAAGATAGAAAGCTACGATCATTAGTAGGTTATGCACAAAAAAATCGCCAAAGAAGCCATTGAATTTGGAGTGTATAAAAGGGTTTATCTTGCTCTCAGATTTTCAGATTCTGGCAGAGCATTGTCGACTCTGCTCTTTCACACACAGACTTAATACAACACTTGCAAAGGGCTTTGAAGTGATAGAAAGTGCTAAAGAAAACTGCAAACTGGAAAATATCTGCTTAAAGAGCAATTCGATTACTTCAGAATCAACTGCTTAATCAGTAAATGACAATAGAAATGGAATAGCCTTCTTTTATGACTACATCTCGGGAAAGAATGATTTACATAGTTGCCAGTACAATTACAACAAATACCTTTTTTGATTCTCCTAAAATGGGTTTCACCGACACTCTTCTATTGTTTCAAAAGAGCAGAGAAAATGATCACAAAAGTTTTAAAACTCGGCAATATAAAAAATCTGGGAACATCTGTTAAATGTCTTATTTTGTAAGTTTTGTTTCAGGCAATAGTTAACAGAAGCCACAGAGTATTTCTTTGATAAAGAATAAAAACGAACAGAAATGACAATCTTTGATAATAAATCAGCTAACATTCATCAAGGTATTCAACTGCAGAGCAACAGACAAGGAAATGTAGATGCTTCAAGAGTATATGTATTTTGTGTCTGAAGCTCATGTATACGTTGAGAACAATCATCTTTAACATGCCCAAAACATAAATAAGCAGACCAAGCATGGATATACATAGAGTACCTCATAGTATGTTAGTTAATCTGTGGCATGTCTAATCGAGGCAAGACCATGTCTGCACCAAAATCTGTGGCATGAATAATCGAGGCAAGGCCATGTCTGCACTAAATCTGTGGCATGTCTAATTGAGGCAAGACCATGTCTTCACCAAATATATGGCATGTCTAATTGAGGCAAGACCGTGTCTGCACCAAATCTGTGGCATGTCTAATCGAGGCAAGATCATTTCTGCACCATATCTGATTGAAACTGAACAAACACTCTGTCATTACATCACTATCATCTTTCCAGCAGATATTCAACACAACGTCCAAAAGACAACACTTAATATTAAAAGGCGGTTATGATAGATCCTGAATATAAATTAAATAAATGGTTAGCGTTACTGGTGGCAAAATAAAGGAAAATCAGGACATGACAATCACTAATTGGGGTAAAGACTTGGCTTGTACTAAATCTAATGGAGACTGAAGTCAAGCAATTTCTAATTACATTGCTGTCATCTGTCTAGCATTTATATGTAGCAAAACTTATGACAAAATGTAGGTAATTAAGGATGAAAAGGTGATTCTGACACACCGAAGGTAAATTAAATAAATGATTATTGGTACTGGGTGATGTCTAGCTTTGTACCAACACATTGCTTTGATTGAAATAGAAGAAAGAAAGACACAGAACAAAGGCAATTGGTCTAACAAATCTAGCTTTTAGTGGTAGACATGTTGAAATATTAGCACAGGCAATCATAGAAAAGTACACATATTATCTTCATTATTCAGGGACCTCTGTTTGTATTTCTGCTTGTTTTTCATCTTTATGTGCTTTTTACATTTTTGGGCTGCACTAGAAACACCCTACTAAGAGTGACAGACATGCAGGGGAGGTATCCTCATCGACGTATCAAATGCTATAAATTATTCAAGCCATTATTATCCAGAAACATGACAAGTGGAAAGCATTTTGATCCAAAATCAATTTACCACAATCAAAACCTATCCTATTTTGTTCATTGTACAGACCACAAATTAAAAAATTATGGATTGACAAATTCAAAACTGAAGTGATGACAGTAAACAGTTGGAAAATACTGAAATCATTATTGCTGGACATATCAACATAAACTTTCTGAAATAAAAACTGTAAAAATGAAAGATTTTGATGGACTATATAATTTTTAACACACAGGCAACATATATTAACACTGACTCGGACATGCTTGTTGATCACTTTTATACAAACAGACCTGAAAATATATCTGAAATACAGGTACCAATACATGGTACATGCGACCACTATAAGGTCACTCACCATACACACTATTCAGTTTACTTGCCCTGCACACTATTCAGGTCACTCACCATACACACTATTCAGTTTACTTGCCCTGCACACTATTCAGGTCACTCACCATGCACACTATTCAGGTCACCCACCATGCACACTATTCAGGTCACTCACCATGCACACTATTCAGGTCACCCACCATGCACACTATTCAGGTCACACACCATGCACACTATTCAGGTCACTCACCATGCACACTATTCAGTTTACTTGCCCTGCACACTATTCAGTTTCCTTGCCCTGCACACTATTCAGGTCACTCACCATACACACTATTCAGTTTACTTGCCCTGCACACTATTCAGGTCACTCACCATGCACACTATTCAGGTCACCCACCATGCACACTATTCAGGTCACTCACCATGCACACTATTCAGGTCACTCACCATGCACACTATTCAGGTCACTCACCATGCACACTATTCAGTTTACTTGCCCTGCACACTATTCAGTTTCCTTGCCCTGCACACTATTCAGGTTACTTGCCATGTCCACTATTCAGTTGACTTGCCATGCATGCTATCCGAGTCACTCACCATGCTCACTATCCAAGTCACTCACCATGCACACTATCCAGGTCACTCACCATGTACACTATTCAGGTCACCCATGATACACACTATCCGAGTCACTCACCATGCACACTATCCAAGTCACTCACCATGCACACTATCCAGGTCACTCATCATGTACATTATTCAGGTCACTCATGATACACGCTATCCGAGTCACTCACCATGTACACTATCCAAGTCACTCACCATGCATGCTATTCAAAAATTAGAAACAGATGGACAGATGCTAAGGTGATTACTGTGAATTACTGGAAGAAGAGATCCAGAAAATTACTGATCAATTAATATCTATACTATCCACTCTGTCTAAAGTAAGAGAAAAACATGAAGCAAATTTTATATATCTTTATCTAAGGCAAAATGTACTTATACCTAAACAAGAGGATTTTGACATTCACAGTCCTGTCAAGAAACACTCCAACTAAAATAATTGTGGATGTATGGTTGAGCAAAATGAATAAATGATTACTTGAAATTTAAAAAGGCATTTGATCTTGTATATAAAATAAAATGTAAAGATGACACATGTAATAGCTTCATATATCTTCAGGTTAACAACATGTAGCATAAAGCGAGTTTTCTTGCTGTTCCGATATCTGATGATTGCATGTCTTAAGACCTTAATTCTCTTCTACCAAAGCAATTGTAATAAGCACACTCCAAACCAAATAAACACATTTTTTTTAATATCTAAGACATAATCATAAAACTGGATTTCATTCTCAAAACCTTCACAGCACTGTCTGCAACCAGAACTATTTTTGTCCAGCCTGCTTTGGTACAAGCCTAACATAGCAATCAAGTTGGAGTCTATTAATACACCCAAGACAAAGATCAGCTCAACACAGTGATTGCTTTAGCATCTGTCCACACCCTAGATATAGGTCAGCTCAACACAACAATCACCTTGGCATCTGTCCACACCCTAGATATAGGTCAGCTCAATACAACAATAACCTTGGCATCTGTCCACACCCTAGATATAGGTCAGCTCAACACAACAATCACCTTGGCATCTGTCCACACCCTAGATATAGGTCAGCTCAACACAACAATCACCTTGGCATCTGTCCACACCCTAGATATAGGTCAGCTCAACACAACAATCACCTTGGCATCTGTCCACACCCTAGATATAGGTCAGCTCAACACAACAATCACCTTGGCATCTGTCCACACCCTAAATAAAGGTCAGCTCAACACAACAATCACCTTGGCATCTGTCCACACCCTAGATAAAGGTCAGTTCAACACAACAATCACCTTGGCATCTGTCCACACCCTAGATATAGGTCAGCTCAACACAACAATCACCTTGACATCTGTCCACACCCTATATATAGGTCAGCTCAACACAACAATCACCTTGGCATCTGTCCACACCCTAGATATAGGTCAGCTCAATACAACAATAACCTTGGCATCTGTCCACACCCTATATATAGGTCAGCTCAACACAACAATCACCTTTGCACCTGTCCACACCTTGATAAAGGTCAGTTCAACAGAACAATAACCTTGGCATCTGTCCACACCTTGATATGGTCAGCTCAATAGAACTATCACCTTGGCATCTGACCACATCCTAGATATAGGTCAGCTCAACACAACAATCACCTTTGCACCTGTCCACACCTTGACTAAGGTTAGTTCAACAGGACAATCACCTTGGCATCTGTCTACACCTTGATAAAGCTCAACACAGCAACTACCTTGGCACCTGTCCATAATAAAGATAAAGGTCAGCTCAACACACCAATCACCTTGGTGTCTGTTGATACCCTAGACTAGCAGTTCTTAACCTTTTGGGGCAGCGATGCAGATTAGGTTTTGTGGTGTTAGCCCCTCAACCCATCAAATGCTGAAAAAACATTTGGGTAGGTAATTTAAAATTCTTAATGTTGATTTTGGTGACCCACTCAAAATAGTGGATGCTTTGGCATCTGTCAACACCCTAGATTAAAATCAGCTCAACACAGTAGTCTCCTTTCTGTCTGTCCACACCCTAGATTAAAGTCAGCTCAGCACAGTAGTCTCCTTTCTGTCTGTCCACACCCTAGACTAAGGTTAAATTAGGTTCAGTGTTAAAAGTTTTTCATTCCTAGCAAAACAAAGTCGGGCTCGACTAATAGGGGTTGTTGGTCCAAAGCACTGTTTAATAGGCTGAACTGAATAACTGGAGTGGATTTCAACGGCTGAATGATCTGAGAGAACTCATTCCTCAGAGGTACAATGAAATGGAAGACTTTTTTAATATAAATTTTTTTAACGTGAAGTATAACTGTTAAAAAGACAACTGGGTATAAATGAAAGAGGCATAATCTACATCAATCCACCCCATATTATTTGGGTGACATTAAGGAGGGAGAATTCTGTCCCTCAGTGATGACCATTCAATCCAGAAGTTTTTTTTTAAACTATTAATACCTACTCATTATTACAATTAGAAAAAAATCGCATCCTTAAAATCATTTTAATACCTTAGTGATGCTTCATTTAACCAAACATGGCATCCTGGGAAGGCAGTTATTAAAAAATATATGAAAGTTTACTCTGATTACTCAAAGAATTCATACAAAGATGATAAAAAATTATAAATTGCATCTATGGGTGACTACTATGCACTGAAACTGCCTTTTATGTGTCCCAAGTATGTTTTACAGTAACAGACTTAAGCACAAATCAGATAAATACATTAATAATTTTTCAGTGGGTATCAATTTTTGTGGTTTGAAAAATTGTATTTGCACTGATGCTAAAATTAATGGATTTGGGGCAAGGTGTCCTAGTGTTTCCATAGAGGAATCTTTGTTCAATGGGGTTGTGGTTTGTAGTGATAATAAAATCCTGCAGTTTTACTAATTTTCGTGGGTTACCAATTGTCTAGAATTTGTTTTGCCCTGAACTTTGAATTTAAAGAGCAAACAAGTAATTAGATATGTATGAAGAAGAAGCCCCTTCCATTTTCTTACCGTGTCTCATTCCTAGAGATCTACAAAGCTATTGGATAATCACTATTTTTTCTGTAATATAGTAATAAAATAGTAAATTTTACATGTTTGTTTCACTTTAAACCTTTAGAAAAAGATTATCAAGAGTTTTATGTTGTTTCCATAGCAGCAGTTTCAATTCAGCCTCAAAATCAATGTGTATCAAGACAAGGACAGATAGAAACAAGAAAAAAATGTAAGATATTGAAGGACAAGTATTACTGAAAATGAAAGATTGTTGTTGTTGTTATTGTAATAGATTTAACTCCATTTTTCAGCACATCATTGGCTATACATGGCAGCCAGTATATTTGGCTGAGGAAGAACCATCCACCCACTGGAAGCTACTAGCAAGCTTTCTTACATACCCAAGCTGGCCGAGTGCGAGACTCAAACCCACATGGACGAGAGGTGAGATGTCAGAGATCTGTAAAGATGAACACCATATAACCCTTATAACACTGAAGAAAACGAGAATAATGATATACGAAAATTATTTAATACTTATTCAGATCAGCTCTTTGTGGAACTGTTGTCGAAAAATTTTAATCCTCGTGAAAGCATATCTCACTTTATTCAAGCATGCGTAATCGAAATAAACATGACTGTAAAATTCTAGAATTATTGTACAAAGCCCAATTACCAGTGAAACACCATGGATATACACGAATTACAGAATATTACAAAAGCTCATGCTTCAGTGATTTTCAGACAAAATCAACATCATGTAATCAAGTTTGCTGGTCCAAACAAATGTTTGACAGGTAAATAATCCTGAAAATTCTTGAATTAAACAAGTTCAGCTTTCTCAAAGTTACAGATAATTATGTCTGATCTTCACACATTTTTGCATGAGTCACAGTTATCCATTTAGCATGAATCAACTTGACTGACTGATGAGGTTTTAATGTCCACTAATACAGTACACTGATCTTCACCAGTGACATCTTCCTTTTCTCTGATGGTCTCCATGACCTGTTTCGCACACCAGTTCTGGAGAGGATATTTTTAAAGTAAATTGTGTTTCTCTCAGAATAATTACTGACCACATTAATAATAAGCCTCCTAAATCCAGCCCCACTAAAAAGATGAAAAATAATCTTTTCCATCTGTTTCATATAGGGAAAGGGCAATAACTACTGCCTATTACCTCTCCTTGAAACCACCAGGTGTCACCAATTTTTAAGCTGAGCAAAAAGAACATGGATGCTTGAATGGCTGGGTGGATGGGAAAGTTTTTAAGTAATGTGATCAGATAAATATTTTCAGAGAAACATAATTTACTGTAAACTTTGCTTTCTCCTTCAAATACTTTTCCATGATGACATTAAAATTAGGAGAATAATAGGAGGAAACAATGCCGAGCATCTGAACTCTACTCTGGTGTTTTTGCACAATCTTCACCATCTGTTTGGCAATAAGTGACCCTATCTCCTACTGTAAAAAGGCATCATTAACCCAGTCTGATGGAGCTTGTATAAGAGGTGAAGAGGAAAGAGAAGGGGGTTTGATAAATGAAATTTAAAAGCTTTCCTAAAATGACCTGGATTACACAATCATTCTGAAGGAAGAGTGTGATCCAGTTAGAGTGAAAATGTTGGAGACACCACCACCCCACAATCAATATGATGGCCACAGGCAGTGGGGTTAACATGTCAACATCTGAAGCCTAGAAGGTTGAAGGCAGAAAAACTTGGTCTCTTGCCTCCATGGTAATCCTGCACAGTAATTCTGCCTCCTAGTCTAATAAGATGGCTGTCTTCTGGTATTGGGCTGGGGTCTATACAGAGTAATTGACTGTAAAGATCCTTTGTTCTTATTCCACTTATCATCCTTCTTTTGTTAGATTGTTCCGAAAAGCCAGAGCAAGTTGGGCAGGAAGTTGGAGGGGCATTTCCTGAGCAGCCTGCCTTCAAAATTCTTCAATCCTGCTTCCAAAGAGTAAAGGTTACCCAGATGCTATCATCCTGAAAACCAGACTATGCTGCAGCTTAATAGATTTCAAACACAGACATGCATCTGATCAAATCCAAATTGGAGGAAGTTGACAATGCATTGGCTATGGCATAATGCATTGATCTACTGATGACCCAAGCATGGCTAATGACTTATTTTTCTGCCAGTCAGAAAATGGCCAATGATGCCAAGTCAAGCACAGAGGAAATGGCAACCACATACCTAGCAAGCTTGGAAGTGGCCATGAACACATTTTGTTCCACTTTATAGAACAGTGGCGGGACATGTGTACCACCACCAGATTTTTATCAAGGCCAGGACGATTGTAAAGAAGGCATCTGAATGTGTCTTGCACCAGTGGTATGAAAATGTCACTGATACTTGCCTTTCTGTAAAGAAAGCCTTGGCATTACCCAGATCTCAAATGCAATCAGATGGCTAAAGGTATCCCAAACATGAGTGCTGATTAAGTAAAAAGATTTCAACTTAATATCACATGTCACCTTGGTCCAATGGACTCAGTCATAATTGATCAAGGAAAAGAGTTCACAAACAAGCTCATAGATAACCTAACAAGTGAGTTGGATATACACCACAGGATTTCCTCTGCATGTCATCCACAAATCAATGGGCACAGAGAATATGACAATGGACCCTGAAAGAAATGCTATCCAAGGTAACCAATGACCAAACCAATCACCAAACAACAAATTGGGATGTCGGGTTGCCCTGTACACTGTTTGCATATAGGACATGAGTACATGCATCTACCAAGGTCACACCTTTTGAGATTATGTATGGTAGGATGTCTCATATCATTTCCACACCTAACCAAAGCAAAGACTGAAACAAGTTCTCTCCTGATATGTTGGCAAACATTTTAAAGAATAAGGAGTTTCAAGGTCAAAGTGTAAAAGAAAGCCAACATTTGATGGAAGATGTAGATTTTGGATGAAGGTGTAAAACATCCCCTTTCTCTTTACAAGTTTTGGCCCTCCCTTTAGCTATTCAGTGTATCCCCCAGGGGTGTAAGATTGAGGGTAAAATAAACCCCTTGGTGTCAGAACTGGGGGTCAAATAAAAAATGTGGAGGTCAAAAATGTACTGAAAAATTTTCATATGATTCATACTTTTTCAGCTTGAAATAGGATATTGCAACTTGCACAACATATTCTCTCTCCAAACATACAAATAAATCAACATGCACAATTAACAAACAAATGCATTGCCCATTCAAAAATAATTTTATTAATTCATTTTTCTTTTAAAGTCGTTCTTTTAACAGTCTCCTTATAATCAGTATAAAGCAATATTATAGCCCAACACAGTACATACAAGCCAATACAAAAAGCCAAATAAATCTTTTTTTAAAAAATGGCAGTCAAATTACTGCCTTTTATAAAATGTGTACTATCATCAGTTTCATTGTACTTCGTCCTCGAACATTTTTATCCAAATATCAAGGAGGAAAATTATTCATCTTTCTAATATGTTGCACTTAAACTTTAAGTTCTATCTTTTATTGTAGCAAAGTTAAAAACCAACAAAATCTGCAATGACCCGCTGACTTTGTAATCCAAATAACGCATTTGTCTCTGCAAGTTTACTGATTTCTTTGTTGTGAAAGAATGTCTTGGGTTATAATGTGTTCTCCAGATATCTTGTGGCAAACGAGGGCAGATTTTTTAAAATTCTTAAACCCTGTCAAGAAAGGATTATTCATTTTTGCAGTCTTTGCAATCACATGATCATAAGTCACACTGGTAATTCTAATGTATGAATACCGTATTCCAGTCAAGGGCATTATTTTCTCCATTGTTAATTAAAGTTAGATCCACAGTTATTCTTTTGTGTTCTGCTTGTTTCACTTTTTTCACTAATTATTTTTAGTGCACGTCGTTTTAATCTGGAGATCGCTTTCTAGTGCAACAAGCAATGAGATTAAACATCTAGATGACTGCTTGCTGAGCTCGATGGAAATCGCGTGAGAGCTCGTGAGATTAGGGAAGCTATTTCGTCATAACATTGCCTATGCTAGTCTGTTCATTGTTTCGAATGTTCCCTGCGTTGCACTCTGCTGTACGAATAGAGGAGCGCAAGGCAAGGAACAAACAAAGTGGGGAACCAGTCAATGCCTATTCTTGAAGTATATACGATGCCCTCCATTGTCCAATGCATTGGGTATTAAATAAATCCTGACCACATTATGAAAATCCTTTGCGTCAAAAAAATGCACGGCAACAAAATGTGTGCGTCAATTTTCTCCAGCGTGTGTCCCTGACGCACAAATGTGCGTAAAGGGAAACACTGGCTATTGTTTGCATCATTGCAAACTAGACATCCTTAGTCCATGACTTGCACATGCTGCATGGTAGAAAGGTGAATCTGATGTCTCATGAGTGTCTTCTCTATCCTTATCACACCAGTTACTAACAGAGTAAAGGAATAAATTACACTGGCTTGCTAAGTCATGAATGACATTAACACTTGTTCAATGATAGTGTGGTTACCAATTTGGTATAGTGAGTCTTAAAAGCTTATGTCTGTAATTGACAATTTCATCCAAAATTCAAAAGAAAACATAAAATAAATGTATACCATCCCTGTTGTAATGATCAAACTGCACAATAACTCCTATTTCGGGAATGGCTATTAACTTCCTTAGAAATAGGCTTGGAATGTTAAGTAGGAATTCTGTGCAAGTGCAACATGACAACGAAGCTTACAAACTAGCAACACATGGCATGGGGAGGTAAGGGACAAGAGTTATTGCCCTTTATCTACATGTAAAATATGGAAAATATGATTTTTTTTCTTTCTTTTTAGTAGGGAGGTATCTCCTAATGTTAATGTGATTGGGGAATGTATCTGAAGAAGAAATGTGATTTTAATTCTTCTTTACACACTTTATTGCAAAGTTGGGTGACTGAAGGTGGTTTGTAACATAGGTGGGCACAAAAAAAAAGAGTGATTCCATTGTTTTTCACTTTAGCATCTTTGCATTTTAATAGGCTTTAGTTCACAAGTGGAATGATGACATCATCCAAAACAACAAGGGATCTTAATTGAATTTTATCACTCTTAAGGAGCCGCAAGTGGCCGTGTGGTCTAAAGTGCTCACCATTACGGATCACTGTCATCTCACCTCTGTCTGTTCGAGTTAGAATCTCAGGCTCGGCTAATTTGTGGGTATGTGAGAAAGCCTGCTAGTAGCTTCTTGTGGGTCGGTGGTTCTTCCCAGGGTTTTCCAGGGTTCTTCCTCCACCAATTATACTGGCCGATATGTATAGCCTATTTTGTGCTGAAAAATAACGTTAAACCCTACAACAAAACAAAAACCACTCTTAAGCCACTGTGTTCACAACAGGGTCATCAGAAATCAATTGCTTTTGCAACTTTATCGATGATCATACAAATGTACTTTAACAACTTATTAGTAGATTAGTGTTTTTGGCTGATTTGGCTTCTTTAATGTTGAATGAAAATGATTGATTGTGACAGGTGATTGATTTGTGCTCATACAGGTTATTTCAACCAGTCAAGTGACCACCATTTAATATTATCAGAGTTTTGTTATTCCACATTCTTTCTTTTGTGAAATTGCAGAGGATAATTCACAAAATTAAGTACCTATAAAAATGCAAACTTTCACAGGCAACATTATGAACTAAAGTAAACAAAAAATGTCTTCTTTTTTTCAAAACCATAATAATTAAGACCAACAAAAATGATGCCATTAGTATATGAAAACTGGTGGTAAAGAAAACATAGCCAAATGTACAGTATTATAATCAAACACACATCATTCCTCATGAACATTTATTTACATCATTAATGTAGATATTTACAACACAAATATTTTAACACTGACAAGAATGATGTTGACTTTCAATGAATGATCATTTGAACAGGTTAATAATGAAAATGAACATGTATTATGCTGGCTATTTTTTTTACATACAAGTGAATTGTTACATGGGTCACAGTCAGTTTGAATAACACTGAAGTTTATCATCCAATACATGATTTGAACTCTTTTTTTTAAATCACCTTCTGCATTCTGTTTTAACACTTTATTACAAGTTTTCGCTATACTTAACACCCAGTGTTACCTATTATTTCTATTACACTCAAAATGCAATAATGCATTTAAATCCAGATCTCTTCTCAATTAAATTCCATACAAATTTTGAAATTTACACAGATTAACAGAGCATTCCTTATGTTGTTGTTGTTGTTGTAGGGTTTAACACCATTTTTCAGCACAAGATAGGCTATACATGGCGGCTGGTATCAATAGTGGAGGAAGAACCCAGAAAAACCTGAGAAAGAACTACCGATGCATGAGAAGCTAATGGCAAGCTTTCATGTACCCAAATTGGCTGAGCCTGAGACTAGAATCCATGCTGACAGGTAAGACTGCAATGATCCGTAACAGTGAACGCTTTAAACCACTTGGTCTTTCAGGGCTCCCATTCATTTTGTGTTTATTCATGTATTTAGTCATTTGTGAAAATAGTGACGTGATATATCTTTACTCAAAGTTAAGATTTGATATAATTTGATATGGGGAGCAGATAAATACATG
This sequence comes from Sinohyriopsis cumingii, assembly GCA_028554795.2. Lineage (NCBI taxonomy): Eukaryota > Metazoa > Mollusca > Bivalvia > Unionida > Unionidae > Sinohyriopsis > Sinohyriopsis cumingii. The sequence continues at coordinate 117,494,753 of CM068832.1, forward strand.
ACTCAGGAAATCAACACTCTGAAATAAAGATTTATTTGGAGAGCAAAACAAACATACACACACATGATTTGACTTTCAAATTTAAAAAATAAAAAAAATGAAACAAGAATCAGGTTGGCCATTTACTCCTTGTGAATTCAGCAAATCACATGACCAATAAATCACTACCAGGCGTTTGCATTACTTTCAGCTACAGTGGTTAATTTTACTCTTGACCAGAGTCAACAGAACCAGTCACTTGAGATGAAGCCTCTCTGTCGATTGAAGCCATTCCAGTAAGAATGTTAATTTCAAGTTAACAAGCTCATCGTGATCTTATCCATTATTCTATTTGATACGGTCACATTTCCAGTTCTAAAGAAACTATACACAAATCAGAGTGTTTAAAGATTAACAAAGTTACATCAGCTGGCAGAATTGGTGACATCAAGCCTGGAGTGCTGGCCCTTCTTTCTTGGCCTCAAGGTTTACTCCAGCACCAGCAAAACCAGATGCACCCTGAAACAAATTGTTTATAGTTTATTGTACTTGCTTGCACAAAAGATGCACTCAACTGTATTCAATACTGAACAGTCTATCCACCATCTCATAACATACCAGCAGATCTCAGTCTGTAAACAATGGCAATCCAGTCTCTCTCTCTCATCCGATATTATACCAGGTCTGTCGGTAAACAGTAGAGATTCTCTCTCTCTCTCGCTCTCTCTCTCTCTCTCTCATCCTATATTATACCAGGTCTGTCAGTAAACAGTACAGATTCTCTCTCTATCTCTCTCTCTCTCTCATCCGATATTATACCAGGTCTGTCGGTAAACAGTAGAGATTCTCTCTCTCGCTCTCTCTCTCTCTCATCCTATATTATACCAGCATAACTCAGTCTGTAAACAGCAAAGATCCAGTCTTACTCTCACCCCATATTACACAACATCTCAGTCTGTGAACATCAGAGATATAGTCTCTCTCTTATCCCATATTATACCAGATCTCAGCAGTCTCTGTATCATCCTATAATATATCAGCAGATCTCAGTCTGTAAACAGTGGAGATCCAGTCTCTCTCTCATCCCATATTATACCAGATCTCAGTCTGTAAACAGGGATTCAGTCTGTCTCAGCCCATAATATATCAGCAGATATGAGTCTGTAAACAGCAGAGATCCAGTCTCTGTCTCATCCCATATTACACCAGACCTCAGTCTGTAAACAGGGATCCAGTCTGTCTCAGCCCATAATATATCAGCATATCTGTCTGTAAACAGCCAAGATCCAGTCTCTGTCTCATCTCATATTATACCAGATCTCAGTCTGTAAACAGCAGAGATCCAGTCTGTCTCATCCCACATTATACCAGTTCTCAAGCTGTAAACAGCTGAGATCCAGTTTCTGTCTCATTCCATATGATACCAGATCTCAGTCTATAAACAGCAGAGATCCAGTCTGTCTCATCCCATATTACACCAGTTCTCAAGCTGTCAACAGCTGAGATCCAGTTTCTGTCTCATTCCATATGATACCAGATCTAAGTCTGTAAACAGCAGAGATCCAGTTTCTGTCTCATCCCATATTATACCAGAGCTCAGTCTGTAAACAGCAGAGATCCAGTCTCTGTCTCATTCCATATTATACCAGATCTAAGTCTGTAAACAGCAGAGATCCAGTTTTTGTCTCATCCCATATTATACCAGACCTCAGTCTGTAAACAGCAGAGATCCAGTCTCTCTCTCATCCCATATTATGCCAGATCTCAGTCTGTAAACAGGGATCCAGTCTGTCTCATCCCATAATATATCAGCAGATATCAGTCTGTAAACAGCAGATATCCAGTCTCTGTCTCATACCATATTATACCAGATCTTAGTCTGTAAACAGTACACACACAGCCTATCTGACATTCCATAAAATGGCAGAAGATCTTACTCAGTGAACAATATAAACCAAATCTATCTGACATACCAACAGATGACAGTAAAGATAAAGAATCAGAATCTGATGAGACATCGGAGTCAGATATTTACGATGACCAGATGACAGTAGAGAAATTCAGAACCATATTTGGTAGCTCTGATGATAAAGATGTATTATTGGGCTTCGGACTGGATAATATCAGGCAGTGACATTTACAGGATACCATGAACCACAAAAATGTGGATTTTTCTTTGTTCAATATAATCCTTTTGAAATTAATATATTTTGTGATATTGTGAATCGAATCATTCCGGATTACAATTTTCATACTCGTATATGACAGATAATTCAATGCATGGATTTATCAAAATGGAATAAAATTCTAAGCATTTTTGATTTCATTACATGAAGACGGGCAAATTGTAAGTTGTCAATTTATTTGTAAATATTCAACTCAATAATACAAGTTTATTTATTCTACACTGGTTTTGTCTATCCATCTATCCAGTTTGACTTGTTTACTTTCCTCAAGTGCAACTCAAAATCAAAGTGCTAATGATGTGGCCACTGCAGTCAGAAAATTGTATATATCACAGATACAGTGCTAATGATGTGGCCATTGCAATCAGAAATTGTATATGTCACTGATACAGTGCTAACGATGTGGCCATTGCAATCAGAAAATTGTATATATCACAAATACAGTGCTACTGATGTGGCCATTGCATCAGAAAATTGTATATATCAATGATACGGTGCTAATGGTGTGGCCATTGCAATCAGAAAATTATATATATCACAAATACAGTGCTACTGATGTGGCCATTGCAATCAGAAAATTGTATATATCATAGATACAGTGCTAATGATGTGGCCATTGCTATCAGAAAATTGTATATATCACAAATACAGTGCTAATGGTGTGGCCATTGCAATCAGAAAATTGTATATATCATAGATACAGTGCTAATGATGTGACCATTGCAATCAGAAAATTGTATATATCATAGATACAGTGCTAATGGTGTGGCCATTGCAATCAGAAAATTGTATATATCATAAATACAACGCTACTGATGTGGTCACTGCAATCAGAAAATTGTATATATCATAGATACAATGCTACTGATGTGGTCATTGCAATCAGAAAATTGTATATATCATAAATACAATGCTACTGATGTGGTCACTGCAATCAGAAAATTGTATATATCATATATACAGTGCTACTGATGTGGCCATTGCAATCAGAAAATTGTATATATCATATATACAGTGCTACTGATGTGGCCATTGCTATCAGAAAATTGTATATATCATAGATACAGTGCTACTGATGTGGCCATTGCATCAGAAAATTGTATATATCAATGATACGGTGCTAATGGTGTGGCCATTGCAATCAGAAAATTATATGTATCATAAATACAGTGCTACTGATGTGGCCATTGCAATCAGAAAATTGTATATATCATAGATACAGTGCTAATGATGTGGCCATTGCTTTCAGAAAATTGTATATATCACAAATACAGTGCTAATGGTGTGGCCATTGCAATCAGAAAATTGTATAAATCATAGATACAGTGCTAATGATGTGACCATTGCAATCAGAAAATTGTACATATCATAGATACTGTGCTAATGGTGTGGCCATTGCAATCAGAAAATTGTATATATCATAGATACAGTGCTAATGATGTGGCCATTGCTATCAGAAAATTGTATATATCATAGATACAGTGCTAATGTGGCCATTGCAATCAGATAATTGTATATAAAAATACAATGCTACTGATGTGGTCACTGCAATCAGAAAATTGTATATATCATAGATACAGTGCTAATGATGTGGCCATTGCTATCAGAAAATTGTATATATCATAGATACAGTGCTAATGATGTGGCCATTGCTATCAGAAAATTGTATATATCATATATACAGTGCTACTGATGTGGCCATTGGTATCAGAAAATCGTATATATGATAGATACAGTGCTAATGATGTGGCCATTGCAATCAGAAAATTGTATATATCATAGATACAGTGCTACTGATGTGGCCATTGCAATCAGAAAATTGTATATATCATAGATACAGTGCTACTGATGTGGCCATTGCAATCAAAAAATTGTATATATCATAGATACAGTGCTAATGGTGTGGTCATTGCAATCAGATAATTGTATATATCATAAATACAACGCTACTGATGTGGTCACTGCAATCAGAAAATTGTATATATCATAGATACAATGCTACTGATGTGGTCACTGCAATCAGAAAATTGTATATATCATAAATACAATGCTACTGATGTGGTCACTGCAATCAGAAAATTGTATATCTCATAGATACAATGCTACTGATGTGATCATTGCAATCAGAAAATTGTACATGTCACTGATACAGTGCTAATGATGTGGCCATTGCAATCAGAAAATTGTATATATCATAGATACAGTGCTAATGGTGTGGCCATTGCTATTAGAAAAGTGACACCTATGTCTCCCATTTTAATGGTGAGACAAAAAGACTTATGATCAACTACCGGGAGTTTATGTTAATGCTGAGATAACATTTTACTTAAGGAAATGCATGTTGCAAAGCAAAGGAGAACAACCCAAACTCTGCATGTTTTAATTAAATGCATTAAGGCAGAACATACACCCCTGCTAAATAAGTTGTTGTATGTTAAAGATTCCTAATGATTGCCATAATTTTGATTTAGGGAAAGAATACAAGTACAAGATAAGGAAGCAAGTCATGAATAGCAAATCTTACACAAGTGTTCAATTACAATGAATAACAAATCTTACACAAGTGTTCAATTACTATGAATAGCAAATCTTACACAAGTGTTCACTTATAATTGATAGCAAATCTTACCCAAGTGTTCATTTATTATGAATAGCAAATCTTACACAAGTGTTCACTTATTATGAATAGCAAATCTTACACAAGCATTCATTTATTACTAATAGCAAATCTTACACAAGTGTTTAATTACTATGAAAAGCAAATCTCACACAAGTGTTCAATTACTATGAATAGCAAATCTCACACAAGAGTTCACTTATCATGAATAGCAAATCTTACACAAGCATTCATTTATTATGAATAGCAAATCTTACTCAAATGTTCAATTACTATGAATAGCAAATCTTACACAAGTGTTCAATTACTATGAATAGCAAATCTCACACAAGTGTTCACTTACCATGAATATCAAATCTTACACAAGTGTTCACTTATCATGAATATCAAATCTTACACAAGTGTTCACTTATCATGAATATCAAATCTTACACATGTTAACTTATCATGAATATCAAATCTTACACAAGTGTTCACTTACCATGAATATCAAATCTTACACATGTTAACTTATGCTGAATATCAAATCTTACACAAGTGTTCACTTATCATGAATATCAAATCTTACACAAGTGTTCATTTATCATGAATATCAAATCGTACACAAGTGTTCACTTATATGAATATCAAATCTTACACATGTGTTCATTGATATGAATATCAAATCTTACACAAGTGTTCACTTATATGAATATCAAATCTTACATATGTTCACTTATATGAATATTAAATCTTACACATGTGTTCACTTATTATGAAACTGATGAAAGAAGTTGAATATTATATGACAGGAGCTGCTTGCAGCATGTGGCATGTTGTATTATTCAACGAGTTTTATACATATCAAATTAATACACATGTAAAATTCTTTACGCCACACAACATTAAAGACTTTGCATAACTCAGTTACATGTTGTTATGTGATATTGCTAATGTTACATCACAGTGTGGTGAATAATTTTTATGTTCTGATGTTATGATGCTAACAAAGGTCAAGAATATCTGATAAATCATATTACCACAGTTGCACATGTAAAACAGACACCCAGCTGCAAACAATGCATTGCCGTAATGTTTTGCTTTTTGCATGATAATTTGAAAGCATATACTACAGAACCTTATCTGCCAGCACATTGTATGACAGTATATCTCAATCTCAGATCTGCCAGCACATTGTGTGACAGTATATCTCAATCTCAGATCTGCCAGCACATTGTATGACAGTATATCTCAATCTCAGATCTGCCAGCACATTGTATGACAGTATATCTCAATCTCAGATCTGCCAGCACATTGTATGACAGTATATCTCAATCTCAGATCTGCCAGCACATTGTATGACAGTATATCTCAATCTCAGATCTGCCAGCACATTGTATGACAGTATATCTCAATCTCAGATCTGCCAGCACATTGTATGACAGTATATCTCAATCTCAGATCTGCCAGCACATTGTATGACAGTATATCTCAATCTCAGATGTGACAGTTGATGTATACTGTACATAGCTAAATGCCTTAATTATGATTACAAGATCAGTTAACCAGATAAAATATATATTTCTGAAAATGACTGGAAACAATGAAAACAATTACTTACTCTCTGAAGTGGAATTATATCTTTATCTTTAAGTTTTGCCCCGCAAATGGGATCCAGCATGTCCAGCTTTATAAGTTTTTCTACGCACTCCATCGTGACAACTGCTCCTCTGAAAATAAGAAAGTGGAAAATTGGAAACTTTTTTCTTTAGCATCTAAAGACTGAGGCTTTGTAAAGATCACAATTCTATGTACTTGACTGGTAACACTGAGACATGGTAAGGATCACAGCTCTATGTACTTGACTGGTAACACTGAGACTTGGTAAAGATCACAGCTCTATGTACTTGACTGGTAACACTGAGACTTGATAAAGATCACAGCTCTATGTACTTGACTGGTAACACTGAGACTTGATAAAGATCACAGCTCTATGTACTTGACTGGTAACACTGAGACTTGGTAAAGGTCACAACTCTATGTACTTGACTGATAACATTGAGACCTGTTAAGGGTCACAATTATATGTACTTGACTGATAACACTGAGACTTGTTAAGGGTCACAATTATATGTACTTGACTGATAACACAGACATGGTAAGGATCACAACTCTATGTACTTGACTGATAACACTGAGACATGGTAAGGATCACAATTCTATGTACTTGACTGATAACACTGAGACTTGTTAAGGGTCACAACTCTATGTACTTGACTGACACCACTGAGACATGGTAAGGATCACAACTCTAAGCACTTGACTGATAACACTGAGACATGGTAAGGATCACAATTCTATGTACTTGACTGATAACACTGAGACATGGTAAGGGTCACAACTCTAAGTACTTGACTGATACCACTGAGACATGGTAAGGGTCACAACTCTAAGTACTTGACTGATACCACTGAGACATGGTAAGGATCACAACTCTAAGTACCTGACTGATACCACTGAGACATGGTAAGGATCACAACTCTACCTGACCGATAACACTAAGACTTGGAAAGGATCATATTCTTAAGCGCTTGAATAATAACACTAAAAACATGCCATAACAGAGAATTATTTTCATCACTTTATTTACAGAAATAAAGATTACAGTTAAGTGTAACTGTTCTTAGGATACATGCGTAATAAAAATTCACATACAAATAAAATACTTGAATGGGGTGTGTATGATAGGAATTAAGCATGATTCTAAAAGTATTACTTCTAGCACAACCAATGCATTTTTTTCTGTTGATACCACGGCATTCAACAATTTACAGAAAAGTTAATTTCATGAAATTCTTGTGCTACATAAGATGCTGTTAAAATTTTGGATTGAAGTTTGATAAAAGACCAGCTTTGCAGACTTGGATTATAAAAACTTGGCAATAAGGAACAATTAAAAATGCACTTACGATGGTCTGAGTACTGCACACTGGACTGAGTTATTTAGGACATCATTTGTCACAGCACATACAAACCTTGCCTGAAAAAACAATCCAAAATATAAACTCATATAACATCCAGACTTAAATGATGTGCAACCCCGTCTAAAAACAAAACAGTAAACTCTCCTCTGTTAATAATAAAAACGAAGGAACTAATCCTCTACTGGCTGAAAAGAATTTCCAGGAATTCAAGATAAGACCATTTTTTTAAAGTGAGTGTTAAACCATCTCTCATATTCTTTAGTGATGACAAGATTTTGAAATTAGCTGCTGCTGTAAACAAATTTTTTATGTCATTTGTTGTTGTAGGGTTTAACGCCATTTTTCAGCACGCGATAGGCTATACATGGTGGCCAGTATTAATGGTGGAGGAAGAACCCGGGAAATCCCCGGAAAGAACCACCGACCCTCGAGAAGCTACTGGCAAGCTTTCTCACATATCCACATTGGCCAAATCCGAGACTTGAACCCACGCAGACAGAGGTGAGATGGCAGTGATCCGTAACGGAGAGTGCTTTAGACCACTCGGGACCCCTTTTTATGTCAGATCAGCACCAGCTGCACTTAGGACCAACAAGACACCATAAGAAATCTTCTGGTTAAAATCTCATTTCAATATGACTTTCCATTTTGGAAGCATAATGATAAGATTTTCAAGTCAGGTACCACGTTGATGATGTTGGATATTCGATCAGCAACATTTCCATTTAGTATCAGCAAATGATAGACTATACATGGCTGCCAGCATATTTGGTGGACAAAGAACCCAGGAAAACCCCAGGAACAGCCACCAACCCATGGAAAGCTATTGGCAAGCTTTCTCACACAGCTACATTGGCTGAGCCCAAGACTCGAGCCCATGCAAACAGGTGAGATATCAGTGATGCATGGGGCCCCCAAGTGGCAGAGTGATCTAAAGCACTCACCATTATGCATCACTACCATCCCACCTCTGTCTGCGTGAGTTCGAGTCTCAGGCTCAGCCAATGTGGGTACATGAGAAAGCTTGCCAGTAGCTTCTCATGGGTTAGTGGTTCTTTTAGGGGTCTTCCCAGGTTCGTCCTCCACCATTTACACTGGCCACCATGTATAGCCTATCTTGTGCTGAAAAATGGCATTAAACCCTATAACAACAACAACATCAGTGATCCATAAAGGTGAGTGCTTTAGGTAACTTGGCTACCCTGATACCCCAAGTTCATATGTGTTTCACTAGTAGTAATATGAGCTGATATATATATTGCAATGAAAAAATTACCTGTTTGGCTATTAATGAAGTTTTGCTATCTCCATCTTTTATTGGTGTAAACTTTATATCTATCAGATCTTTCAGCTTTAGTGGTTTCCCACTCATTGGGCACCTGACTCTCTCATCCTGCAATTGAAAGTAGTTCACAATAACAGTATGACTTGTGATAAAGTGAACAGAAAATCGTATAATTTTTCCAATTGATAAGAATTAGTTTTAGTATGAACATCAATTTCATAACAAGTTGCAACAACTTAATCTGTTATATATTCTTGACACCTTAGATATTGCCCTAGTAAAGAAATTACAGAACTGAAAGAAAATCACTGACTTTGTTTAAATATCTGTATGCAACTATCAGTGCTGAAGATCATATTTCACTTCAAAAACATGTCAAACATTAAGCCCTATGCAGTTGCCTCCCTTCTGAGTAAAGCATGTGGTAGACTTTCTTCACAGCACATATTAAGAAACTATCAGGTACATGGTGTTGGAATAAATCCTGACTTAAAGCTTACTCTGTTTTTCATAACCTGAACTGTCCATGAATGAAATACTCCCTGGATGAGACCTGCGTTTTAGCTGAAGTACAATATTACTGTATATATTCACTTATATGATAAGCCCAACAGAAAACTGCAAAAACATAGATCTGCCATCACATAATGTGCCAGCAGATCTGGGTCTGTGCAGTTTGTTAGAAGTAATCAGTAGCACAAACAACACAGACCCTGACCTGCATGCACATCATGCTACAGCAGATCAGGATCTTTGTTGTTTGCAGTCAGACTCAACATATGAACGAGTACATATGATAGATCTGGGATCTCAAATTAGCAAAAAAAAGTTAAGTCTTGGTGAGAGTATTTGTTTTGGTTATAAATTAATCACTCTTATGTCCACTGCACCATACATTTACACATGATACAATGAAACAATGAAATGAACAACCAAGTTTGTTCCTAAATTAGTTTGTGTTCATCCAAAATCTCAAATACTTCCATATCTTCACAGTTCGCTAAAGCTACCAGTGAAATGAGAACATGTTTCGAGTTCTTGACAAAAGCAACTTATTGTTTCCATTTGATGAAATATTTTAATACATAACTTCAAAGTATCCTAGAGAAAACAGTGGAATAGTTCTTGGCCTACAATGGACTATAACACAAAGATATTTTTTTATTTGATCAGTTCTCACAGAAATATTTTTTAAACATTGGGATTATATTTTATGATTTTAGTCTACTTTTAATGTTTAGGCATGCACAAAATGATTTTAATGGAGAAAAGGAGAATCTAATTTGTTTGATATATTTTCTAAGCAGTATGACAAGGCCACATGCTTATATATACTGCAATGGTGTAACAGTTAAGATTGGCACAAGTAAATATCTGAATCTTGGTTCAAGACAAGCATTGAGCTTTCCCATTCTTTTTTAATGCACATAAAAAAGTTTCCTTTTAATTTAGCCTTCAATGTGATTCAAGTTTATTCCTCCTGTAGATTTCTTTACTTTTATCTTTCTTTCTTACGTACAGTCGAACCCACTTATCTCGACCTCGGTTAACTCACCAACCCTATTAAGTCGACGTTTTTGAAGTGGAACCGCCAAATTCTCTCTTTGTCTTAGCATTTTCTCATCGGTTATGTCGATTCTTTTATGTCGCCGAACCCTAATATCTCGAGCACAAAAGAAGGCCAAATTTGCCACTTAACGTCGGTTATCTTGATCCCCATGACCAATCGCTTTGTTTGTATCGACAACCCCATCTTAGCAGTGCAATGTTACATCATAATCTGCTTATGCTGACATCTGGGCCAAGTACTGTATGCTGTGACAGTCAATCATGCTACCGTACTATACCTACAACTGGCCGACTTCTGAAGACGCGAATAGAACAGATAAAAGTTACGGTTACAGAGACTTAAACTCCGCAAGAAGAAATAGCAAACAACAAATAAACAAGTTTTGCATAATTAAAAATAATTATTTATTTCTCGAAATACAGGAGTGAAAGAATCCCTATATTGGGTGTTAACTTATGCTACAGTAATATATATGGTCCAATATTGCCAGGTGTTGACTCGTGTAAGTTTCTTTCGTGGGAATGGAGATCCTATTTTGCAAGAACACGGTCTTTTGATAGTAACCGCGTGTACGATACTTTTCAGAGCTGTGTCAGAGTGAAATGACTCGCGAATTTAATTTTGACACTGGTTAGCTTTTTGTAAAAACGAACTACACCCCGCACATTTTTTGTGATTTTGTGAGCGATCTTTGTGTTTGCAATGTTGGAGAATATAATAAAGGTTTGTATCGAGAATCGACAGTGGTTTGTATTGTATACTGGTAAATCTCTGCTGTTAGTTGGTGCACATATGCCTTTTGTTGTTAGCAAACATGTATGTACATTTTTATAGCATGCCGATTGCTTCATCAAACAAATCGTGGCAACGCTGTTGTGTAAAAAAACCTCCAAAAACACATGCATGTACATTCTCATTTATTAACGCACATCATGTACATAAAGAAATTTCAAGCACATGTTAATATATTGCCGCCATATTGGTTTTCGTTTATCTCGATCATCGGTTATCTCGACGCTTTTTGGCAAACACCTAGGCCGGCGACATAACCGGGTTCAACTGTAATTGATTTTTTATGAATAACTCAAACAGTCATCTATCCAAAATGTTTGAATTAGCTGAAAAATATCTCTGAAAAGATTTGTTTTCAAATACTACTATTTCAACTGGTTGATCACATCAGTAATCATAGTTCCCATGATTTTCTAAATATTTATTTCCAGGTCATGTACAAAACCACAAAATGTATCACACGAAACAAGTTCGATTATATTCCTATAGATTGGCATGTAAAGTTATTTCAATTTACAGAATAAAATTTCCAACTTTACTTCGCTGACCTGCATTATGTTGCTAAGTGGGAACAACATAATGAATATAAATTAGTTTTGTTTCTTTTCAAACCTTTAATTCTAAAGAATTCTAAAGCAATATATATATACGTGTATATATATATATATATATATATATATATATATATATATATATATATATATATATATATATATATATATATATACACACACACAGTGCAACCCTGTTATAACGTGCCCTGCTATAATGCGAAATCAAATATAACATGGTCGTGGCGTGGCTCCCAAAGTTTTGTATATTCATTTGCACATGAAAAAATATTTTTTTTCAAAGTACATTAAATAGTGAATAAAAGATTTATTATCATCATGGGGAAGAGACCGCATGTGAATTCGAATTTAATATGATCGTGGCATTGTTCCTGAAATTTTAAATACTTATATGTGTATATTTCTCGCACTGGGAAAAAAATTTTTTTAAGTACAAGAAATAGTGTATAAAACATTTATTATCATTTTGGGGAAGAGTTCACGTATGAATTTTAATATAATACATTCATGGCGTAGCTTCTAAAATTTAACAATATCACCAGGTGCTTGAAGTGTTATGCCAAAATAAACATTATCAGACATGTTACCAGTAAATAATGTCTGCTTTATAAGCTGGAAATTGAAATGGTATGAAATTGTACATGCGCTCACCTAAAAAAGTGACCCGTGACCATTGCAGGCCTACTGCACTTAGTTCTTGGGTTTTACATGTGTATGGGGCTTACTTATGAACTCGTTATTAATTTCCTATTTTTTTATAAAAATATTTTACTGTTATGGTAACGCAAGTTCACAAACGCAATTCGTTCTCTGCACTTTGCGCAAAAAAAATATCATTTTGGGGAAGAGATTGTGTATGAATTCGAGTATAATATGATATATAATACGATCATGGTGTGGTTCTTGAAATTTTAAATACACTGATGTGTATTTTTCTCGTACCCGGAAAAATACTTTTTAAAAGTACGAGAAATAGTGTGTAAAACATTTTATCATTTTGGGGAAGAGTTCAAGTATGAATTCAAATATAATACAACTGTGGCTTGGCTTCTGAATTTAACAATTTCACCACTTTACATAATGCAGGTCAGTGAAGTAAAGTTGGAAATTTTATTCTGTAAATTGAAATAACTTTACATGCCAATCTATAGGAATATAATCGAACTTTTTCGTGTGATACATTTTGTGGTTTTGTACATGACCTGGAAATAAATATTTAGAAAATCATGGGAATTATGATTACTGATGTGATCAACCAGTTGAAATAGTAGTATTTGAAAACAAATCTTTTCAGAGATATTTTTCAGTTTCTTGAAGTGTTATGCCAAAATAAAGATTATCTGAAACGTTACTTGTTACTGATCCATGAGTAAAGCCAGTAAGTCGTCTTTGTGATTGTCTTCAATTAATTCTGGATACCATCGTTGCTCAGACAATAGCCAACGTGTTTCTTTAACTGCATGCACAAACAAGCAGCAGAGACAATGCGGTAGTTGATAAAAGATTCTCACAATTTAATAAACATCAAAAATATGAAAGCTGCCAACATGTTTGCTGGGCTTGGCGGTGTTATTAGACGCAATCAGTTGACCAGTAAATAATGTTCGCTTTATTAGCTGGAAATTGAAAGGGTATGAAATTGTACATGCGTTCAGCTTTACATTTTTTTTAAAGTGACTCGTGACCATTGCTGGCCTACTGCAATTAGTTCTCGGGTTTTACATGGGTATGGTATTTGTTTATGAACTCGTTATTAATTTCTTATTTTTTATAAAAACATTTTACCGTTATGGAAAAGCAAGTTCACAAATGCAAATCATTCTTTGCACTTTGCGCCATGATTAGAACAGTAGTTTTCACACATTTCTTTCGATATTCACAAAATCTGAAGTAGAAGTTATATGCATGCTGAAAGCATGTGGATTGGTAATTATTCTTGTTGTAGTCGTTCAAACGAATAAGCGTACAAGTGTTAATTATTGGAAATTTGCAATGGATAAATGTACACAGAAATGCATATGAGAAAATTTTAGTAGTAAGAAATTTTTACAGACACCATTCATAGACCCTGGAACGTAATGAACCGTACACATGCTTCGTCTTTCTTAACCTAATTTTGCTGTTAATTTTCCCCAATGAATTCAGACACATAATGATGTGTGACAAAATTATTGAATAGTTTAAATATGTATGCAATTTTTGCAATGGAATTACATATTTTATGGATTAATTTCAAGCCCCGACCGTACGATATCAGATGGCAAGTAAACGGTTTTGATACTCTCTGTTCATGCTATACAAGGACTTGTATCGGTTTTTAATATATAATACAAGGGACAACAATTTCTCATTTCAGCTCTGAGATTTGACATTTTGGACAACAAATTTGGCTTAAAACGAATAGCAGTCTGTTTTCTAATCCAGATTACCTCTGAATATTCCCACCCTGTTTTTCACATTTGGACGTTTATGTTTGGGGTTTGAGGTCATTGCAATTGCATATAAAAAAATGTGAATTTGCCCCCACTGTCTAGTAGTGGCATATGCTAGTTGCTTACCAGCGGGCCTAGCAAATTTAAACTTATGTTATACCAACTCATACCTGCATGAAATCGATAGGAAAATGATTCATTTTCTCAGAAATGGCAAGTATGATAATCGTTATGTCATTAATCTGCTGACAGACTTGACGAAACTATGGCATAGATGAAACCTGATCTGGTACTCGTCATTTACTAGTCACATAACTTCATAAATCTCAAACGATGCCATAGGAAGTCCAATAGTCATGTGATATCAACAACACACTCCTTTTTAATGTTGTTGTTGTTGTACAGAAATTCAATTACATTAAATGAAAGTCAGATACCTTTTGTAAAAGCCAGAAAGAACATATAATTCTCAACATATTTATTTTGAGAACTATGACAAGAAGCTTGTCGCTGTTGCAACAATCTGGCCAGTCTGATTCATCAAGCAGAGAGCACATGTCAACGTGGTTATCACATGATACAACAAAACTCCTGAAGTTGTTCTCGGAATAAATATGGAGAATTTTGTGTTCTTTCATTTTTGTATTTTTATTACAACCAGTAGACGACTTTCATTTAATATTTTTTAAAATTTTTTTCTCTACAACATCTGAAAATGTGGGCCATGGAATTTGTATACTCATGCGACTAGCAATGCAAATACCAGGTCACATTTCATCAATGCCATAGTTTTATCTTGTTTTTCAGCAGATTAAAGACAACGATTTTGATACTCGCAATTTCTGAGAAAATAAGAAATTTTCATATTGATTTCATGCATGTATGACTCGATTTAACAGCATTTAAGTTTGCTAGGATATCCAGTAAGCAGCTACGCTTTGCCACCACCATGTTGGCCTCTTATGATGCTAGTCTGGTTTTCATACTTTTGATGTTAGGAAAGATATGGATATCGAGCCGACTGTGAAAATAAAAGTCTACTAGATGAATCTAATCCACTGAGCATTTGGACTGACTCAGAATATATGTTTAATGCAAGCACCAAAATGATCCATATTGCACCCTCCGAATATTTTGGTCAGAACTCGATAAATTTAACTCAGGATCAGTTTAGTTATGACTCAATTACATGATTGTTTCGCGCTTCAAGTGGTGGCGGAAAATTCCCAGGTTTTTCCTGACTTTCATCAATTTTGCGAAATTCAAGGACATTTCACGGTTGGGGAAAAAATATAATTTCTCCCGACTTTTTCCTGATTTCCCGGTAGTGTGGGAACCCTGATTAATGTTGTCTATTTGTAATTTTCCAGCTCAATCCTTATTTATTAGTTTTTATTTTATTAATTGTTTTTATTTATTAGTGTGCATAGTTTTTCATCATAAAACTAACAGATGGACCTGCTACCATTAGCAGTTACCTTGCCCATGTCTTGTCCATAGGTTTTGCCACTTGGCTCTAAATTTTTCATCATAATACTGACAGGTGAACTAACTTCCACCGTCATTTTGCCCATGTCTTGTCAGTTAGTTCGGCCACGGTCCCCTGGTTTTTTCTTTCTAATACTCACAGCTGGACTGCAAAATTCACAGTTCTGGGAAACCTCAAGAAAGCATGTATGTGACTGTAATTCTAGCACTGCATGTAATTTAATCAGCTGATCCTCTCCCCATTGTGTACCAGTCTGTATGAAATGGCTGATGCAGTATAACATTCGTTTTCATTTTATTTTGTCCATCTAATCTGTTATTCAGACTGATCACATATCCCAAATTTGTATTCTAGGAGTCAGCAGTTCCTCAACATCAGACTCACTCTGTTGTTACTCAGATTTCATAAATGCCTAATATTTACTGCAACACAACATTTTCAAGCACTTAAGTGATATGATTCCAAAAAGGAAAAAAACAGAACAGGAACGCTACATCTTTCTGGAAAAATACCTAGCACCATAAAATAGATACCTTTGACCATGTGACATTTCTGGGTGAAATCTTTTTTACAACTAAATCAAAACAGCAAAATATACTAAAAAATCTCATTTTAAAGAAGAAAATTTGAAATGTTATGAGAAAATTGGTCCAATGAATTGCAGGCTAACTTCTCTCTGACATACAGTAACAATTTGCCACTGGGTTAAATGAAACTATACCTTAAGAAACAGTATTTTGCTCTTCATGTACAGAAAAGCAACAATCCACAAATGGACTCACCGATCTGGAATCTGTTTTACCAGCATTATGCCACGCAGATTTCCAACAGCATGTAAAAATGGAGTGTACTTTGACAAGTTACTGTCAATCTTTATCTCAATCTGTATTTATGAATTTTAGTGGAATAATGAAGAAAAAGTTGGAAAGCTCCACATAACTCACTGGTTTTTCCAATTTTGTGGGTGCTGCATCTGGTGTCAAACATGGAACCCAGAAACTCGGCAGTATTTTGTTTTGCCCATCTTTCATGTTCGATATGCTGCCATCCTTTTCTAATCTTGAACCTAGTTTGGCATCTGGAAGAATGAAAATGAGAATGAAATTTTCCTGTCATAAAACAGAATAAAAGATTTCGCTATTCACTGCTAGACCTGAGAATCTTACCTGATTTTTCCTAGATGTGAAATTCATAGATCAATGCTGGTCACAGCAAGTAACTTACAGTATACAGTGGCTCATGATTTTAACACTTTTCTATATGACGAGGTTCCAGATATACCATAGTCAAGATATGGACCCATCAACATCGTAAAGCCCTACACTGTAACAAGATTCCAGTATAATGCAGTACCAATATGGACCCATCAACACTGTAAAGCCCTTTATTGTAACAATATTCCAGTATAATGCAGTACCAATATGGACCCATCAACATCGTAAAGCCCTTTATTGTAACAATATTCCAGTATAATGCAGTACCAATATGGACCCATCAACACTGTAAAGCCCTTTATTGTAACAAGATTCCAGTATAATGCAGTACCAATATGGACCCCTCAACATCGTAAAGCCCTTTATTGTAACAATATTCCAGTATAATGCAGTACCAATATGGACTCCTCAACATCGTAAAGCCCTTTATTGTAACAATATTCCAGTATAATGCAGTACCAATATGGACCCATCAACACTGTAAAGCCCTTTATTGTAACAATATTCCAGTATAATGCAGTACCAATATGGACCCATCAACACTGTAAAGCCCTTTATTGTAACAAGATTCCAGTATAATGCAGTACCAATATGGACCCCTCAACATCGTAAAGCCCTTTATTGTAACAATATTCCAGTATAATGCAGTACCAATATGGACCCATCAACACTGTAAAGCCCTTTATTGTAACAAGATTCCAGGATAATGCAGTACCAATATGGACCCATCAACATCGTAAAGCCCTTTATTGTAACAATATTCCAGTATAATGCAGTACCAATATGGACCCATCAACACTGTAAAGCCCTTTATTGTAACAAGATTCCAGTATAATGCAGCACCAATATGGACCCATCAACATCGTAAAGCCCTTTATTGTAACAATATTCCAGTATAATGCAGCACCAATATGGACCCATCAACACTGTAAAGCCCTTTATTGTAACAATATTCCAGTATAATGCAGTACCAATATGGACCCATCAACATCGTAAAGCCCTTTATTGTAACAATATTCCAGTATAATGCAGTACCAATATGGACCCATCAACATCGTAAAGCCCTTTATTGTAACAATATTCCAGTATAATACAGTACCAATATGGACCCATCAACATCGTAAAGCCCTTTATTGTAACAATATTCCAGTATAATGCAGTACCAATATGGACCCATCAACATTGTAAAGCCCTTTATTGTAACAAGATTCCAGTATAATGCAGTACCAATATGGACCCATCAACATCGTAAAGCCCTTTATTGTAACAATATTCCAGTATAATGCAGTACCAATATGGACCCATCAACACTGTAAAGCCCTTTATCCCTTTACCTCATAGAGCATAGTGACAAAGTGCAGCACACTATAAATAGAACACCTGTTACCTAGCCGACCGCATATGCATAGGCCTGCCTGTGAATTGTTAAGCAATGTAGTGGTGTTACGTTTAACAGCAGTTTTAACCATTTTACGTTTTTGGTACACATCTATTATATGTGGAAAAATTTAAGAGTAAAGTCCAATTGTAATAGCTGTGTAATTATTTTTCACGGAAGAATATTTTATGTACTTTAAAATCGAGAGAGAACTCGTTCACGGTCATGTCAGTGAGGCTGCTTGACCAACTGTAGCTGCCATTTCCCATAATCAAAATTTACATGTTTTTCGTCTGCGTCTACATCACTAAGTCATCTGAATTTGATAATCAATAAAAACTAATTGATATAATATCAGAGCCTTTACCTAAGTTATTGAATCTTTCGTAGTTGTGATTCTAATCGTGAAAATTTCGTAAGTACTGAATGAAATCCTGCCTGTGAACTGTAGTAGTGGTGTTACGTTTAACAGCAGTTTTAACCGTTTTACATTTTTGGTACACATCTATTATATGTGGAAAAATTTTAGAGTAAAGTCCGATTGTTATAGCTGTGTAATTATTTTTCACGGAAGAATATTTTATGTGCCTAAAATCGAGAGAGAACTCGTTCACCGTCATGTCAGTGAGGCTGCGTGACCAACCGTAGCTGCCATTTCCCATACTCGAAATTTACATGTTTTTCATCTGCATCTGCATCACTAAGTCATCTGAATTTGATAATCAATAAAAACTAATTGCTGCTTATATAAATATCAGAGCCTTTACCTAAGTATTGAATCTTTCGTGGTTGTGATTCTAATCGTGAAAACTTCGTAAGTAGCCTACTAAATGAAATGCTGCCTGTGAACTGTTAAGCAATATAGTGTATGTTATGTTTAACAGCAACTTTAACCATCTTACATTTTTGGTACACATATATTGTATGTGGAAAAATTTAAGAGTAAAGTCCGATTGTTATAGCTGTGTAATTATTTTTCACAGAAGAATTTTTTTATGTGTTTCAAAATCTTGAGAGAACTCGTTCACCGTCATGTCAGTGAGGCCGCGTGACCAACCATAGCTGCCATTTCTGATACTCGAAATTTACAAGTTTTTCATGTGCGTCTATATCACTAAGTCATCTGAATTTGATAATTTATAAAAACTAATTGCTGCCTACATCAATATCAGAGACTTTACCTAATTTATTGAATCTTTCATGGTTGTTATTCTAATCGTGAAAACTTTGTACGTACTGAATGAAATCCGCATCTGCCATTTTGGAGAGTGGAGATTACAACCCAGTTACTTTGAATAGCAGATATCGACCAGTGCATGAATAGTGACCACGTGATCTGACATAATTGTCATTCGCAGAAATGAATGTAGTATCTAATAGGAGGGTTTTCCCCGAAGGTGGCGCTATGAAAACTAGCTCAAAATGGCTGATGTTTACAGCAGGCGTCAAAAGGCACTTCCATGCGAATCTTGTACAGGTGTCAAAAGGCGCTTCCATGCGAATGGATTAGGGGCGTCCAAAGATGCTTGTATGAGGTAAAGGGATGTAACAATATTCCAGTATAATGCAGTACCAATATGAACCCATCAACACTGTAAAACCCTTTATTGTAACAAGATTCCAGGATAATGCAATACCAATATAGACCCCTCAACATCATAAAGCCATTTATTGTAACAATATTCCAGTATAATGCAGTACCAATATGGATCCATCAATACTGTAGAGCCCTTCATTTAAATGAGATTCCAGACATATTGCAGTTCCAATATAGACCTATCATAATTGGAAAGCCCTTCATTTTAACAAAATTCCATATATAATGCAGTTCCAAAATGTATCCATCAACATTGTAAAGCCCTTCATTTTAATGAGATTCCAGACAAAATACAGTACCAAAACAGACCCAACAACATTGTAAAACCCTTCATTTTAATGAGATTCCAGACAAAATACAGTACCAAAACAGACCCAACAACATTGTAAAGCCCTTCATTTTAATGAGATTCCAGACAAAATACAGTACCAAAACAGACCCAACAACATTGTAAAGCTCTTCATTTTAATGAGATTCCAGACAAAATACAGTACCAAAACAGACCCATCAACAATGTAAAGCCCTTCATTTTAATGAGATTCCAGACAAAATACAGTACCAAAAGAGACCCAACAACATTGTAAAGCCCTTCATTTTAATGAGATTCCAGACAAATACAGTACCAAAACAGACCCGACAACCTTGTAAAGCCCTTCATTTTAATGAGATTCCAGACAAAATACAGTACCAAAACAGACCCAACAACCTTGTAAAGCCCTTCATTTTAATGAGATTCCAGACAAAATACAGTACCAAAACTGACCCAACAACATTGTAAAGCCCTTCATTTTAATGAGATTCCAGACAAATACAGTACCAAAACAGACCCAACAACATTGTAAAGCCCTTCATTTTAATGAGATTTCAGTTATTACATGGTACTAATATGGACCCATGACTACTGTAACATCCTTATCAAAATGAGATTCTAGATATAACACTGTACTGCCAAGGACCTATGACCACTGTAACACATTTCATTTTAATGAGACTGCAGATATAACATGACACATTACCACTATGTACCATGTGGTCATGGTTATGCCCTCCATTATAATAAAATATAACTTGGTACCACTATGTACCCATGACCATTGTAAAATCCCTTCATTTAAAATGGATTTGAGATATAATGCAGTACCACTATGTACCCATGACAATTGTTAACACCCTTCATTACACAGTGTGACCCCACTATAACACGGTAGTTGGGAGCCATAAAACCCGACCGCGTTATATACCGAACCGTGTTATATGCAACCAAGTCAGTTAGCTGAAGAAAATGTACCCCCCCCCCCAAAAAAATGGGGTTGGGTAGGTAATAAATGCGGGCGGTAAAATACGTGCTTTGTCAGCACAGTTACCATCTTGAATTGATGCATATTAAATGAGAAATACACCTGTAGTGAAAACAAAGACATAATATAATAGTTAACTTTATTTAGAGAACCATGAATGAAAACAAAGACATAATATAATAGTTAACTTTATTTAGAGAACCATGAATTGGTACATATACGTGAATCCTGTTTATATATAAATGTCTAATGTATATCATGAACAGAGTATCAACACCGTGTACACATCTACGAACCTCATCATATACACTGAATCCACAATACAACTGATTCCATTGAAAATATGCACACACAGCTTTAAAATAATCATTAATTTTGTAACAGGTCATACTGGTATGAATTCAGTGGAAAAACATAGCACAATCACGTAACGAATGACGAAGCACATTTACTCTAAAGTACATTCCACATCGGTAAAAGTTAGTTTGCGTTTTAAGCTGCCATATAAACTTTTTCCCTACAAAAAGGAAACTTTCACAGCACAGTTAATGTGGTCCAGTGACGTTGGAAAATAAAAAATCCATCAGACTTCATCACTTTTATTTAAGTTTGGTACTGACTTCCTTTGAAGAAATGTTTTTTGCTGTTACTGAAAGATTGTAGTCAGCTTTCTTTAATGAAGGGTGCATGCGCTATTGAAGTCACCGCTAAAGGACAGCTTTGGAGAACCAAACGAATGCCCATCTCTTATTGTGGCGGTAACATCAAATAACTGTATTGCATGATTAAGACTGGTATTTTTTTCATTTGCTGAGCACATTTTCATAACAGTCGGCACATCAAAGGTAATCTGTTTCCTTTGAAATTTCAGCAAACTATTTTTTTTGGGTACATTTTTAAAAAGGAATTGGCCATTGTTTAGACTATTCTAGTCACTGTCCCTCCATGCCTACTGAATAAACCAATAAGATGTATTTTTTTTTTCATTTGTGATAGCAGCTCCATGCATGCATCTGAAAATTAACAAAGGGTTAACGGACGATAGAGACGCAGGTGTTCTGATGACAGGGATTATAACAGAAAACGTGAGCATTCTGAAGAATTTAATTCTGAGTGAAACGAAGAGGAATTTTACTTACTATCCACATACAAATGTCAGTCTTTGTAAATATATTAATTACTTGCAAGCGGCCGAAAATCCAACGAAAGATAGATTACGAGACAATGCCTCACACGGTTGATCTCCTTTACCAGAAATGTCAACAACAAAAAGGCGGATATTTCACAACATACAGAACTCATGCTAGATGTCAGGATAAGCGGATTATGATATAACAATGCACTGTTTTGATGGTTTGTCAGTATGGACAAAGAATTTGTTTATGTAACAATAGATAAATTTCAGTGCATTTTATAGCCAGTTTGTGGCTTTCTTTCATGGGGCCTCTGAATTTCTGCACTCCAAACCAATGGTTGTATATAAAAGTTTAAACAGCCAACAATGTTGCCAACAAATAAAAAAAGCCACATGATATGTTTTGCAGGCAATAAGGAAAAACAATCCAAGTTTGCAACATTGGTGAAGACCGACACGATTCCAGAATAAACTGATTATGCGTTCTTTCTTCTCCTTACTTTTAAGAAGAAAAATAAATACTTTTTCGTGTATAAGAAAAATACTTTTTCGTGTACAAGAAAATTACTTATAAAATTTCAGGAGCCAAGCCACAACTGTCTTGTATTATTCATACACGATCTCTTCCCCAAAATGATAAGCAACATTTTACGTTTTTTTTCTCATAATACTTAAGAAATTTTTTTGTGCACAAGAAAAATACATGTATATGAAATTTCGGGAGCCACGACACAACCACATTATATACAAATTCGCATTATAACGAAGCGCGCTATAGCGGGGTCACTCTGTAATGAAATTCCAGCAATAACATAGTACCACTATACACTCATGGCAAAATGTTAAATTATTGTATTTGAATTATCAATCAAATATATGACAATATGGGCTGACAAAAAGCAACATGAAGTTTAGTACTATATATTTATTTACCTTTCATTATTTAAAAAAATTAAATGCACAAATACCATGAAGGCACAGATTTGTTAAAAATACATAAAGTTATTACCATTTGTTTGATTTCCATTTTGTTCATCCCCGATTTCTCAACACAAAAACATGCAATCAACAAAGTTTTTTATTGTTCTCACTCTGCAGTGGTTAGGTACAGCAGTTACAGACTTCAACCACTGTGTTATAATGAGGGTTTGATCATCGTCACTAAACTAAGGTTCAGTACATAACGTGGTCAGCAGTTAAAGACCTCAACCACTGTGTTATAGTGAGGGTTTGATCATTGTCACTGAACTAGGGTTCAGTACATAACATGGTCAGCAGTTACAGACCTAACCACTGTGTTATAATGAGGGTTTGATCGTCATCACTAAACTAGGGTTCAGTACATAACATGGTCAGCACTGTGTTATAATGAGAGAGAGAGCTGTAATAATATTCGACAAGTTTCATACACTTTACGTCACACAAACCAGCATGTAAGATTCTATTTATTCTAATATAGCAATATTTGGAAAATCAAGAATTTAGCAGTGATATAATATGTCATGTTGTTAATTTTGTATCAATATATATATATATATATATATATATATATATATATATATATATATATATATATATATATAAGAATTAAACACACAAAAATGTTTGCGAAATTTTCAACACTTTAAATATGATAAAGTTATTGGATATTACCTGATTGAATATTCTCATATTTTCTTTATTTTTCTTCTTCAAATCTTGTCACATTTTATGGCTAGTTATACTACTAAAATATAAGATATAACTGGTGGAGACCATATGTTAAGATTGGTGGTTTATTTTTCTCTCCAATGACATGTTTAAACAGCATTATCACAGTATATACCTGGCTTTAATTTTAAGTTCTGGGTATCATTCCTTTTTATTTGACTGCAGCACATATAAAAACATAAGTTATTATCTTATTAAATTTTGGCTGCTGATAGTGATTGCTGGCAAAGACCATACAAATAAACAGATGGCAAAATATTTTAATTATAATATTCAAGGCTAGTCATGTAGTATGCCATTTATTTTTCCATTAGAAGGTTACTGTTGATTGCCTGTTTACAGTATTTTCAACTTTTTACTAATGATATGAGGGCCTGAATTTCTTAAACCAGAAATGTGTCCATAACATTCACATGTCAAAAGCTGTGGGACTAGTTGCCGACACAATAAAGAAAGGGGCATAACTCTGGAAGAACACATTAAAGCATGATAACAGAATGGTATGCACATTTTAAACTCAGAGCCATAATATTTGCAAAGTTTCAGTAAAGTTCATCAAAAAAGCTATGGAACTAGTTGAACACAAAAGAGTTATCATGTAACAGTGTACATAGTAGTCCCCTCTATAATAAACAATGTGGGATCCAAATGAGTCATTAGTTATAAAACGACATTAGTTATAATAAAGAATTCACTTTATGTATAAGTGCTCTCGGGGGTTTTATGTGGGTGTAGGGCTAATCAATTTAAACATAAATGGTACCCAGGGGAGGCAGATTTTTAAATTACATGACAAAGTACTCTGATTAAACAAAGTTCATGTTAAAATGATAAGAACATTCTAAACTGCACCCATGGGTGAGTGCCCCACATTCAGAGTGCCTTCCCGAAGTCCCACGTATGCTTTATTAGACAGCCCTAAGCTATATCAAGGAATTCATAATAGCAATGTATGTTCTAGAGAGGATTTAGTGTATATTTTAAAAACATAAAAAGGGGAAAATTCTAAACATATCCACCAGAGCAAAATGAGAGAATGAAATGTGCATGTAGACCTCATGTATGTGCTAACTTTCAACACAGTCTATGGAAAGATGTGGGAGTAGTTGAACATGTAACTCATCTTTCCATATAGACAAAGGGGAGTAACGCTTAACAAAATTACATCCCTTAACTCATGCTAGGTGGTGAAATGAATATTTCCTGAATACCAGAAGATTAACAGTTAAGCTTGAGTAAAACCCATAAAAGAATATAGGGATTGATAGCAATGTGATCAAGCATGTGTTCTCAGAGAAACATAGTTTACTACAAAATATCCTTCTTCCACTGCATGTGACCCACTTGTATTAACATTAGGAAAAAGTGCAAGAAGAAAACAAAATGCAAGAGAACTAAAACTCTACCATTCACCCCTCAGGGTTAATATGACTGCACCCTAGAAAATGGATGAACTTTTATAATACTGTGAAGAAAGCACAACCAGAAAAGTATGAATATGCTTATCATGGAAGCCAACCCTTCTCAGTTTCTGCACAGACATGTTACCTTATGAATAAAACTTTCCCTGGCAATACCCAGAAAGACTTTTTTGTTGCCATGAATGGGGCTTGATAACCATCTGAACAGCCATACGAGGCCCAATGAGGCCCAATGTTTGCCTTTTGTATACTATATTGAGTATATATCAAATGCTGGAAAGAGTAGACTCAGCATGCTAGCCAACTGACTGGAAGATGTTTTGAATGGAAACATTACGTTTGTTGAATATAAGACTTGTCAAAATTGCTTAATTTTCATGTTTGAGATCTTCATGAGGCATACCTGATTCTGACAGAGCTCAGAATTTCCTACTGAATAACTCACTTTAACAATTAGGCCAGTACTGAAGATGTTTTGTCTTGTTTTCCTACCTTATCAGACTGGAAGAGTTACTGACAGATGTTGCCAGAAATCTACACATGCTTGAGATAGTACCTAAGTGTGTAACCCAGATCCTGCAATACCGCTTCTCTTTAAGGATCTTTGAATGAGACGCAGCAAATGATTATTTTGTGAGTGCCCATACATGGCACCTTGTGGGTTCGAGTCTAGGACTTGGCCGATGTGGGTATGTGAGAAAGCTTGCCAGTAGCTTCTCGTGGGTCAGTGGTTCTTCCTGGGGTTTTCCCGGGTTCTTCCTCCACCATTAATACTGGCCGCCATGCATAGCCTATCATGTGCTGAAAAATGGCGTTAAACCTGACAACAACAACAACAACTACATGGCACCTGTTATTGCAGACAAAACCATCACAAGTCATCAATACAACTTAATCAGGTTCAGCATTATTGCACAGGATGAAAATCTATGTGCATGTCTATTTCAACAGGAATGGTGAGGCAGGATTTTCCAGAGTATTTCCACCTTCAGAAAGCTGTTCCAAAATGGCAAGAAGGCATCAATTGTACAGGTTTTGGGTTTTCAGATCTGGGACATGGGGGACAAATGCTGCTTCTTTCATTACAAAGAGGTCTGTTGGGATAACAACACACAAAAAATAGGAAGACAGAGATCTGAGAATATGATTCCACCTTTGGAATAACAGAGCTGCCAAAAATAATTAGAATGTACTTCAACATAATAACTCCTACCATAAAAACATGACTTTCATCTGCAGGGTGAAGATGTGCATGGAGGGGCCAAACCCTGCTCACTTCTTTGATGGAAATGGGCACCCCAGCCAGTCATACTGATATCAGTGCAAATCATAAATTCCTTCAGTTCATCCAAAAGTGGACTGCCTACAATAAGCCATAAGAGGTCACCCACCCCACCTCCAGTATGAAAACAAATGAGACGGAACATCGTGTAATCCAAAAGCTTCAGCTACTTAATAAAGCTTCTAAAGTTTTGGCAACCACTGAGATAGAAGGAACATTTGAAGGGATCATAAATGCAAGCCATCCAAGTCAAGAAATCTCTTGGCTGCAACGAGATGACCCAAGGGGCAAAGAAAATAACAGACTGACATTCAACTCTTCAAGAGGAGAGAAGACAGCACATAGATGATCTTCAATGAGGGAGGTAAATTTGATGTAGTGCGTTTTGAATCCCATGCCCAGCTTGGTGAAGAGCTGGGACAGGAAAGACTGGATTATGTCCTGGTTGATAGGCAATCAAAGACAAAGGAAGAGTGAAACATTAAATGATTTCATGTATAAGTATATAATGTTACTCGCTTTGTGTTTTTTGGAGGGTGTGGTTCAGGAAATTCAATGTTAGAGACATGTAGGTGGTCATAAAATATTATAAAACCAACCCATAAAAGCAAACTGTTTCTGCCAGGAGAGCAGCACACTAACTGCTGTTTCGTCAGTTCCCCATCATGACGTGCAGGACAGTGTATAATACTGACCATGTGAACAACATCCCTGAAAGCAAACCTCAGGAATTTCCAAGAAAACTTGTGAATAGGACCATGAAGGTACACATTTTGTAGGTCTAAGCTAACTTTAAAATCTGCATCTTGGATGGAACTAGATTTCAACTATATCCTGAGTTTGGGTCCATACCAAACGTACTCAATTATACATTGAGTCCAACTGCAGACTGCACATACCTAGATCTGCTGAAGGCATAATGTGCCTGCATATTTTGTTCTGTGCAGTTTTTTTTAGGTGTAAGAACAAACACCACAGATTCTAATCTGTATGCACATTATGCCATGGCAGATGAGGATCTTTGTTTTTTGCAGTTTGACTTGACTGATAAGTGAGTACAGGCGGTATGTTTCTTGTTAGTTAAATATTAGTAGTATGTTTGTGTTGTGAATTATTTCTATCATGCTTTTCTTGAGGAAAGAGTCAAAAGTGAAATGTTGAAGTCTTCCTCCCACTGGGCTTGCCAAAGAGGCATCCACAATATGGTGGTACTGGCCTGGAAATATGTCCACTGCAGATATGACTGGGAGAGATTTGAGGCAATGTAGACATAGTTGACATTTGAGTTTTGTGTGGGAACAGGGTTGTAAAAAACTGCCAGGGCCTTTTCTTCACTGGTTATTTTTCCTGAGCTCTGAATGAGAGCAGCATTATAAAGTTTGCTACTAAGGCAGAGCTAGCAACAAGGGTGGGAATATTCACATCCTTGCTGGACTATCGTCCAGCTCTCTCACTGGTCATGGCCATCTGTTTTACAGGTATTATTATCCATGTCATGTGACATAAGTGTACAGAGTTCCTCTGGTGTGGTCTGATTTGCATCCCATACTCCCAATACAGGTAGGGCATATATATATATATATATATATATATATATATATATATATATATATATATATATATAATTAGTCAAGGAAATGGTTATGCCATCAATTACATTGACATTAAGAAATGAAACAAATGTAGAAACATTTATTGAAATCATTATAATTCTGATCATTTAACTGAAATGAATTGCAATATGTTCAAGTGTAATGTAAATGCCATTGACCATTATAATAGAAAATTAAGATGGCACCTTACTGCTTACTGTACAACAGAAAGAAGAAAATGACGTACAAATATATTCATTTACAATGAAGAGAGACTTGAAAATCAGTATATGGGTTATACCTCCCTTTGGATACGCAAACTTCTTCGATCAGATTTCTGAAAGAACACAACACTGACAGGAATTCTGAAAGGTCTCTGAAGGTATAAGCGACAAAGGATAGCAGTAAATGAAAAATGTTAGGATTTGGCATCAATACATCTTTCGAAGGAGAGAACACTCAAGTCTGTCATCTGTCTCAGTAAGCAGACAACATTAAAGCACTTAAAGTGCTAAAACAAGTCCAATATGTTATTAATGTCCTGAATTACAATGACTGAGTAATGTATCTGAACACTAGTACAAAAAAGGGTGACAAAGTAGTCAAGTGAGAGCAAGAAATGAAACAATTTTTGCATCCCTTCTTGTGCTACAAGAAGAAAATAAATATGTCAGTATTTATCTGTGACTACATGGGAAAACCTAGAGCAAAACAAGTTACATGCTTTCTACATTTGGTGACTAAATGGGAAAACCTAGAGCAAAACAAGTTACATGCTTTCTACATTTGGTGACTACGTGGGGAAACCTAGGGCAAAACAAGTTACATGCTTTCTACATTTCATCTATCTCATATACCTGACATGGAGAACATTCTGTAACACTGAGGAATACCTGTTAATTTATTGTCCTTTTTGGATGAAGGGGCTTGTGAAATGGAAAACTGCTTTATATTTGCTTCTTCTTCAGCTTTCTTCAGCTCTGCTGCCTCTGCCTAAGGAAAGAGAGGACAGGTTAGATTTCAGCTTTATAAATCAATTCATGCAACGGACATCACTTCCTTTAATACCACTCATAAACATTATGTACGAAGACAATATGTACTGATTATTTAAAATTCATTCATGAAGTCTTTTCCTTCTTTCCTTGTAAGTTATGGCAAGGTAATGAGCATGGTAATGGGCCTGATTAAAAAAACTTATGACAGCATAAAGGGTCTGATGAAAAGCCTAGGACAGTGTAAATGGGACTGGTTAAAAATGTATGACTGTATAATGGAAACTGATTAAAATCTTATGACAGTGTGAATGGCCTGATTAAAGAGCTATGACAGTATAAATGGGCATTATTAAAAACCTATGATGGTG
This sequence comes from Sinohyriopsis cumingii, assembly GCA_028554795.2. Classification (NCBI taxonomy): domain Eukaryota; kingdom Metazoa; phylum Mollusca; class Bivalvia; order Unionida; family Unionidae; genus Sinohyriopsis; species Sinohyriopsis cumingii. The sequence goes on from CM068832.1 coordinate 117,524,631, forward strand.
TAAGTGGTATTGATTAGAAACCTGTGACTGTATAGAGGGGCAGATTAAAAGTCTATGACAGTATAAATGGGCCTGATTAAAAACCTATGACTGTGCAACTGGGACTAATGAAAAACTGATCACAGTGTTAAGAGCCTGATTAAAAACCTTAGAGAAGTGTACATGGGCCTGATTAAAAATCTTTGACAAGTGTAAATGGGCCTGATTAAAAATCTTTGACAAGTGTAAATGGGCCTGATTAAAAATCTTTGACAAGTGTAAATGGGCCTGATTAAAAACCTTTGAGAAGTGTAAATGGGCCTTGTTAAAAATCTGTGACAAGTGTGAATGGGCCTTATTAAAAATATGACTTGTGTAAAATTAAAAAATATGTGACTATGTAAATGGGTCTTATTACAAATCTGTGACAGGTGTAAATGGTCCTGATTAAAAATCTCTGACTAGTGTCAATGGGTCTTATTAAAAATCTGTGACAAGTGTCAATGACCTGATTAAAAATGTAACAAGTGTCAATGGGCCTTATTAAAAAACTGTGTCTTCAGTATAACTTAACTTCTCTGGAGGAGACCAACTGCCATATAAGACCAGATTCAGAATGTACAGGTCAACATAATTTAAAGACTTTATTTGTGCAACCACCAGTCCCACCCTATTTTGGGACAGAAAGGCTCATCTCTAACAACAGATTTTACTGTAGAAGCTATACAAATTACAAACTTTTTTCACAGAAATTGCGATTCCTTGGATGATAGAATAGAATGCCATAATTCAGGTACCAGCTATTTACAAGTATAGATACTAGGGATCCTGAAATCACTGCATTTGCCAGACATGTCTGGCAGACCAAGGGTTTGGAGAGGCACATATTCTAACCAATGAGACACTGGTGATAGGAAATCTGAAACAGCATTCAATAAAATTGGCTTTGATGTGTTTATCCCTTACACTGTCAAATAAACAACAAAGCAAATTCACAGGCCACTAGGTCTAGTTTCTTCATCAGACAATAAAGATGTCACCAATTAAGTTTAATGCATAGATCAATAGGTTACATTTACACACTGTTTCTCTGTCAGAAATGTCAATAGTGTTTTTGCTGACTAAGATTGTTTGGTCATTATGTTTTTCCAATTGTGTAAACACTCTACGGCCACAGAGCACAAGATAAAGGATGTGAAAGAGCATATCTTCTGTTATGTATATTTAATTTAATTGTTTGTCTGTTAGTTTTAATTTTGTATTATTCCATTACATGCTATCGTAATGTAACATTGTTTACTGGACTTGACCTTGTCTAGTATTGATTTCAGTTCTGTTTGACCGGATTGACTTTTTTTATTTTTTTTATTTTATTGATGTAAACAATGAAAACAAGCTTCATTATCCTCTATGGGTAAATGAAACTTTGTATCTAGTTGCTGGCCTTGTTTCAAAATCAGTAACAGTTTTGGTAAACAACATTTTTAAAAAAGAAACATTATTCTTTCTCAGAGTAAGAATCATTAAGTTGAGTCAAGGTCATACTTGGTGTATGTGATGTTTATCATGTTCCATATGCTCACAAACTTCTATTTACTTCTAGAAATAAATACCTTGACTTTCATCTGGATTTTGCATCATAATCAGTCATATAACTAATGTTCTGATAAAGGTTAGACAGTTTGGGATCTAAGTTTTGACATGTTAAGTTGTGCATTTTGAGCTGTATTGTGACCAGTTAGGGCTGAATATTATTTTCTTCAACTTATTGAATTCAAGTAGAAATACAAAAGTGCTCTGACATAATTCTTGGACAAAGACATTTGTTGGAATTTATACTGAATTAAAAACTGGAATAATATTTGTGTGACTCAACGAGACTGTGGGCACTACATAGGTTATTCCAGACGTCATTATCTTCCATCTTGAATTTCAAGATTTGAACCGAGATTCACTTAGAACTATTCATTGATAGGACTTACATTTAATAATTCTTGGATTATTTTTGGACTTAATTTGCATTACCTTAAGTTCTTTTTTTCTTAATTTGCGCTTAGTATTTTAGGGAAATAAATTATTTGTTAAATTTTACAAAGCTTGTTGTCTTCACTCTTTTCTGTTACTTAACAGCATAGACTCATTACATTTCTCAACTTATCAAAACCCAGTAAGTGAACAACTTTTTCATATACCATACATGTCAACTCACATGCTGGGAGGAAAAAAACTCCCAATTTTTGCATTCGTTCCACACCTACCACATGATCTTGTAATATCTCCCAATTTTTGGAGTGAACTCCCATTTATTGCATTGTGTCTGTCAATATTCATTTCTCCTTAAAGAAATCTTACAGAAAAAGATATATGCAACCCATACAAACTATGTTCTGTTTTATCACCTGTGAATATACTGTTGCTATGAATTAATATAACAAATTTTGTTCTTCGATAAATAGAATGTTAAGTTTAAACATTATTCACATAAATTTATGAATACATTTTTTACCCTGCAAAAATAATAATATAAAAAGATAAACTGCAATTAAAAATAAACCACAACAATACAATTATCAGCAATTACTTTCAACTGCAAAACATTCCCACCAAAGAAACTTACACGAGTAAAATCCTGGCATTACTGTACCATATATATAAATGTTAATTACCCTCATTAAAATAAATAAATGAATAAAAAACATACCATGCAGCATATGTGCCCCTCCCAAACTAATTCAAAATGTTAATTAGTAAACAGTGTTAAATGCCTTATGAGCTGACCCCAAGGAAATAAGAAGGGATTTAAAGTGTGGGGAAAACAGTTGCCCCATGTGTGGTAGTTTGAGACTGCAGCGTTGAACTGCTGAATGCTAATAGATTTTAGTCACCATTAGTTTCAACAAATCAGGGCATAGTTTACCTGCTAATCAATTGCTGGTGCTTACATAACACACTGCTGAACATGCTTTCTTTGAATTATGCTGGAGAGCCAGTCTTTTTCACAATATAATCACAAGGATATGGATTAACTGTTAATTAGTTATATTGGCTTTCTTGTTTGTTTATTTAAGTCCAACTATTAGCCATTGTGCAGTTTGGGCACACTGACCAAAATATGAAATAGGGCTCATCATGGGGGAAAATAAGGCATGTCAGAGGGAAAAACGGCTTGTAGTTTGAGAATTTCATGCTAATTGGACACAGATGATCAGTCAATATTTAGTGTTAAGTTGTTGCTGTTCATGGGCAAGGGTGTATAAACAGTAAATATAGTTGGATTGTATTGATGATGATTATTCTTTTTCATAAATAAAACCAGTGTGAAGAAATAATAGGGAGTGACAGATACCGTATGAGTTAAATGTTCTAATCTATTTTGCAAAAATTAAAAGTTCTCACTTTAAAGGAAAAGATGGGGTGAGAAAAACAAAATATGTCATGGTTTGCAAGGATATAAGGAAATCCCAGTTGTGGTGTTACATTATTTGTCTTTGGCTTTGCCTTGTGGAAAGACAAATAATATAACCTCTTGACTGGGATTTCCTTGTCTCTTGAGCAAACCCCACCATAGATTCTATTAATATATGGTAAGTAGGAATGTCCATGGATCCCATGTAATTATTAAGTAGATGAATTATGTGTATAATGTACTTCATTATAAGGAGATCTCACTATAAGGTCAAATACTTCATGGCTCACATGGACAGTGTTACATGTAGGGTGTATTGTATCATGAACTTTAATATAAGGTGACCCCTCAATAAGGTCAAGCATTTCATGATTCACGTGGACAGTTATGAGGAAGTACTTTATTTGCTTTCCTTCTCAAGGGCATATTTAAAACAATGACCAAAATGACCACATTTTTATAACATTTTCAGTGAAATTTAAAAAAACGTTTTCATTATATTTTCTCTTATTTGAAAATTCAACCTTAACAAAAGAAGATACATTATGATTTGCCAACTTCAAATTATAAAAACATTCTGGATTAATCTGCAATGTAGAATTTTTTTAAAAACTTCTCTCACTTCCCACTTATGTTGCTGTTTTTCATACTCTTTCAGTTTTCTGGCAATTTCTTTCTTCTGATGTAGAATATAGTTCAAGATAGCTTCTTTGTCATAGAGGTACCCATCTGGCCTGAAATGTATTATTATTATTATTAATGGTTTTAAAATGTGATTAAATTTCTTATTTTTAAAATCATGTCAAATATCAGCCATTATTTGATCGTATTTTTATTCTAACCTGTACCCATGATTGGTTTTTATTTCAATTTTGTCATTACTTATTTTAATAGTTTAATTATTACTTAGTTTCAACATGCATGTGCTAATAGTACTTGTGTGTGTGTGGGTGGGGGGTGATTTGGATTTTTAACATAGCTTTAAAAAAAATTCAGTCATATTGCTATAATATCTGCAGTGTGGCAGTTTATAGTGATATCTAGCACTGGGGCATCATGCCGCAGACATGTAGCATGATGTCTCACCCAGTCACATTATTTTGACACCAGGCCAATAAGTCCTAACACTAACCTCTTAATGCTGAGTACCTAGCGAGGCAGCTGTTAATACCATTTTTAAAAGTTTTGGTATGACTCGGCCGGGGTTTGAACCCAGTGACCTCCAACATCCGAGGCAGACACTGTAACCGTTGGGCCACCAGAGCGGTCAAATAGTTCTTTTTGTCTTCTATAATGTGTGTGTGATCAGGATTTTTAATGTTATGTTAACAATTTTTCAGTCATATCGCTACAATGTCTGCAGTGTGGCAGTTTATAGTGATATCTAGCACTGGGGCTTCATGCCGCAGACATGTAGCATGATGTCCCACCCAGTCACATTATCCTGGCACCAGGACAACCAGTCCTAACACTAACCTCTTAATGCTGAGCACCTAGCGAGGCAGCTATTAGTACCATTTTTGTAAGTCTTTGGTAGGACTCAACTGGGGTTCGAAACCCACGACCTCCTACTTCTGACACATGTGCTCTAATCACTAGGCCACCGAAGCAGTCGTCTTCTATAATAATAACATTAATAATAACAATAATAATAATAATAATGTATAAATTACTAAGTATTTAAAATGTTGTCAAAGTGTCAACTTTTAAATGCTTTCAAATTGTGAATTCAAACAAGAGTATTTGATCATAAGACTGCTTCTTTCTAACTCCAGAGTATTGAAACCATCTCTAATATTTTCCTATAATTGCAAAATACCAAAGTTTGACAAAATAAACACTATCTTCTTTTCTTTGATTTTTTTGTGTTCACCTGTAAGTGCAGTACAAAATTTGTTATCATGACCTTTGACCGTAAACCTGATATCATTGGTAAAATATTACTGACTTAGACAATGTCAAGATAGAACATGTTAAGCTAATTAAATATATTATTTTTATTTTCAAATAAAATGTTACCAAAGTGGCATGATTCAAGGTTTTCTTTAGATATAGCAACTGGTTTAACAAGATTACCACATGTGCATACAGCATATTGGATATTCAACAGGATTACTTCATCTGTACACAGCATATTGGATATTCAACAGGATTACTACATGCACACACATGTTGGATATTCAACAGGATTACCACATGTGCACACATCATATTGAAAATTCAACAGGATTACCACATGTGCATACAGCATACTGGATATTCAACAGGATTACCACATGTGCACACAGCATATTGGATATTCAACAGGATTACTACATGTGCACACAGCATACTGGATATTCAACAGGATTACCACATGTGCACACAGCATATTGGATATTCAACAGGATTACTACATGTGCACACAGCATACTGGATATTCAACAGGATTACTACATGTGCACAGTGCATTGGACATTCAACAGGATTACTAAATGTACACACAGCATATTGGATATTCAACAGGATTACTATGTGTGCACAGAGCATATTGGATATTCAACAGGATTACTATGTGTGCACACAGCATACTGGATATTCAACAGGATTACTACATGTGCACAGCATATTGGATATTCAACAGGATTACTATGTGTGCACACAGCATATTGGATATTCAACAGGATTACCACACGTGCATACAGCATATTGGATATTCAACAGGATTACTATGTGTGCACACAGCATGTTGGACATTTAACAGGATCACCATATGATGTGTGTGTGTGGGTTAAATAATAATTAATACCTTTTCATTAAGTTTAAAATGACTGAAAGAAAATTCTCTTAAGGAACAGGCTATAATCTCACTCTATGATTCATTATAAACGTAACACAATGGGATACAGGTTATGATTCAACGCTTTATCTATTTTATTTTTAAAAAAACTTCAAAACTTTTCCAGGACTTCCATTGCTATTCTATTCTTCAGTAACTTCACAAAACCTTAAAAACACAAAATTTCATAACTGTTCCAAAATTTCTACATCTATATGAACTCTAGTTAAAAGTATAAAATATAGATAGTCTAGTTTGCTACAGATATATTGCATCAAGCAGAGTACAGTACAGTAGTAAAGTCTGGTAACCAGTCTATGATGGATAATGACTCACGTTATGACAGGATTCTTGCATGGTTGTAGCGTGAGACAGCAGCAGTCAAATTCCTGAAATTAATACAATTTTGGAGTTTAAAACATGAGAAAATTATCATTTACACACAATACTATTAAAATACTAGAACATTCTAATATATACGAAAACATAATGAGCTTTCTGATTGGTCAAACATCAAAATTTGCAGCAGCTGTTTTTGTTGTTCTTTTAGGTTTAATGCCATTTCTCAGCACAAGACAGACTACACAGAGCAACAAGTAAAACTGGTAGAGGAAGAAACTGAGAAAACCCTGGTAAGAACAACCAACATACGGGAAGCTTCTGGCAAGCTTTCTCACGTACCCACATTGACTGACTTGAACCAATATGGACAGAAGTGAGATGGCAGTGATCTGTAATGGCGAGCACTTTAGACCACTTGGCCAGCTTATGCCCCCAATTTGCAGCAATAGCATTCATTTGTATGCCATTGTGTTGTCATAATATTCACTGTCAAGCGATGACAAAGAAAATTACATTTTCTGCTCATTTTCAATATTTTCTAAGTGTGTCAAAATTGAAATAAGGTCATTAATAGTGATTTTACAAATGTACATTTTACCTGTCCTTTTGATGCATCTCTGAAAAACTCAGTTTGCAGTAAAACTTCCATCATTATCCTTAAATCATCAAATACAAGACTGTTATCCCAAGTCTGAGAGTAAAAACACCACTGTATTATCCTCAAATACAAGACTGTTACATGTACATGTATCTCAAATCTGACAGTAAAACTACCAAAAATATCCTACAATCCTTAAATATAAGACTTATCCCAAGTGTGACAGTAAAACCATGGTTAATGTCCTCAAATCCTCAAATACAAGACTGTTCTCTAAAGTGTGACCGTAAAATCATGGTTAATGTCTTCTAATCCTCAAATACAAGACTGTTATCCCAAGTGTGACAGTAAAACCATGGTTAATGTCCTCAAATACAAGACTGTTATCCCAAGTGTGACAGTAAAACCATGGTTAATGTCCTCAAGTCCTCAAATACAAGACTGTTATCCCAAGTGTGACAGTAAAATCATGGTTAATGTCTTCTAATCCTCAAATACAAGACTGTTATCCCAAGTGTGACAGTAAAACCATGGTTAATGTCCTCAAATACAAGACGGTTATCCCAAGTGTGACAGTAAAACCATGGTTAATGTCCTCAAATCCTCAAATACAAGACTGTTATCCCAAGTGTGACAGTAAAATCATGGTTAATGTCCTCAAATCCTCAAATACAAGACTGTTATCCCAAGTGTGACAGTAAAACCATGGTTAATGTCCTCAAATCCTCAAATACAAGACTGTTATCCCAAGTGTGACAGCAAAACCATGGTTAATGTCCTCAGATCCTCAAATACAAGACTTGTCCCAAGTGTGACAGTAAAACCATGGTTAATGTCTTGTAATCCTCAAATAAGACACAAGGATGGATGAGTATTCCCATGAACACAGGTTTTGTGTGTGTGTGTGTGTGTGTGTGTGATTTAGATTTTTAACGTAGCTTTAAAAAAAAATCAGTCATATTGCTATGATGTCTGCAATGTGACAGTCTATAGTGATGTCTAGCACTGGGGCATCATGCCACAGACATGCAGCATGATGTCCCACCCAGTCACATTATCCTGACACCAGGCCGACCAGTCCTAACACTAACCTCCTAATGCTGAGTGCCAAGCAACACTGTTTAGGGGGTATAAAACAGACATCAGCAAGTTACTCTGTTTAGGAAATTTCAAATACAGTATATGTAGAAAAGAATTTCAATATGTTTAAATATAGAACATGAAATCATCATTATTGGGGAAAATAAGATCGCTTGGGAATGAAATTTTACATAAAACACTGATATACTGTAGTCTTATCAATTTCCATGGGGGACCAATATTCCTGGTGTTTGCTGCTGCCCCGAACCCTGACTTTAAATCCCCAATGAAAAATGAGCCATGTAGGATGATGACACCCCATTTTCTTACAGTGTTTCATTCCTAGAGATTAACGCAGCTACTAGTATTTGATAAATCAAGGTCAATACTGTAAATTTGGTAATTAAATATTAGCTATTACAAGTGGTTTTTTTTATATTTGATATTTTACCCTTCTGAAACAAGAATTATAAATCCTTTTAAAATAGTTTCAATGCACACGTTCAATGAGGTATCAGATACCAGTAATTTTACAATCACTGCCTTAAATCAATGTGAGGTAAGTAAGGATAAAGAGAAGAGAAAAAGCATAAGGTATTCAAACAATACGAATACTGAAAATGAAAGAAAACAATAACACAAAATAACAGTATATGAAAATAAAATGTAATACTTATTCAAATTGATGATTCATTGGAGTACAACTGTTGTTGAAATGTTTAAATCCTTCTGAAAGCACATTTCATTTTATCTATGCATTTTTAATCCAAAAGAACAACAATCCTGTAAAATACTATAACTATTTCTTGAAACACTATTATTAATTAAACACTATGTATATACACTAATTACAGCAGAGTATCAAAACTCACACTTCAGTCTTATGGTACTCACAAATGCTTCTCAGGTAAATAGTCCCCAAATTGCTGAATTAAACAAGTCCAGCTTTCTCAAAACCGCTGATAATGAGGTCCGATCTTTCACTCATTGCTGCGTTAGCTGCAATTATCCATTTAGCATGAATTGGCTCGATCAGTGAGGTTGCAAGGTTTACTAATACTGTGCACTGATCGTCACCAGTAACATCTTTTCCATAATGGCGTCCAAGATCTGTTCAGCATACCACTCATGGAAGTGGACTTTAATTCTTCTTTGTACTCTTTATTTACTGTCAAGTCTAGTCGCTGAAGTCAGTCTGTACAAGAGGCAGGCACAGACATTAGGTGCCTGGTAAGCAAGTGCATGTGCCATGTTCACAGCTTTTGATAGGTTAGAAAGTCCAGGAACCAAGGGGGTCTAAGTTGAGTTTTACCACTTTTAAGCCACTGTGTTAACACCATGATCACCAGTAAGTATCGATGGCACAACTTGACGGACAGTGGTTTAAGTAAGAGATCATTCATATGTACTTTAATAACCGATTCATTTAGTGTTACTGGCTGCATCAGTTTCCTTTGATGTTGCGCACTCAAACGAAAATATGGTGCAAGTGATTAATCTTGACAGGTGTTTTATTTGTGCTCATAGAGATGGAAGTATTGCTCTAGTGCTGTTGGCTGCACTGGCTTCGACTGATGTTATTCACTTGGTCGAAAACACGGTGTACGTATTGAAGGTCTTTGATTTGTGCTCATACAAGTGGTAGTATTGTTTTAAACACTAAAGTGACCACCGTTTGCATCTGCATATTTTTATTCTTTTGCATTTTTTATTTTGGGTATTTGTAGAGGTTAAACCATGAAATTAAATACCTACTAATATGCAAACTTTTACAGACAAAACCACTAATTTAAGCACCCAGGAAAATGCCTTTTTTTAAATACAAAACTACAAAAATTGAGCCCAACAAAAATAAATGATACTAAAGTACATGAATTTTAAAGACTTCCTCTTGAGACAAGGGCTCATTTACATCAGAAATGTTGCCTATGTTGGGTTTTGGGACCATTACAAAATCTTGTCAAAAAAGAGTAAAATGGTAAATAGGAAACAAAGATTACCTTAACTGAATCCTTTCCAAATCGTACATATTTGCTCCCATAGCCAGATGCAGCATGGTCTTTCTTTTTTTCATGATATGAATAGACAGTGCCAGCAGTGTTGTTACGTGAATGGCGGGTCATTTCTCAAAACTGTTTGCCTCACTATGTCTCAAGCTATCTGTAACATGTGAAATCAATGTTTTAATATTATTTAATATTATCACTAATTCAGGATGGGTAATTAAACTTCTCTTAAATGTGAATAAAAAATTAGAAGAATGGCGAGCAATGGGCTCATACTGTAGTCTGTGATACATCTGTATCCCACCCCTACCCCCAAGATGAAGATGCAGCTACAGTCAAATTAAAGGCATAATTCTTGTGAAAAAGCACAAGTACAATAATCAGTGTTCTGCCAAGAAATGACCCTAATGGGACAAATAAGGCCATTTTTTAAAATATGGGGTCAACATTATAACTTTGCATATATTTTTATATTTTGAAGAACATGTGCTAGTAACAAAAAATAAGAGTATAAACCTGTATAGTGTGTTAGTTTTCATTTAATATATTTATCCTTGACTTATCTGAACAATAACTAACATTTTCCCCCGTTTTCAACCCAATAACATTTAGACAATCTAGCTCCTCAAGTAACTTCATCAAACTCTTCGTTCATCCAAAATTAAATTTTCATAGCAACTAGAATGCCGGCCTCCTTTCACTGGCAACTATGTTCACTGCTTTCTGAAATTCCCTGACCAACATCAATAACAAAAGCCTTGTTGTCATTGCTTGCTGCGTGCCAGATCAGTGTATCAGTTCTGAAATTGGGTGTAATGTTCAGTCATAGAATTCTGCTTTTTATTCTTTATACAGAGACTACACTTCATGATTCGTTGATCATATGCCAAGCACAGAAAATTTTTCAACTATCTGTTTTAGAATTTCCTCTATTGATCTGATTTACTCTCACTACTACTTTCATTTGGTTTAGCCTGAATGTCTAGCATCTTATTATTGCTACCAGTTACGTTATTATCTTCAACTAATCTTATCTTCTTTGGTTGTGTGGGCCTCAAAAAGCTTAGAATCAACCATGGCTTTGAATTGCCTGACACCATTACATTGACTGAACTACTAATCAAGTGATTCAGAGTAAATGATATCAATAAACTGATTGGCTTACAATATATCCATGGTTGCAGCCAATAAAAAGCGTAGTTACACAATCAGTTGTTTCTCACTAACCAAACCAACTCATTATTCAAACTCAAAGTTGTTTTCTCTGATTAATGATTCATTCCCAGACAAATTTGTATGCACATAATGACTCACCTATAGGAACTATCATGTGTGATCATTGATATTTATGCGTATATGGCACAAAAAGCACATCATCGGCAGAATAATTAATAAGTGGTTATCAACATGCAAATCTTAAGTTGACAAACATACATGTAACATCAGCACAATTTCACAGTAATACATTCAAAATGTAAGAGTAGTTTGCATTCACAAAATTCTCTCATACACTGCATCCAGCTAATTCACAAAGGACCATAACAAAAAAAATTGCATGAGCAAACCATCGTGTTGATATGCACATCTACAATATTCACAAAGTTTAAAGGCAAACCATCAAAACTTGAGAGTTTAGTTGTGCTAAAGAGATGCCATAAGCTGCATTAGGATACAAGACAAAACGAGCAGCTCTAACAAATGTGGATGCAAACTAAGTAATTTTTTGCTATGAGCATCTTCAGGTGATAAGTGTGTTTTTACCAACATTTATGACAATTCTTCAAAACCTGCATGACTAGCTGTGCCAATGAAATCATTTTACAAGGCATAAGGGCAATATCTAACACAAATGGCAATCACAAAGTGATTGGTTGATGCAGTTGGTTATGTTAGTGGCTCATTCAAAAATAAAATCCCATTTAACTGCATACTGATGCCAGACCATCCCATGGCAATTCCCAACTTGTCCTACACAACTGAGTGAAAAACAAAAACAAAATCTTGCACTGTCCTGCAAGTGGTTTTAGGGAATAACAAGTGACTGTCAAAGTCTGTTTCATGCTAAGAATATGTTGCTGCCATAAGGCTGTTTAGGGTCCTCAGTCATCTAAATCAGGGAACATTAACTCTGCAAGTAAATACACAAGCATGCTGACTGGATTCCTAACCTATTCAGTATTGGCACAGACTCAAATCAAATCATAAGTGTAAAACAATCAAATTGTATCTTGTGAATCCAATGCACTTCATTCCAACATGATCATTACATTGTGGTGTCTGCCTTGTGCTACCTTTTAACATCATAAGCCTTGTGCTCCTTCACATCAAGTAATGAATATTTTATTTTTTCCATGGATCTAGCACAAAATTTTCCATTCTGTATTAAAGCCATTGCTAAAAAAAAGTTCACAGCAAAACTGAAAGTAATGTAGTTATCAAAGTGTATGGTTTTCTCCTGGTGGCATTTTACCACCATATTTACATAAAAACTGAGAATAATTAAAATAATAATAATAATAATAATAATAATAATAATGTGGACTTAATAAAATGCCTAATATTTAGCTCTAAGCGCATTTCAATATTATATAACACATAAAAATATATCCGGCGACTAGATTACAAAAACAAATACCATGAAATTACAAAACAAAAATATTACAATAATTATGGAAGCAAACGTTAAGTCATCAACTTGAAGTTCCATGTCTGTTCTTGTAGCTGAAATAGGCGAGTTTTAAGAGCACTCTTAAATGAGACCAGTGTCCTCGTATCTAAGATATATGGGCACTTTGTTCCCGTCTGGGCACTGGTAAGCATAATGAAATGCTTTAAAAATATTTCACTATTAAAATGGAAATGCATGATAAAGTCTTTAACTTAAACTTTAGTAATATTTCACATAATATTTCATATTTGGACCGAATCAGCCTCTAATAGTGGCCGAATAAGCCCGATAAGAAACAGCCTGTTACCTGTACTGCGAATATTAAATGTATAAATATATGTTTCACTGAAGAATACTTTTTTGTAACCGGAAATTGATTTATCCACCGGAAATTCATTTCTAACAGGGGGATAACTCTATACATAAACTATTGGCGAGCGAGGTTTGCAGCGTCCAGAGTCAAGAAATTCTACTTCCAAAAAACCCTCCAACTTTTTGTAATGTCTCCTTAGAAGATAAATACAATTCGGAAAGTATGATATTTAAAGACATATTTTTTAAGAAATTTATATGTATGAGCATAAAGGAAGGTTATTACGAAAGCAAAATGATGTGCTAATGAGAAAATAATTGCTTTATAATTGCACCACAGAGGGCGCTATTAGCGGATTCAGAGGCAAGAATCATTAGTTAATGCAGGTGATGATTGTCGTGGATGGAAATCTGCTGATTGTAATAAGTATCATGTCATCTTCCTTATTATTTCTGTTTAGATTCATAACGTCTTGAAACCTATACCAAAACAAGGTTTTATTGTTTCGCCAAGTTGGAAATAATCAGGACTACAGTAGTCTCATCTGAGGCATCATGTTTTCATGTGTGGTTATCATTATTATTAATTATTATTATTATTATGTTTGTACCTCGATGGCCGCCAAGATGTTGATCTTGGGGCATATGATAGGCAGCCACAACCCCATAAGCCAACTCATACTGTTTGCCAGCGACTACAAGGTATGTAAACATTCCTACCCACTGTAAGAGTCCTTTTTTAATCCAGTCGACACACTTTCAGTTCACTCTACCATCTTCAGGTATAGATAATCCTTTTTAGATATTGCAGGATTCTGAAAGTTGCAATGCAGGACTGCTGCCTTGAAAAAGTTGCAACCTCAGCTCTAAAACTTGCAGTCTAAAATACTGATACCTTTCTTTCTCCCCAGCATTAATTTATAACACAATAAATGTATTGGTTTCACAATTATGCATGTCTTCAGATCATTAATGCTCATTCATTGTGAAATTTTTAATATTATAAGAAACAAAAAAAAATTAAGGCAGTTGATCTTAAGAATTTTGATTGTGATGTCACAACTATAAAAATTGTAAATTTTTATTTTGCCATTCTGCAGAATTGCTCAGAGCTTCGTTTAGTCCATCCCAGCATACATAGCTGGTTAGAACTTCTGAAATGCCCCCTCCAAATGTTTTGGGTACCTTAAGGCGTTTTATGAGTCAGTAATTTTGTGGAGGTTTTTTATATTTTCCCACATGGTCAAGCTTAATATCATGAGGCCAAAGTTCAGTACTCCCGTCTTTTCAGACAAGTGATTGTTGGGTGAGTTTTTCTTCCTTATCCCCTCAAGACTATTTACTAGTGACCTATACCCTGAGGTCTACAGTATTAGTTGTCCCTGTTTTGTCCAATATTTATATCTGTTTGTACTCTAATTTGGTTGGGCTTACATCAGATTTTTATCGTTGTCTATCATGGTTTTGTGGTGCATGTATGTGCTTCCACTCTCTCCCTTTATCTCTTATTTTATAGATGTCCATTATGGATCTTTTTGTTTTTCTTTTCTTTTTTGTTATGGTTGTTATTGAGATTTTTTAAACAATTTGTAAAGTATGGTAAATAGATATACTGGATTCATATTAATGTCAGTGATATGTCACTACATTCATAGAAGGTATCCTTCAAATCCTCATCAAAATTTAATTTGTTATAGCTCTTTCTATTTATGTCTAATTTGTCATCTGCTTCCTTTGATCTTCTTTTCTTCTCCAGACCTTCTTCATTCTCCTCTTTCATTCCCAATCCCTCCCTCTTTTGTTCTTCTTCTTTTTCAGTACATTTGTGGATTTCCTTGTTGCTTTCATCTTTGGTCTTGTTCTCTTCCGTTTCAGTCATGCATTCCGTGAAGGGTTCTTGTTCTTGTTTATTACATGCACTTGTTGGATTTGGTTTTGCTGTTGCCTCTGCTGCTGTTTATAGTCTGCCTTCCTTACATCTGTTAGTTTGACTATATCCTTGCCTTGTGCGTTCCCTTCCTCTATAGTTGGTTGTTGGTTATTACTGCCAATTCCATGTTGCTGTTGTTGTTGTCTCTCAGGAACCCCATATGTTTTTACTTCTTTGCGTTGAGAGTCATCTTTCTATCCTTCTGTTTCCTTTACTTTGTCTAATATGTGACCACCCTTAACCCTTGTTGCTCCAAGTTATTTCTGCCTTGTTGCTGCTGCTGCAGTTACTGTTGGCATTTGTTTGCTTTTTGTTGATGTCTTTACAGTTCCTGCTGGTTCTGTTGTGCCACTTGTTGCTGTTGCTATTTTCCTTTTTGTTGCTGTTGGTTCTTATTTGCTTGAAAACCGCTCCGATGGCCTAGTGGTTAGAGCATCAGTTTCGGATGCTGGAGGTCATGGGTTCGATCCCCGGCTGAGTCATACTAAAAACTTACAAAAATGGTACTAACAGCTGCCTCGCTTGGCACTCAGCATTAAGAGATTAGTGTTAGGACTGGTCGGCGTGGTGTCATGATAATGTGACTGGGTGGGACATCATGCTACATGTCTGCGGCATGATGCCCCAGTGGTAGACATCACTATAAACTGTCACACTGCAGACATTGTAGCGATATGACTGAAAAATTGTTAAAGCTACATTAAAAATCCAGATCACACACACACACACACACTCTTATTTGCTTGATGATCATTTTCCCTCTTTATTGCTGTCTATCATTGTAAATATCAGCACAGTTAACTGATCAACACATTTTCCCACAAAGCAGGTGGCTGAAACAGGACCGGCAAATCTTTGAATGTTCCCGCGCACCTATTACATGCGTACGGAGGACTCCCGCCTCAGTGATTTTCTGCGTCCCAGATCAAAAATTGGCATCCAAATACGCGTAATTAAGTGTTTTCAAGATCTCTGAAATTAATTCTTATTTAGAACTTGCAAATTTCAAAATATGGATTATATTTTTATGGGCATTAATCACCATTTTCGATGATTAAACGAGAAATGTATCAAGGTTTAATTTATCAATTCTTATCGTAATTTTTTCATGTTCAGCATATTTTAAAGATATTTTAAATATATTTTCTCTGGAAAAAATCGGGAGCCAAGATGGACACTGCGTTACAAGCGGGATCGCGAGTTATCCGGGCGCGAGTTATCGAGGGAGTGGTGTATTTTGTTTCTGTCTCTTCTGCTATCTTTAATTGTTATCTCACTCTCATGTGTTTGTCCCTCTTACATTTTCCTCTTGTCTTATGGCTTCAGACATTTTTGTGGCACATGCCCTGGGTTTCCACAGTGTTTACATTTTCTATATTTCTTCATTCTTATTTTCTAATCTCCTGTTTCCATTTATAAACAGGCTTTAGGGGTGGATGCCCATTTTAGCATTTGTTACTTTGATTTTGAATTTCCTTTCAAAATGTTCTACCATAGCTGCCAAAGGTATCTCGTATGGCAGTCCACTATATGTAATCCTTCCATCATTTTCTTTATTTTTCTCAGAATAGGTAATGGTTCCTTGATGTTGACAGTTTCACCTCCCTATAATCAATTTCCCATGTGGAATTATCGGTTTGGGTTCTCTTTGGTCTTGGAATGTATCCCATTAAACCTTTCCTATTTAATGCTTCCATTAGTTTTACAAAGTCCTTATTCCTCAGCTCCAAGGCTACCATAACCATTGGTATTGATGGTCTTCGATCAAGAGATATTTCAGACATATCAATTTCTTGAGTATCTTCTTAGTAGGAATGGTCGTTCTGCTGTCTCAATCCTCATTGTTCTAAAGTGTTATATATATTTGATTTAATTATATATGATTTAATATATATTTATTTCAGTTTAACTGTTTGTCAATTTTAAATTGTTTTTTTTATATATTTTTCTATACCTGTTAATGTAATGTAAATTTATTCTCTAGATTCTTTCAAAATTTTTAGCAAGCATCGTAAACAAGTTCTATTTTATTTTAAAATGATTGGTGATGTCGAGGTCATGATGGGATTTCAGGTTTAAGATGTAAACAATGTTTTTATTTTTTTTATTTCTTAGAGTAAAATGATTGGTTTTTGTCATGGTCACATCGGTGTACATAACCTATAACAGGTACTTGCTTTCTATAAGTTTCCAGAAGATGATCACATAACCTCTTCTTTACATTTAGAATATGATTTAACCCATGTTTTGGAGAATCAATCAGTAGAAGCTGGACTGTTAAACTGTTAGTTGTATGTTGTGTTGTTTCAAGTTATTTCAAGTTACTTGGTTTGGAGTTATTTCAAATTACTTGGATTCAAAAGGATTCATTCTGTTATTTTTCTGGAAAATACATGTGCTAACGTAATATTGTGGAACAAGGACAGTTTTTATAAAAACTGTATTCAACTGTCAGTAACCAGAGTGATAATTCGTATTTCTACAAGGAACTGTAGACTTCAACACTACAGATTGCAGCATACATCCACGTCTTCATCTTGGATTCTTCGTCGGGATTTGATCTTGAAATCAGCTAATTATTTTGTTATTAGGACTACTAAAATTTTATTCTTGGATAATTCGCAGATTATTTTGGATTTGATTCTATAAAACCATAAGTTCATATTTTTCATTTTTACAGAATTTTTTCAGGGAAATAAATTATTGTATTTTTTCAAAGCTTGTTGTTTTCACATTTTCTTGTTTTTTCCGTTTATTCAAGCCTAAACAAGTGACGTAAGAAAATAATTCTCCAATTCCTTGCTATTTGCCATGTTCCAGTTGCATGTGCTACATGTGGTTGTCAGGTTTAAGTTTTCACAAAGAATTTAAATTTAAGTTATTATTGCTATATAATTTCTAATATTTCTTGACCATTAAAGCATACCGGTAATGTATAATCTCCAATGAGTCTTTGGAATCTTCTCTAAACTGTGGACTTGTGTATGTGTGATTTGGATTTTTAAAATAGCTTTAACAATTTTTCAGTCATATTGCTTCGATGTCTGCAGTGTGGCAGTTTATAGTGATGTCTAGCACTGGGGCATCATGCCGCAGACATATAGCATGATGTCCCACCCAGTCAAATTATCCTGACACCAGGCTGACCAGTCCAAACACTAACCTCTCAATGCTGAGGGCCAAGCACTGCAGCTGTTAGTACCATTTTTTAAAAGTCTTTGGTATGACTCAGCCAGGGATCAAAATCAAACCCACGACATCCCACAACCGTGGCGGATGCTCTAACCACTTGGGCGCCGGAGCGGTCCCTGTGATCGTACTTTGCAATGTAAGATAACTGATGTATAATTTGACTTGATTTCATGGCATTCATGAATTAAATCCCCCTCCCCCCTTATGGCAAGCTTCACAAAGTACATCGCCTTCAATCAGGATTTCAGACATTTATTTTTGCCGTGCTTTACACGCTTGTAGTGAATTGCTTCCTAAATCCCAAGAATGACCACTGAATGCTGTTGATTTTTTCTTGACAAGCAAACTAGGATATCCATTCCCATCAATGAAAATTACATGAGTCAACACTTGGCATTAATGTACCGTATATATGAGCATTAATTACTATCGTTAAATTAAAAGACAGAATGAAGAAACATATCACAAAGCATATGTGCCCCCCCCCTCAACTAATTCAGAATAAATGTGTTATTAAGTAAGCCGTGTTATGTTCATATACAAGTTAACAATAAGGAAATCAGGTGGGCTATAAAATGTGGGAAATAGTTATCACATGTATAGTAGCTTGAGGGCATTGTTTATTTGTAAATAAATTTCTAGTGCTTTCACTCACTGTAGAACAGGCAATTTCTTTGAAGTATGTCGAAGAGGCTTGAGTCTAACCTTTAGCTATTGTGCAGTTTGGGCACATGGAGAAACAGCATGTCCTTTTAGAATTTTACATGTATTGGACCCGAAAAATCAGTGAATATTTAGTGAAAATGATGCTTAAATATGCCGCAAAAAAACTTGCCATGGTAGGTCCCAATCTGCGTGTATTCGGATTCAATCTCCCAACTTGGTTTTTGAAAAAAAAATTTTTTTGCATGATGCACTAGAATAACTGTGGTGTTAACTAAATTTATTCAATGACTATTTGAATTCTTTGGAAACCTTTCTGTACAGTTGAAACTTCAACACAGAAGGGTCATTTTTTATTGGAACGTATTCAGATTTCTTGGAACTATTGGAATTTAAAAGACTTTTAGGAAATACAAATTCCTTCACCTTGCTGCATGTTAATTTAATTCTTTCACTCCTATATTTTGAGAAATTATTTTCAATTATGCAAAACTTGTTTGTTTTGCTATTTCTTGTTGCATAGTTTAAGTCCCTGGAGTCGTAAGATGGGATTGATGGCAAAAGTAAAAGATCAATGAGCAAAATTGACATATTACTTACCCTGCCTGGATTCATGTTTGGTGACACATTCGTTCTTCAAAATATTATTCCAGTTGTAAATGAATTGACGACTTGTGCCTTGATACATATATCACAGAGCATCTTTTTTGACTTTTTATTATATCTCAGCCACGGATGATCAGGTTTTCAGCTGTCGAGAAATATTCGGTAACTTTTGACCCATTCATCATGATGTGATGTTGCACTTGCAGCATTACAACCATCACTACATGTAGATGATATTGGACTGTCAGGTATAACATCAGGTTCAGAGACTGTGTTGTCTGATGAATTTGCACTAAATCCAAATGCTGTTGATTTTGTTAATTTACTCTTATGATGTGACAATGAACATGCAACAGTAAACTTTTGTTTACTCATGATAAAGTTGCACTGTTGACAGTTTATAATTCTGATTGAGATTTTTTCCATTTGCTTTGTATTTATACGCAGCAATCGTTACTTTAAAGGTATTCAGTTTGCTCAGAAGTTTCAGCAAAACTATTTTATTGGTACATTTAAAAAACAACAGAAGATTAGCCGTTTTTCAATTAATTGTATCTGTTTCTTTTTGCGTCTTAAGAGGTCGGTCGATTGTCAGTATAGTCCAGTAGCATGACTGAGTGTATCACAGCATACAGTACTCAGGCCAGATTTCAACATAAGCAGATTATGATGTGACAAAAATGCACTGTAAAGATGGGTTTGTCAATACAAACAAAGGATTTGTTTATTTAACAGATAGATTCCAGTGCATTGTGCATCTAAGTTTGTGGCTTCCTTTTGTGGTCTCTTTGAATGTCTCCACTTTAAATCCATGATTGTATGTACAAATTAAACAGCCAAAACGTTATTGCCAAAACATCGACAGATGGTATATTTTGTCGCCAATAAAAGAAAAAAAATTGCAATTTGCGACATTGGCGAAGCCCATGATGATCCCTAATTCACAGTGTTACTCTAAATTTCAATTCTAAGTACCATTAGACCTAAATGACAAATCTTTTTGTCAGATAATGTAGAGTGCACGACTAAGTTTAAAGGTCGCTGGGTAGCTATGTGCACATGAATACTGCTATTGTGAATTGATGACTGTAGTTTTTAGTTTATTTTGGAAGAAAGTATAAATTCAGTTACGTTGTTTCTTGTAATGTCTTTTATTATCAAGCCTGGGGTAGTTAAACAAAATGATCATATAATAAAAAGGTTGCTGCTTTTGTATGGGAAAATATGAACTTGTTTTTGTGAAAAATACTGCACTCTGCAAGGTCGTGCAGTATTTTTCAGAAATACTCATTCATATTTACCCATACAAATGCAGTAACCTATAATTACCACATCATTGCTTAAGAGGTACAATCACTTGGATTTACATGTATATGTTAATTCTCACATTGAATGTGGCATCGCTAGGAAACAAGCAGATGATGGGGATTAATTACAGTGCACATTACACAACATTGCAGATCAGTTTTAGTCACTGATAATGACAATAAAATGTCTATAAGTACAGTATTTATATGTACTTTTAAATGATGTGTTTCTTAACACAACCTTAGACTAGTTGTTGTTGTAGGTTTAATGCCATTTTTCAGCACACAATAGTCTATACATGGTGGTCAGTATTAATGGTGGAGGAAGAACCCAGGAAAACCCCAGAAAGAACCACCAACCCACGAGTAGCTACTGGCAAGCTTTCTCACATACCCATATTGGCTGAATCGGAGACTCAAACCCATGCAGACAGAGGTGAAATGGCAGTGATCCGTAATGGAGAGCGCTTTAGACCACTCGGCCACTCTATGCCCCACCTTTGACTTGTAACATTTTGTTTAAAAATAGAAACAGCATTTAAAGTTTGTATGCCACTGTGTAGTTCCTTAGTCATTGTAGATCTAACAAAAGCATCCCATGTACATATCAAGGCAGTACATCAAGATGCATTTGCTTTTTGTTCATCATGTACATACATGTAATGGTAAGAAATCACTATCCTCCTAAAGATGTTTTGCTGAAATTGATATATTCACATTTGTATGTCAGGAGGTAGTACCATACTTCCAAGCTCTGAAGCGTCAAGCTCATTTAAGATGCACCAAAATGGGTGGTATTACAAAAAAAGGTAGACAGAAGTAGCTCTGCAAGGATACCAAATAAGTGACCGCTCCGGTGGCCTAGTGGTTTGAGCATCCACCTCGGAAGCGGGAGATCTTGGGTTCGAACCTGGCAGAGTCATCCCTAAGACTTACAAAAATGGTACTAACAGCTACCTCGCTAGGTGCACAGCATTAAGAGGTTAGTGTTAAGAATGGTCGGCCTGGTGTCAGGATAATGTGACTGGGTGGGACATTATGCTATGTCTGCGGCATGATGCCCAATTGCTAGACATCACTATAAACTGCCACACTGCAGACATCGTAGCGATATGGCTTAAAAATTGTTAAAAGCTGTGTTAAAAATCCTAATTGCACAGACACACACCAAATAAATAATCAGATATAGCTCTGCAAGGATACCAAATAATCTGGACTTTCTGCTCGTATTACAAAAATAATATACAAATTCAAGTAAAAACAATTTTTGAGACCCAGTTTTTTTCACCAAAATTTTTCTCTTCAGAATCAGATTTTGTGTCCAGATTTTATACTTTTTGGCCTCAGCCCTAAGGAAGACCAGTCTAAGCTGCAGAGACACAGGCAAACCTTTGCAAAAAGTAGGATAAGTTGAAGATTGCAAGTAAAAAGTGGCCTGGACACACTTTTTCCTTCTGCACATGTGCAAGCGTAATAGCTAATGAAAAACAACATTTCTAACACAACTAGACAATAGGACAAACGGAAATCACTTGGATCCAGACTTTTTGGGATGTAATCAGAAGCTGTCCTCAAAATGTGTTTCCTATTCGTATTTCATGCAAAAATGACAACAATCTCCAGGGGTTAATGAGTTAATAAAGGCAGGGAGTGTTATAAAATTGTTGGCAGTTAGAGCAAGTACTATTGATAGGCTTAGCTAAACAAGAAAGAAATTCCCCTTGTGAAATTGGTCAGTATCATTTCAATGGTCACTCAGTTATGTGATGAAATTTGTTTTATCTGTGCCACAAAATGGCTAATTGAATTAAGCCTGAATTGTGTAACTCCGTTTCTAAGAGAAAGTGAATCAAGCAGACGACATGTTCAATTTCATTTTGTTTTTGTAATTGATTAAATTCCTTTACATGAACTTTACATAAGGCCACTCACGTTGTTCTGTTCTTTATCTCTGCTCAGATATCTTATTCCATCCACTCATTTCATATTTTATTTTATTGTTTACTCGATCCAGGCAATAACACCGTGGTCAATCATCTCCTAGATAATGATAACCAAAACAGTATAAGAAATGGTGATCTCACATCATCCCACCTGACAGCCTGAACTACTTGCAGCTTTCTTCAAATCAGCTATTTGTGTACACTATTATCTTATACACTGAGAACCAGTTTTTCTTGTTTTATTCTTGTATCCCATCTTTTATTAATTTTGACATCTAATGCTATTTTTCATTTGCTGTCATCATTTTGCATTTCTTCTTTTATTAATATACACCATTGTGCAGCTGTACATAATACCTAGTGAGATACTGATGCAGTATTAATACATGTCGAAAGAACTTGTTTGCATACGAATGTTGAGCATACCCCCATTTTTAAAAAAAAAATTCTCATGTAGACAAACCGCTGCTGTCTTGTGGTTATACCCACTCAGGGGAAAGGCTACAGGAGAAAATCCGGAGGCGGAGTCCCTAAGGCAGTCTGACATTAACTTAAATGTCATTCCAGCAACTCCTGTGATGCCGTTGGTGCCAGGCTGTATCGGCACTTGTCATTCCCTTTGAGGAACTAGACATACTGCCCACCCTGGAAGAGCTCAGAAAAGTCATTGATTACCTTGCTTGTGGGAAGGCTCCTGGGAGCGATGGCATCCTGCCTGAAGTCCTCAAGAATAGGAACTCAGCACTGCTCCAGCCCCTGCACATAATCCTCTGCCTGTCCCCTAGGATATGCGGGATGCCAACATATCACTTTGTGCAAGAACAAAGGAGGCATAGCGACTGCAGCAACTACCAGGGCATCTCCCTCCTTAGCATCATCAGAAAAGGCTTTCGCCCGTGTTGCCCTGGCACGCTTGCAGACCCTAGCCTCCCGTGTCTACCCAGAGTCCCAGTGTGGCTTCTGAGCAGGCCGGTCAACTGTAGACATGATCTTCTCACTATGCCAGCTGTGGGGGATGTGTCATGATTAGCGGATGCCCCTCTACATCGCCTTCATAGACCTGACAAAGGTATTTGACCTGGTCACTCGAAGCGGACTCTTCAGGCTCTTGCAGAAGATTGGCTGCCCCCCATGACTGCTCACTGTCATCATGTTGTTCCGCGAGAGCATGCATAGCACAGTGTGCTTCAATGGTGCAACATTGGAGGCCTTCCCAGTAAGCAGTGTAGTCAAGCATATGCTGACACTCTTTGCCACCTTCTTCTCCATGCTTCTCCAGTACACATTCAAGGAGTGCAGCGAGGGAGTGTACATCCATACCAGTGCTGTTGGCAAGCTGTGCAACATCGCCCTTCTCCGTGCTAAGACTAAAGTCATAGAGGTTCTCATCCGTGAATTGCTCTTCGCTGATGATGCAGCAGTTGGTATGCTGCCTCTTCCACGCCTGTAAGGAGTTTCAGTCTGAAGATAACATACATCATGGTGCAAGATCCAGGCCTCCCTCCCATCATCGCCTACGATTGGTACAACCTGTAATTTGTTGAGAACCATCTCCAGCTCGCTCTCCATTGATGCTGAGGTGAATGGCTGGATTGCCAAATCAGCAGCAGTCATGGTCAGACTGAAGCAGAGGGTATGGAACAACCCAAACCTCGCTGAGAAGACCAAACTGTGCATCTATCAGGCCTGCAATGCTCAGCACATTCCTCTACAGCAGCAAAGTATGGACCACCTGTGAGCCATGAGAGGAAACTCAACATCTTCCACCTGAGATGCCTGTGGCACATTCTGCACATCCAGTGGCAGGACAGAGTACTGAACACAGAGGTTCAGGAATGCGCCAACATGAACAGTGTGTTCGCCATTCTCTGAGAGGCGCCTTTGCTGGCTTGGCCATGTCATGAGAATGGACCCAGGCAACATTCCCAATGACCTGCTATACTGCAAGCTAGCCGAAGGCGCACGACTGACTGGACAGCCATGTCTGCATTACAAAGATATCTGCAAGAAGGACATGAAGATGGCCAACATCAGCGTCAGTGACTGGGAGAGCTGTGCTGATGACTGCTCCACCTGGTGCCTAGCTGTCAGACAGGGTGTTCAGAAAGCAGAATAAGCGAGAAACACAAATCTTGCCACAAAGAGAGCCAGGAGGAAGGCGAAACAACAGCCTCAACAAGCATCGACGTTCACCTGCAGCAAGTCACTCTAGGGTCGGACTCTTCAGCCACTTATGAAGGTGCAGATAGGACACCCAACCGGAAGCTACACCATCATCTCCCAAAGACGGACAGATGCAGAGACCCATTTTTTTATACTACCTGTTGACTTTATTTTCAAAACTCTTTAGCTACCTTCAGTACTTGCTTATAAGTCAAATCCAACTGCAAACTACACAGACGCAGATCTGTCGTCGCAAAATGTGCTGGAAGATCTGGGTCTATGCAGTTTGATATAAGTAATTAGTAGAACAAACAACATTGACCCTGATCAGCATGTGCATTATGCTATGGCAGATGAAGATCTTTGTTGTTTGAAGTTTAGACTAATAAGTGAGTATATACAGTACCTGTAGTGACATGCAGTGGGAGTCTGTACCAGTGACAAAGTTTGAATGGTTTGTCTTCACTGGTATTTTAAGTATCAAGAGAGTGGATTGAAAGGGAGCCTGTTGGTTTAAGAAATAACTAGTGCATCAGCAAATAATGTTTATCTGCCTTGTCATTACTGGCAGATAGTATGAAGTGGCCAGTCATGTATCCCCAGGATATCAAGTTGCCATCAGAACAAGATAATGATAATGATGATAATGATAATAATAATAATAATAATAGCCATTTAAAAAAAAAGAAAAGGAGTCTTTGTCAAGACTTGGATGGCAGGCCAACACTTTCTTGACAGTTATAATCATTCTTTTTAGTATTTTTTAAAACTTCTGCCTTGAATTGTTTTTCTTCTTCTAATGTATTATTTATGCATTTATTTTTCAGGTTTAGTTGATACAGAACTTAGCTGCTTTCAAGAGCAGTTTCTTGAAAATGGACCAGTGGTCAGCCAGAACGGATGATGGATCAGGGCTTAATTGTGAGTTTTGTGGCAAGACTTTTACATCGATGGCCGTAATGATGGAACATCGCAGAATTCACACTGGTGAGAGACCCTATGGCTGTGTTATCTGCAACAAGCGATTCACTCAGAAGGCACACCTCATCATTCATAAGCGTACTCATACTGGCGAGAAACCTTATGCTTGCCACATTTGCCACAAGAGATTTGCTCAGGTACCACAGCATTGTTAGAGACTGTCCAAAAGTCCTCAAACAATAGGAAAAAAAGTATATATTTTCCGCTTTCATTGGCAAAACAAGGAGAAAAGAATGACCTTAAAGGATTGAGACTTGTTGGATTGGTTAAACACACTGTATATACATGTTTATATGTCGAATCAAACTGTAAACAACAAAAGATCTTGCACCTGCAGACCTGGTTCTGCTTGTTCTACTGGTTACTCTTTACAGACTGCACAGACAACTGATTACTCCTAACAAACTGCACAGACTACTGATTACTCCTAACAAACTGCATTGACCCAGATCAGCATGCATATTATGAAATGGCAGATCTGGGTTCATACAGGTAGCAGTTGGACTGGTCTTATAAGCGAGTATATATAACAGCTATTCTTCTGTTTTGTCATTTTCTTCCACTTCTTCTTACTATTAAAATGTGTTCTATTACTATTATAAGATAGCTGAAGTCACTGCACCTATAGTCATTCTAACAACTTATCAAAATTGCCTGCTAAATTTCATCATCTTTTTGGGGCTCTTATCTTTTTCATCTTTATCACCTGTAATAATGAGAACCATGACATGATTGAAACTTAAATTAAAAATCATTGACATAACAGGAACCTTAGGTTGTTATTTTAAAGACGTATTTTTGCAGTGTGATTTGGTTTATTTGTAATGTAATGATAATAACTTGCACTGAAATAGTAAATTCTTTAACCAGTTTCCTGTAATGCACAAACTGAACCATAACTAGAAAATGACTCTTCTACAGAGTGTGAACTGGCAAGAATTACAGCATAATCAAAGCTTGTAGGTTCAAAGATATTTCCCATTTGCTTTTGCTGTTTTGTTTTATTCTGCTCGATTTGATGCAATAATCATTAACAAGCATCAAAATGTAAAAATTGTTTATCCCCAGCGTTAAAATTACTTGGATACAAAACTGGAAGATGCCTGAACTTAAAGCATTTATTATTTGTGTATGTTTATACAATATATGCAGGATGGGTTATGTATTGTTCACTCAGTCTGGTGGATATGGACTATGGGGCAAGGGATTAAGTGTCCACTGTAAATAGTAGATGTCCCCCAAGTCTGTTGGATCTGTTTAATCTAGTGGAACTCAGTCATGGATTTTATTGCAGGAGTAGCTGGTTTTATGCTACCCACTCTTGGATTTTATTGCTTTTCTTCAAATGCTCAGTACAAAGAACTGGTGCTATGTATATTTAATTTATTGTGTGCTTGACCTTTGTGCATGATTGAAGATGAATTTTTACATACCTGAATTGTCATGATTGCGATTGATGGTTGTGAATGGGAGTTTTGCCCACCTGTTTTTTTTTTTGGTCATGATTTTAAGTAGGAAACAAGCTGTTTACTATATTTTGAGTTCACAGATTAGTGGAATTTTCCATCAGAAATTTCGTTTCTCTAGAACAATGTATTGTGTCTTAGGTCAAGTAGGTATTTATATATAGAGGTTTGATAAACATTAATTTATTCCCATTTGATATCAGTCTTTGGGACTCTATGCTCAGATTTGGTAATTGTATTCAGGTATAATTTGAAAGGAATTATTATTTAAATTATTCATTGAAATTACAAAGTGCTGATTTGACATTTTGGACTAGAACACTATTTTGAGGATATTGAGAATTCATTCAAAGACATTATGGGCTGTATTTTTGTAGCACATAGGATTATTCAAAACTCTTTGAATTCATTCAGAACATTCTGTACTCTTGGATATTTGATGGGACATTTAGATTTATTTTTGATTTAATTCACAGTACTGTGTCTCTTAAATTTTCACTTTTTAAATTTGAGAAATAAATTATTTGTTCATTTCACAAAACTTGCTGGTTTCAATTTCTGTTACATTGTTTAAGACGTAGAATCATAACATAAGTAATTGCGTTTATATTGGACCATTGGACTATCTGTCCATGTCACTGTCATTGACCTAAGTATTCAGCAGGACAAAGTCTGGAATTCTTAAACTCTTTTCAGTCTGCTTACATAGAGGTCTGTCAAAATAAAGGTAATCTTGATCAGTGAGAAACTTGCTGCATGGTATGAGTGTTCAGTATTGCTTCTAGACAACTTAAAGGACTTGCCAATTTTTTTACTTACAGAGCACAAGCTATCAAACAATATTGACGGTTATGTTTTTTTTGTGTACCTTTTACAATGCATTGCAGATGCCTTCATGTGTGCTTCCAAAATTTGACTGCCAAGAGATGCAAGGGCACAGCCAAGAGAAAATACTGATAAATGATAGCAAGTCTGAGTCTGTGCTGTTTGCAGATGGTTGCTTCATTTGTGGAAAATTTGTTACCCAACCTTATAAGAATTACCCTTTATCGTATTGGTGCTTATTTTGACAGAAAGTAATTTTGTTCATTGAATATCAGTGGAACATGAAGTTCTTTCAATTTTTGTTCAGCTGCATTCTCTCCCTGGTCTATGTCAGTGTGAATTGTCTTTGAAATGGGACAAGTTAGCTTTTTGGTACATACCTACATTTTATTTTCCTTCTTTTCCAGTCCTCCCATCTAACCACTCACAAAAGGGTACACACAGGAGAAAAACCCTATTTCTGCCCAGTTTGCAATGCAGGATACAGTCGAAAACAGCGACTTGAGGCACACATGCTTCAGCATGCGCAGGAGGGAATTATGGGACAAGAGGGGGCCATGATTGGAGTAAGTTCCAGCGATAACAGTTTTTCACCCTTCTCTGCTCTAATGGAGAGTGGACTGCCAACAATGGTTAACCCTCAAGTGCCTCTGCATGAAGGTTATGGCATGGGAAGCCAGAGTACAGCATCTAGTCACAGACGTAAGCCATCAGTTGTCAAACAGTTGATACATACTAGGTCACAGAAGGATGGTAGTGACTTGGTAAACATTGATAATGAAACTGGTGATGCCATCGAAGGAGGCTTCAAAAAAGTTAAAACAGAGCCTCAAGATATTGATACTAATGGTCAAGAGGAAAATGAGACAGATGATGTCTTAGATAATTTAAATCAGTCATCACTGATGGAGGATGAGAGCATTCCAGATGGAAATCACTCCACACCTGAGGATAAGGATAAAGAAGTTGGATCTGGCATAGTAAGCACCTCGGACATGCATCATGGTTCTGGTGATGAGGGTGATGCAGCTAGTGTGACAAGTGATAGTAACCTGTCAAGTTCAGAACAGAGTATTCCAACAACAAATCAAAACCGAACAATGTTGTCACACCCACATACTAGCTCGAGTCGAATTACAAGATATAGTCAGAGATCTGGAAATAGAATTACTCCAAACTCAACACCTGAGCTTCCAGCAGTGCGGACAAATAATCGGATCTGTCTTGTAGATTTCACGGCAAATGATCTAACCACCCATCTCCTAACCAGGGATGATAGCTATCATTGTGATTTCTGTTGTATTATATTTCAGGATGCAGCAATGTATCACCTTCATCGTAGCATGCATGATAAAATGGACATTAGATGCTGCAATCTCTGTGGTCGAATGGCTCAAGACAAATACGACTTTTTGGCACATTTTCTCAGTGAACACAAATAATGTGCTTCAGCTGTTCTTAAATACCCCACATAAGTCTCCCCCTATATCATAGCATTTTGTTAATTATTATATCTGATTGAAACTGTCCAAAAGAAATGAATCACCCATTTATTTCCCCCAGCACGTCAGTTTTATTTTGATTCAGATTTACAATCAATTAGGATACAGAAAGTACCTTACACATGATGAAGTTCTGACATTGGTGATCCATTATTGCAACATTGCATTCATAATGATCTGTTCATTATTTCCAAAAGAAATTTCTAGCTAGATAAATAAAGTTTTGTCATAATATTTTAAATAATTGAGGAATATTTTCCCAGCAGTTGCTTTCAGCCATTATCGCCCATAGATATGCTGCATCTAAATTAATCGTGTACATGTACGTTTTTGTGAGGACAGATAGTGCTTGGTTCTTGATTTTTAGCTCTATTGATAATACGCCAGAAGAGCTTATGGGATGGTTGGTTGTCCATTAATTGTCTGTCCATCATCTTTTGTCTGGCATTTTTCAATCCAAGTTGCTACTACTTATGAACTACTTTGAGGATTACCATGAAATTTTACACACACGTTCATCCCATGGTCTGCAAAGATGCAGCCAGGGCACACGATTTTGCAAAATATGCACAACTTGTAAAAATTTATGAACTTGGAGAGCAGTGATGTGCACAAACTCCCACACATTAGTTTAAATTCACGCATATTCAGATGTACTCTGTGCAGCATACAGTATTTTATTTAACAGTTTGCGCTTAAAATACTTGTGACAGCATCATAAATCACATCAATCGAGGTATCATAGATCTTGTCACTGCATCATAAATCACATCAATCGAGATATCATAGATCTTGTCATTGCATCTGTCTTTTTTCAGGTAGGCAACTGTTTGCACATCTGGGTTCTTCATTTGAGATGAATGGTTGTTAACCTAAATTTGATTGGCACATGTGGCCCTGTAACATGCAATATGTCTTAGTTGAACCTTGTATCAAGTAAGTTTTACAAATGCATGTTGAAAATTTGGGCTTCCTAGAAAACTACAAATGTCTGATTCCCAGTGCACCTCATCTTCAGATGACAATTCGTTCAGCAAATGTGGTTGATGATAGTTTTGTTGACAGTGATCTTTAAAGTTATGAAGTATATCAGAATATTGAAGCTGGGAAAGTACCATTGAGTGATTATGACCCCAAGTCTGATGTACATGCCACATTGACAAAAATAGATGATATACAAGTCAGCCTCCATTTCAGCAGTAGTATTTTAATAATGTGGAACAGACATAGTTATCAAACCTAAATAATGCAGACAATTTGAGAGCAGAGCGCAGTTTTCATTTATTTTCTCAAACAATTTAGCTGGATCATGTGCTACAAAATTATATAGCCCTATAATGGTCATGATAAACTGAATACGGTAAATAAGAATTTTTAA
The DNA here is from genome assembly GCA_028554795.2 of Sinohyriopsis cumingii. NCBI lineage: Eukaryota > Metazoa > Mollusca > Bivalvia > Unionida > Unionidae > Sinohyriopsis > Sinohyriopsis cumingii. The sequence continues at coordinate 117,555,796 of CM068832.1, forward strand.
AAAAATATACTTATTGGATCATCTATCTGAATAAGCAAACTATGTCATTGATAGAACTAACAACATAAATACAATTACTGGCATTATGACTCTAGGTCTTAAACAGTGTAACAGAAAGTGAAGCCAGCAAGTGTTGTGAAAATAATTTATTTCTCTTATTTACAAAGTGAAAATTTAAGAGACACAGAATTAAATCCAAAATAATCCTAAATGACCTATTACAAACCCAGAAGTACAGAATGTTCAGAATGAATCTGAATAGTTTTGAAAACAGTCCAGAATGTCTTTTAATGAATTCTCAATAACCTTAAAGTAGTCTTCTAGTCCAGAATATCACTCAGCACTTTGTAATTCCAATGAATAATTTCAATAAATAATACCTCTCAAATTATGTATGAATACAAATTCAAACTCTGATCATAGATTCCCAAAGACTGATATGAAACAGGAATGAATAAATATTTATCAAACCTCTATATATAAATACCCACTTGACCTATGATACAACAGGCCGTGTAACGCACCAGAAAATCTGGGTCTGTGCAGTTTGTTTGGATTAATCAGTAGAACAAACAACATAGACCCTGATCTGTATCCTATAGCATATCAGGGTCATTGTTGTTTGTAGTTTGACTTGTATTGTAAACAAGTACAGTATATATAGTAAAATAATATTTTATGATATTTGTATGAGAAAATGTTCTTTGTTCTATTTTGCATGAAAAGTCAGAAATCTGACATTTTTTGTTCTTTGGGATGTTTTTTGTTGTCCTGGATCTGATAGATACAAAACAATTCCAAATCTTTCGATGACTTTATAGTCATTTGACTGGCCGACATTTTAATTGTAAGCTTAAATGTTAGGGTTTAAATATATCGTCTTTGTCTTTCCATTCTCACTGCTGAAATAAACATTACTGTGGCAGGTGCTTTGTTAGTACTGACTACCATCTTTTTGTCTAACCTGCATAAGCAAAATACATTGTAGTCACTTTTCTGGCAGTGTTTGTGGCAGGGACAGCGTTAACGGTATTTCAGTTTTGCATCAAAGTTTATCGAAGGTCAAAAAACAGTTGTAATGCTGACAGTCTTAAGGACACAGGTGAGACACTAGGTTCCATGTAACTTGTTTTTTGTTCTTTATTGTATGTCAAGTTGATAACTATACATGTTCATGTAGTAAGGAGTTTATTGTACAATATAAATAATTTATATGCCACAAGCTGCTTGCAGGTAAAGTTGATGTTATTCAATTCAGTAATGGTATTTTTTGCTATAATTATCTTTCTAGGCAATTTTTCACTTGGCTGATTATGGACCAGAAGAACTTATGGAATGGCTTGTTGTCTAGCGACTGTCACCCATTCGTCTGTTGTATGTCAGGCCATCATCTTTTTTCCAGCATCTATCCATCCATTAGTGTAAGTTTGTTATCACTGCTCCTAAACTGATTGAAGGATTGAAACTTTACTGAAATTTTCATCCCAGGTTTAGCTAGCCTTAAATGAAAAGACAATTGTTGTTTGATTGTCAGTATCATAAATCTTACAGGTGCTTCTATTTTATCGACTGTCATCAAAATTCAGAGGTACAAATAATATCCATGTAATTTTTTTGAACCTGGAGTCTTGAGTCAAGACTAGGATTGCAGGCCAACACAATATTGTCATGTAAACTTTCTTGACACTTACAAGTGTGGTTTTAACCAAAAGATTTATGGTGTCTAATTGGTTCAAAGATAATGGTGCTGATCTGACATACAGTGTGGCCACTATGGCAGTCATTTTGAAAATCTTGTTCTTACTACTGCTTCTGAACAGAAAGTCATATTTATATATGATTTTCACCAGAAGATTAGGATATTGATCATAAATGAAAATGCTTACAGTCAGACTGCCAATATGGCCTACATGGCAACCATCTTGAAAGTCTTATCAATCCACCTCTTCTTATGATGTCTAGTTGACCGTAAATCAAAATGGTTAAAATCTGACCTTCTTCTTTAAAATCTTAGTATTGCTACTTGTTTTAGAAAGAAGGTCGTATCAACATGGAATTTTCAATAAAAGACTTCTTATGATGTCTAGTTGACCGTAAATCAAAATGGTTAAAATCTGACCTTCTCCTTTAAAATCTTAGTATTGCTACTCGTTTTAGAAAGAAGGTCTTATCAACATGGAATTTTCAATAAAAGACTTCTTATGAGGTATAGTTGGCCCTAAATAAAAATTCTGCTGATCTGACATCCAGTATGGCCACCATGGCTTCTTTCTGCTATTCCTAAATAGATGGTCACATCTGCATGTGGCTTTCATCCCAATGTTTGTGGGATTTGGATTTTTAAAGTAGCTTTAAAAAAAATCAATCACATCACTATGATGTCTGCAGTGTGGCAGTTTATAGTGATGGGGCATCATGTCACAGACATATAGCATAATGTCCCACCCAGTCACATTATCTTGACACCAGGCTGACCAGTCCTAACACTAACCTCTTAATGCTGAGCGCCTCGCGAGGCAGCTGTTAGTACCATTTTTATAAGTTTATGGTATGACTCGGCCGTGGTTCAAACCTGCGACCTCCCACATCCGAGGCAGATACTCTAACCACTAAGTCACCGGAGCAGTCAATGAAAATTGTACCATTCTTACAGCCAATATTGCTGCCATGATGTTCATCTTAAAAATCTTATTGTTTCTCCTTATAATGCAGTCTAGATTGTCCTAAATGAAAATGGGGCCTATTGCATGTCCAAAATGGCTGTAACAGGCCAATTTGAAATTGTTATTATGCTTGAATGTTAGAGATGATTTCATTACTCTTAGAAATTAAAAAGGAGAACCAGTCTGATTTTGGATTCCCAGAGAAAAATGATGATGGATTTCATCCATATTGGATAAGTTAGTAAGCAAGGGGATGTTTACGTGAAACTTGCAGGCAGTAGTGTTTTAAATGATCTTGCCAGCTACCAGGATAAACCCCAGAAATAATTCTCCAAACTGACTGTCATTTAGAATCCTTGTTAAATCTTCATACCCTCCAGAATTTGAATTATTCAGATTACTGATGTCAGTCATGAAAGTAAATGTTTTTAGTTCAGTTTATTTTCAAATCAGAATTGTTGTTTTCAACAAAACATTTTACTGTGTCCCTGGATATCAAATTCGTTGTTTTACATGATTATTTTCATGGTTCTGTTTTTACTATTTCACGCATACTTAAATAAAAGGGGTCCTTTTGTCCTGACAATTGTTTCCATTGAGTTTTAAATTCTTGGTTTGTAGTAACCATGAATTACAATTAAATAGATGACTTTCTCATTGTTATCTCCCTGATAACTGAAAAGGTGGTAATTGTATTTGAGTGTCATTGATCCATTAGATCCCACAGAGCGAAATGAATGAATTAATGAATGAACAAATGTTTTATACGAAAGAAATTGTTTTTTATTTGGGGTATTTTCCTATGTCAGTTATTTTATAAAATACAGGTACAGTGGTCAAAGCTATTGAAGAGAAATTATATCCTGAACCCGCAACTTTGTCATCAAAATGATATATTTACTTAATGTGTTTGACCACTCCAGTGGTCAGAGCGTCCACCTCGGAAGCGGGAGGTCATGGGTTTCAGACCCTAGCCGAGTCATACCAAAGACTTTAAAAAATGGTACTAACAGCTACCTTGCTTGGCACTCAGCGTTAAGAGGTTAATGTTAGGACTGGTCATCCTGGTGTCAGGATAATGTGACTGGGTGGGACATCATGGTACGTGTCTGAAGCATGATGCCCCAGTGCATGACATCATTATAAACTGCCACACTGCAGACATCGTAGCGATATGACTGAATTGTTTTAAAAAGTTACATTAATAATCCTAGTCACACACTTAATGTGTTTAAAAAAGTAATGACTTTTATGATTTCCGTTACATAGTTTTAACAAACCTAGGTAACGATTTTCATCTTTGGTATTGTAAATATTTTTTGGGTACGGTTAATAATCTGATTCATTCATTTTGTGGTTATGCCAAGAAATACACAAAACATGGAAGACTAAATTGATATAAATACTGATAAATGAGTAAGTAATAAGTAGAAGAATTAAGAAATGGAAAAATGGAACAAATTAACAATAATGAAATGCATGAAAATTAGAGATAATGAGGAATATTATCAAATACACCAAAAGAAAGGAACAAAAGAATAACTGACCATTACAGGAGTAAAATAAGATCATTTAGAAACCTTGCTTGGTTTATTCACAAAAAATATTTCATTTTAAAACTAACTTTCTTACTGGAGTAAAACCATAAAAGGAAATACAATTGCAACATATAAGTTGAATGAACAGCTGACACAGTAGAATAAAGGTTTTATTAGACCAAGCTGTAAAAAAATTATCTTTGCTGGTGGCCCTCAGGCATGCATGTTATAAACTTTGAACATTGCTGACAAGTCAGTAATCTCCCCTAATTCGATGATTTAGAAATAATAAGACAGGTTTACATTTTATTTCAACTGCTGCATGAGGATTTTGTTTTATCCTTGTGCATTCATTGCTTACCATATGTTTATTTTTACATAGGCAATCATTAATAATTTAATAATTTAAAAATAATTTGAATATTCTTGTTTCCAGGGGCTTTGTTGGCGGAGCTATGACTAAAGGAAAATTTAAATGATGTAATATCAGTAAAAAAGTTTCATAAACATTGTATTCCTTTTTTTAACACTGAATTTAAATTAAAAAGATTTTAATTGCAATCTTTACATGCAGATACTCTGTTGATGGAAATATAGTGTTCTCTTTAAAAAAATTAAAAGAACAAAAATTCATGTTTATTTTAAGGTTAAAAAAAGATGATTATATGTATTACAGAAGCTGAGAGTTATGCTAGTGTTTGGCATATTTAGATTTTTATGGCAATTTTTACCATACCATACAGAGGAAGATAGACCTTAGTGCTTTCCCCAAGGACACACCAAAGTAGCTGACTCAAGATGGCATTACATTTTTTATGCTCCACCAATAGAGCTGACATCGATTCCAGCATATTTGGAGTATTTTAGAGTGATGTCTATTCGATTCCAGCATATTTGGAGTATTTCAGAGTGATGTCTATTTGATTCCAGCATATTTGGAGTATTTCAGAGTGATGTCTATGTTAAACATTACTTTCGAACATTTTAACATTGCAAAAACTTATATTCAAGAGCCAAGTTGGAGATTGAAATTGAAAAAGTGATCTCTTTATCTGGCTTTTTAGATTCTTTACTTTTTGTGGTTTTTTGGGGGTTTTTTTTCCAACCCATTCAAACAAGGAGAATTACTATTGAACTAAACTGGCTGTACATCAATGTACAGTCTTTCTTCTGCAAAAATGATACAAATTTTATAGTATTAGCTCTCATATTTTCGGGTTTTTATTCTTGAAAAGTTTTTCTTCTTTTTGTTTCTAATTACATGTATAATACATATGATTTTATGTATAATTATATGTATATGATATTTATTTTTTGAAGTTATTATTACATTTAATTTTCCAAGATGATGGTTGAATTCATTTAAACTGTAAAAATTTTAACAGCTGTTTTATGTAAATCTGTGGTACACAATACCCAGGAAAGGCAGTGTTTAAAAGAATATCTGCCAGTGTACTCAGAGCAATATGTATATAGGAAAAATAATGCTAACTTATAAATTGCATCTATCATTGACTATTATTGTGCTGACAAGCTCAGCCAATCAGATACATTGTAGCATCTTCTTTGGGTCCCAACTATGTCAATCAGATCTCTACTGACCTACATGAAGATCTGACAGCACCTGCTTAGGTGTTGTGTTTTTGGTGACCTATGTTATTACCATAATTGCTAATTTTATCAGCCATCAGATGAATTCTTATACCTTAGAGTTAGGGAGACTGCAATATGGCTGAGGAGCATCAATGTGTGCCAAACGATTCACTTTCAAACTTCTGAAAGCTGCACTTCCATTGGCTTATTCAAAGGTCACTAGAACATGATCCCAAAGCAGTTGCTGTCAGTGCCGAATCCCCAGGACAATGGAGATCGGATTGTAATCAGACTGCCAAGTATGTTTTACTGGAAAAAAGCAACAATTTCATCTTTTATTTTGCATTATTTATATCTTGATGTATTGTTCTAATTCATTTTTGTTGATTTTAATTAGTGTTCTAGTCTTTACATTTTGTTTTCATACATGGCTAAGTGTAAACAAGCATTATTTATGTTTATGTTGTAATCTCTATATCACCACAAGTATTTAACTCCGTTTTTAGTAGTACAAATTGGAGTATTTGTAAATTATGTGAGGATAAGTGTACTTATACTGGTAAGTTGTATGGTACTTAGTCATTTTACTAGTGTATTAAGTTTATTACTGCAATAAGATTTTCATGCCAGTTTTGTGCATAATTCTGTCATTTCATTATTAATGCCCCCACTATCAATAGCAGGAAGGGAAATGCTTTTACCTTGCCATTTGACCATTCACTGTTTCCAAAGCAAGAGATAATAAGTAAATTAATAAATAATATAAAACTGAATCAGTTCATTAAAATGCTGGAATGAATTTGTGTTACCTTTTATATGATTGAAGATATTCTGATTCAAAGTCTGTTAAAACTTGAGAGTTCAGTCTCAAATAGGGTGCCATCTGACAGATACCACATTGCCTGATACCAGAATAGTAATTTTTAAGACCCCCACTGTGATGTCAGAAGGGGACGTATTCTTTGCTTCTGTCCATCCATACATCTTGATGTCCAATCCAGATACATCTTTTTGCAATAGAAATGTTTTGACTTGGAACCATTATGCTCATGAGCAAAATTCCAGGTCAATACAGATATATTTTAATGTTGTACATGTTTAAAAACTTTCTGGACTTTGTTAACATGAATAAGCACAGACCACTTGAGGTTTAGAATAAAAATTTGGTTGGAGACATTTGTATTCATATGTAGATAACCTGATTACATTTTCACACCGTTAAGGATTTTTATTTTTTTTATTTTATTTTATTTTTGGGGGTTTTTTTTGGACCCACTTTTCACAAATATGCACAGTTTAGCACAATGAAACGAGATAGGTAAATAAAAAAATTGTGTATGTATGTCTATACGCTATTATAGTGACATGATTTGATTTTCAACATTTCTAGTTTTGAATATATTTGAAATTGAACTTTTGGTCTGCAGTAGGTACATGCATGTGTTTCAAACAGATCTAGTTACCATTTTGTGACTCTCCTGAGAACTTTTATAAGGCCACATTTTTGCAGCAGATGGGATGTCCTTATTAGAGGGGGAAGCCATACAGTACATGTATATTATTTAGCCCCTCAGTGTAATGTATGGTACCTTCAGAGCTGCCTTTGTCTTTAAACTGTACCATACGGCACTTTCTTACAACTATAAGAACAACCTACAGTGGTTAATATATTGGGCTAAGTTGGGTATTTAAAGTGGAGGAATCAGGAGTAGCTATTAACAAGCAGCTGCCTAGTTGACAGATATTGTCTCTAAAACAAGTTTGATATTGGTTCTGTGTGTCTTGTCAGCCATCCATCTGTCCATCGTTACTGCTACTGATCCTAAGCTGTTTAAATGCTTGCGTTGAAAGTTTACAAACACATTCATGTCATGGTCTACTTGGTCTTAAATAAAAATGTTTCTGCTTGGATATCCAGTAAGACTGCTAGAACAGTCATCTTGAAAATTTCGCTATTTCTTCTCCTAAATGGATGGTCATATTGACATGGGGTTTTCACAAAAAGACTTTTTATGATATGTGGGTGATCCTAAATTCAATTGGTGCAGGTCTGATGTCCAATATGATAACCATAGTGACCATCTTGGAATTCTTTTTATTGCTGCTTCTGAATGGATGGTTATATGAAATGGGATTTTCACTAAAAAAACATCTTATGATGTACAGTTTGTCCTTAAAAAAATGGTGATAATCTAACATCCAGTATTGCCACCTTGGCAGCCTTCTTAAAAAACTGGTTATCACAATTCCAGTTGAACAGAAAGTCATACTGAAGTGGGGTTTTCAGTGTAGCCATTGTGAAAATCTTCTTATTGCTACTTCTGAATGGATGGTTTATCAACTAGAGTTTTTCACTAAAGTTTTTCTTAAATGTTTAGTTGGTTTTAAATGAAAATGGTGCTGATCTGACATCCGGTATGGCTGACACAGTAGCCATCTTAAAAATTTTGTAATTTCTACTCCTGTATGGGAAAGTCTTATCTTGAAATATTATCTCCTGTTCAGCATAACATTTTCACAAAAACACTTCTTATGCATTCAAGTTGGTCCTAAATGAAAATGGTGACAGTTGTAAATCCAGAATGATTGCCTTAAAAATATTGTCAATATTCCCCTGAATGAGTGATAATTATGACATGGGGTTTTTGCCAAAAGACTAAGTTATGGAGCCCCGGGTGGCCAAGTGGTCTAAAGTTCTCACCTTTACAGATCCTTGATATCTCACCGCTGTCTGCATTTATTCGAGTCTCAGGCTTGGCCAACATAGATATGTGAGAAAGTTCGCCAGCAGCTTCTCATGGGTACGTGGTTCTTCCCTGAATTTTCTTGGGTTCTTCCTCCACCAAATATAATGGTTAACATGTTTAGCATATCATATAGTGAAAATGGTGTTAAACCCATAAAAACAACAAACAAAAGACTTCTAATGATGTCAGCTTTGTTGTAAATGAAACTTCATTGCTTCCAGAAGAGGATGGATTTACTGTGAAATTTAGCTGATTCTCTGTTGTCTTTGCAACAATGTTTACATGTGCCAGTAGTAAGTACTACCTTCTCCACTTTCTCCATCATTACATTTGGTGGAGGATTTCAGAAAGAGACAGAAGGGAGAATTGGAGAGTTTCTTTACAATGTCAGAAAGAAAAAGTGTTGTTTTATTCAGCAACAGCTAGAAGAGGAAAGAAGAAAACGAGAAAAATAAGAAGAGAAAAAGGAAACTTTTGAAGTGTGAAGGAGAACAAAAAGAAGACAGTGAAAGCAAAACATTGTGTTTGTGCTACAAGACATTGTGTTTATGCTACAAGACATTGTGTATGAGTTAAGGTATCTAAGACAAATGTATCAAACGTCTTTTACTCAACCCAAGAGAAAGAGACGTTCACGTGCCACATTTTCCAAGCCTTCCATCACCACATTAACGATAAGCCAATTGCAGCAGCAGTGACTACTACCACTACCAAATAGCAGCTGGAGGAGAATTGTGACTTTGTCGTGGAAAGGGGTTGAGACAGTTAAAGCTCACATTTGAAGTCCTTGAATTTGTCCAAATACACAACTGTCCTTTTCAGGGCAACCCATGTCTTTTAGAAAAAAAGATACTACTCACTGATTGCCAAATCATGTACAACTTAAAATCCCCCCCCCCCCCCACACACACACACACAATGTAATGACGTGAGTGTGTTTAAGCAACTTATACATAGTATAAAAACGTAGACAAAGAGATGCGTTATTCTTTGATATATTCTCTTGTAATCATGATGAAAATTTCAAAGCACATCACAAAATTCAATTTTATTTCTTTCTCTGTCTTTTTTCAAATTCCTAACTGGCACGGTTCCTTTCTCTGTATGGTCTTCTAGTGGTCTTGATTTCTAGCATTCCTTGATGGATATGGGTTCATCTTCAGTTTCTGAAGAACTTGACTCCTGTTTCTCCTCCTGACTTTCTTTGTTTTTTATGTTTTAGTTGTTTGTTTTTTTTCCTTAAGAGAATCTGTAGACTTTTGTCCTTTTTCCTGACAATGATGAAAGGTCTTTTTACCTTTGTCTCTCTTATCTCCTGCCTTTTCTTTGTTTTGACGTTGTAGACATTCTAGGGCCCAGTGTCCTTCTCTTGACAGAGAGCAGCTATCCTTATAGGGCCGGATCAGGCCAAGTGTTTCGGGTGGAGGTCCTTGAAAGGGCAGCAAAAGCCGATGTGTCTATAAACTCAAAGTGTGCATATCATCCAATAGACGTGCGCAAGAATGAAACGGTTAAATTTGACTGTACGTGTGTGTACTTTTTTTGGCCTATAGTTCCGGAAAAACACCCACCCACCCCCGATCCGGCTCTGTTATACTTTTATCTCTAGAAGAGCATTCCGTAGTTTGATCTGAAGTGTACTTTCAAATGACTCTCTAAATCTCTGACCAGAAGGGCGATCTGTTTTGATTCTTGCGTCTTCACAGTTTGAAAGCTGAATGAATAATATTTGCTCTTTGAGTGGAAGCTCTCTCGATATATATTGAATAATTGTATGTCAAATACAATTTTGGATTCAAGATTAAATGATCATACTATTCCAGTGAGTAAGTAGTAGTATCCAAGAGGTGACAACCACTTTCCGTGTCGCTCATACGCTAGCTGAATTGTTAGCCCAAAGGATGACCCGAGGGAGCCAGAACTAACAACCTCAGTTGCAATCACAACATTAAGAGAGTCCAGATCCACTAAAATATAAAATCGTTCAGTAGCTCCCAATAATCATTATCATTTTCGAAAGACTCCAAAACTGACTTCCAGAACTTTTAGAACCAGGCTTACACTATGCGGTGAAATTAAAAGATTAATTCCGACGGGCCACCCAAGAAATTAGAATTTTGTCTTCTTGGGAGAGGGAAGCGAAGTACAGTGTTTTAGTTTTAGTGTGACGATCTGTATGGACTACAAAAGATGCAGCTATCTTGCAACATTGAAGATGTTCTTCGTATTGTCGTATCTTTCTTTGGTCTTTCCACTGATCACATTATATTATCTTGGGGAGGGTACCATCCTTCAGTATACAAAGTGAAGATTTCCAAGACTAACGCTTCATTGAATGTACAAACGCCGACTTAAAAGGCAATTTATACTTCGACACAGCAACGACCAAGTGATGGACCCATTTTGAACTCCAATCCGTTTGAATTTTGAGTCCAGCACACAGTAACCGAGTGAAAGACCCACTTCGGACTCCAGGTTCGATCATGAACTCAAGTGCGGTGAAATTCATTGCGACATCAGCGATTCAGTACTACTACCACTGAAACGATGCCGTTGGTGTACCTTGCCACTCTACTAACGAAAGTGATGCAGCACGACCTTTCTCTTTTACTGATAAAAATGATGGCCGTGTGTACCTACCTACGGATATCATCCATGCACATACAAACCTCGCTGGATACCACCCGCCACTAGCGCATCGTTCAATCAAAGAAGAATACGCGTTTCATGTGGCGTTGTCTGGCCATTGTGATTTTATAAGTCGATTACAGATGTTCAAAGGAAAGGAGCTCTACTATCAAATATGTAGCCAGAGTAGAATTGGTCTTCTTGGGAGAAGGAGATAAGGACAGTGTTCCAGTTTTGGCGTGACACTTCACGAATGGGATAAGAAGGCTCGGCATGCCTGGTACATATCAGACGTTCACCTCCTAGTCATTACCCTCGTTTTGTCGGTCCAAAATAATGCAATCCTCATGGATAGTATAGAGTAGAACATCCGTAGTTTATCTCCTGAGCTAAGAGAAAGCATTTACAACGATTTCGTACAGTTGCAAGTGAAACGCATAGATCAACTGCATCCTTTAGGACAATAACGTTTTAATCAGTGGTATCTGAATGATATAAGATGATCAGTACTTTTAAAAGTGTTCCAATGGATAAACATTGATCAGCTATCCATGCTATTTTTGGATTTCGATGCTACGACTTCTACTTACATCGTGGGACTGATATATAGACTTCCAAGGGACACACCATTCTTAGTGGATTTAAAACAAGAAGTATCGCCTACGACTTGTTTAGAACATGGTGCCTGGTATAAATCGAAAAGAACGAGAAAGAAAGACTATTCCGAGAGGATAAATTAGAGAAAGTGAATTGTGTTGGAACTACAAGACCACCAGAATGTGTACCAAGAATTCATGGATCAAACTTTCATCGAGAATCTTGTACACTGATTTATATCCAGCATGGTGATTCTAACTTGTTTGTTATTTATATATCTGACAATATGTTTCTGTATTTTAATTATTGAAATGTAAATATTTTTGTGTGACTTTGAACCTCTCAAAATTCTTATAACCATAGCTATGGCTACATCTTCCAGTTCCTCTTTGCTCTCAAAGTGTTTTTCGAAAAGTTAGATCGTCAAAGTTGGGAGGCAATGCATCTTTGTTATCCCTTTGGCATTATGATTGCGGGACCGAGTCGTGAATGCAAAACCGAATTCGTCAACGTTTGATCGAGCACAAATCAGATTTGTTAGATCGTCCACTCCAACATATCGTGCGGTGCTATAAAGAGTGGCAAGCGGCTTACACAAAATTTCAAGGAAGTCAAAGAGACTTTATTTCTTTTGTAGAAGGCATTCCTGGCGAAGACGATGAGGTCGTGTCTGGCTTTAGTCGAAAACAGTTTGTTATGTTGGATTACATGTTTGTAGAAGACGAAAAGAAATTAGTCTTTTGTTTACACGAAAATGACATCATATTAATGCCAGTATCATTTGTACAAAATGTATTTCTACAAAGTAAAGCATATCGCACAATCTGTTTCAGTGCCCCTTACCTGGTCTTGTTTTAATGTCCAAGATATAAATATCAGGTGATAATGTTACCCAAGCAGTTTGGATCCTTTCGTCAGAATTTTTGTACTAAGATGCCACTTAAACACTTTGTGCTTAGTCATCAATTTGAATCATACCACGTACGATTTTCCTAGATTCCGTACCAATCTGTAGTACTGGTGGTGTCAAGAAGTTACTGTCTTTTACACGTACCGTTTGGCCTCTTTCTAATGAACAAAACAATAGAGATAAAACATACACTTCTTGTTTTTCAAAGAGTAGTCAATATGACTTCCTTTCAATCTCATCTTCCATCCAAATTGATTCGTGCACTATATGATAGAAGTCGCTAACAAAAATGCACAAGTCCGTGCCCATTTGTTAGAAACCAGACTGAAAGAAATATTACGATGGTTTACTTTTATTTCCAGGCATCGTTCTTATAAATCATCAAATCCAAAACATAAAATGGCATTGACGCAGAATGACGAATTGATACTCAAACCCAAAAGAACCCAAATCATTTTGAAAAATGATGGCAGTGGGCCCTTAGGCTATGTTATTATTTGTTCTCTTTTATAAGTGGAATTCTAATGTCGAAGCTTGAACAAAAAAGAAGAAAAAGCAAAACACTTCCTAAAAAGACGATAGGTGGTGGTGTCCGTGCAAGTTCATACAAGAAAAATAAAGGCCGAGGAAGAAGAAAAATCCCAAGAAAAAAAATGACATATCCTGCCAGAAAATGATTTAGTACTAATACTTAGACGAAAACGTATTCCACACGTGACGTGGTTTTCTTCTCCAACCACTTCAACTTCATCGTTGTCCATGATGCCTGCCAAAAATGATTTAATACCTGTACTTCCTAATTTGATGATAATTCGGCCCATATAAATTATACAGCGTAGGGTGGTTAGAATCACAGGCCATTAGGCTCAGCTACACAATGTAAAATAAAATAAAAGCTAAACACATTAATAACGTACAACGCTTCCTAGTTTAAACCCGTAATCAGAAGCACATGACCAATTGGTCAAACGCGACTATAATCGAAGATCAGATCGGATCATTTGGCCACTCATCGCTGACTCGTTAAAGACTAAAAATGAGTAAAATTGCAAGATTAAATAATGTCATGGCGCACTATTACCGTTTCAGGCAGCATCTGATTCAGAAGACAACGGATAGGAAGAACGCCATGTTCTTAAAAATGGCGGAAGACATAAAGGATGTAATGCGAGAAGAAATAATGAAGTGATAAATGCATCAGTAGCAGCAACATATACAGCAAGTAGAGTGTCGAATGGAGATATAGGAGTTCCCCTCCTTTAAAAAAAAAACGGCCCTTTTCAGTGCCACCCACATCTCTAGAAAAGAGATATACTAATCGTGTTGCCAGAAACGTTGTTTGTATGTTTGGTGCATGTCTTTGTCTTTCTCCACAAACAAACCTTCCCTTATAAAATGCGTGTATTTTAGGCATACTTTGTTTTTGTTGGTATGGAATGTATTTCTAAACACTCCCTTACTCTTATGTAAACCAATACAAAGTAGAAATAGTTTAATTTAGGTTTCGTGCGATTTCCTTTGATATTCTGTGTGGTGTGAATTGTATTTAGTGTGAGGATATTTCCTTCAGGTCCGTTCGTCGGGAATATAAAGTGACGCCTTTGATCTTAACTCCAATATGTATCTTACACACAATTGATTGGAGGAACAGCCAAAATTGGTCAGAATTTGATAGTTGATCCATGGCAATTCAGAAGTATTCCGCTGCCGCTTCGGGACTTGAGTCAGACTTACCCTCTTCTGCTTCCAGACTTGAAAAGTAAAGAGGATGAGTTGCAAACAGTAACTGGTCCAATGGGTACTTGCTACAGGGTAAAGAATATTACGGCCGGATGGCACATACACGTCCTAAATCCAAGATCTGATCATTTTTCAACAAAAATAATTGACAGCTATTAATTCTGGCAAAGTGGGGAACTTGCATGAATCAGTGCATTTGATGGTGGTTTTGGAGCACCTAATAAAACAGAGGCCCAGTGTTCGACGAGAAGTGGCTGTACATCAAACTGCAAACAGCCTTGTAAAAGAAGTAATAGCGGAAGAAGGAGAGAGGATCAAGGTCACATGGAAGGAGGAGAAAAAGGAAAAAGAGGAGCGTCAGAAGAAAAAGAAAATGAGCATATAATAAAAAAGTCACTGCATTTGTATGGGTAAATATGAACTCGTTTTGTCGGAAGGATATACTGCACTCCCAAGGTCGTGCAATATTCCATCCGAAAAACTCGTTGATATTTTCCCATACAAATGCAGTAACGTATAAATCTGTTCAACAAACAGGTCTCTAACAGGTCAAAAATGCTGTTTCACACTTATCTTACCCACAACGATGAAAATTCGGGTAGAGAGATTATGCATCGTACAGGACAACGTATCTCTACCAAAACTGAAAAATCGCCAATGAACACAACTGCAAATGATTCGAGAAATTGGTCATAAACAGGAATAATGCAGAAAAGAATACTTATTTGGAAAGCATTATATTTATACAGGCAGAATAGAATGTTTTTGAATTCCCAAGATACGAGTCATTTATAATGGGGAAACGTCCATCAGATTGTTTCTAGAACTCAAAAAGTATCTCAACATCTTATTTACAACTTAGGGGCCCCGAGTGGCCGAGTGGTCTAATGCGCTCTCCGTTACGGATCACTGCCATCTCACCTCTGTCTGCGTAGGTTCGAGTCTCGGATTCGGCCAATGTGGATATGTGAGAAAGCTTGCCAGTAGCTTCTCGAGGGTCGGTGGTTCTTTCCGGGATTTTCCCATGTTCTTCCTCCACCATTAATACTGGCCGCCATGTATAGCCTATCGTGTGCTGAAAAATGGCGTTAAACCCAACAACAACAACAATATTTACAACTTACAATCAATGACAAAGGTTATTTACACAAACATGTTATCTACAAATGAACATTAGCCCAAAGTACAATTTACAATCATGGATAAAAATTAAGCACACATTATAGAGATACATAACACTGTAAACCAATCACTAGAATCTAAACAATCACAACGTAAATTGTCTCATTTCAATCTTACAGTTGATTCCAAAAACACTCTATGCCAAATGTTATTTTTAAAAACCCGTAGCGGTGTTTAGGACAACTTCTCTAAAGGCACACACACCAGTTCTAATTTAAATTGATTTGGCTCAAAGCTGCAAACAAGCGACTTCTAACCAATACCTCTGCAAGTTAATACTGCCCATGATTATTCTTAAACAATTCACACCAAAAATGTGGCATATGCCTTCACATCCGAATATTAAAATCAAATAACACTTACAAAATGTACAATAACCGTGTATCACTATGGGTTATTCGGATGTCTTTGTTTATTTTCAGCCCGTTTGACATCAACTTTCGCAACCCAACCATTCAACAGCCACCAGAACACAACAGGTTGCCCACCCTTCTTTTGAACTACAATGTGCTAATTGCCATTTTGGATTTAGACACAATTTTGTTAATACAGAAGACGAATTCAAAACATTATGGATTACATCACTGTGATACTTCAAGTCTTTCAAGACTGTATGAATTCATTCGGAACATTCTATACTCAATACTTTTGGAATTATGATATAACATTTAGGTTTATTTGCAATTTAATTCTGCAAGTGTCTTTAGATTTTTCCTCTTGTACTCAAGGCAAATAAATTATATGTTGATTATACAAAATTTGTTTGTTTTGCTTGTGTCTCTTACATGGTCTAACACCATAGAGTCGTAACACAGCATTTGATACATTTATACAAACCATAAATTTGTTTGGATCGTTTACATACATACGTTTCTGGCGACTTGTACGTTATGCATCACTGTTAGACTATGTAATACCGCATTTTCAATATTTGGCACTAAATCCGGGGAAATCTGCAGCTCTCGTATCGTAAAAATTTAAAGATGCTGTCTAAACGAAGCCACAAAAATTGAATCTCTCAAGTGCAACAAGTCAGAGATGTGTTAATAATTTTCATATCCACTCTGACGGCTAATATTTGTGTTCCTTTTATCTCCTCTAAAAAATGAAATATCTCTAAACATTTCCCAATTTATATCATAAGAAAGCCTTTTTGACCACGCAGTGAAGAGCATATTTTAATATAATTTTTAAAGTACGAATAATTTGTCTCTTGCCATTAAATAATATTTTGATTTGAGGATCCGCATGTAAGAGGAAAGAATGTCCAATGTACCCCGTCATGCAAATAGTACTGAATAAAATATTTTTATCAAATATTTGGGAAAAGAAGAAGTTTTTATTATTAATGGTGTATATATATAATCTATGTTGGGGCTTGAGCCAAGACAAGGAAATCCCAGTCGCAGGTTTATATTATTTGTCTCCCAACGAGGCTTGGCCAAGTTTTGAGACATATAATATAAACCCGCGACTGGGATTTCCTTGTCTCGGTCAAAACCCCAACGTAGATTTTTTTTCTCACCCAATGTTTTCCTTTAAAGTAAAAAGAATTCTGCACTAGCGCTCACGTCCAATGTTTACATGCGGCGCAATAATATTAATATGTTAATGAGGGCTGTGGTGTAACCGTTGCGTCCGAAGTACACAGTTTATACGCGTGAGCAAAGAAAAATAACAACATAAAACGTCGTATAATAATGAGGTATTATCACATTTAATATATGGATGTTATATGAAATTGTCAATAAATAATTAATATTTATTACCAGAAACTGTTTTATTTTCATCAGTTCCAATTTTGAAAAGTTATATTGTAAATAGTAAAACGATATTGGCTACTCAGCTCTACTGTACTGTAGTTAAACTTAGTACAAGCTGTAACGAAGAGTAACATCTTTCTTTAGATTATTCATGTGTAATTAGAGAGCTGTGTCACTATCGTAACTAACTATTCATTTCTTTGGAGGAGGTGAAACTGTGTGTGACATATCTGTGTGTGTATATTAATATCAAACAAGTATTAATGGTGTGTATATATATATATGTGTGTATTAATATCAACAAGTATTAATGGTGTGTATATATCTCTCTGTGTCTATTAATATCATGCATGTATTAATGGCGTGTATATATCTATGTTTGTGTATTAATATCATACAAGTATTAATGGCGTGTATATATCTCTCTGTGTCTATTAATATCATACAAGTATTAATGGTGTGTACATATCTGTGTGTATATTAATATCATACAAGTATTAATGGCGTGTATATATCTCTCTGTGTCTATTAATATCATACAAGTATTAATGGTATGTATATATGTGTGTATATTAATATCATACAAGTATTAATGGTATTTAAATATCTGTGTGTGTATTAATATCATACAAGTATTAATGGCGTGCATATATCTGTGTGTGTATTAATATCAACAAGTATTAATGGTGTGTATATATCTGTGTGTGTATCAATATCATACAGGTATTAATGGTGTGTATATATCTGTGTGTGTATTAATATCATACAAGTATTAATGGTGTGTATATATCTATGTTTGTGTATTAATATCATACAAGTATTAATGGTGTGTATATATCTATGTTTGTGTATTAATATCATACAAGTATTAATGTTGTGTATATATCTCTCTGTGTCTATTAATATCATACAAGTATTAATGGTGTGTATATATCTGTGTTTGTATTAATATCATACAAGTATTAATAGTGTGTATATATCTATGTTTATGTATTAATATTATACAAGTATTAATGGCGTGTATATATCTCTCTGTGTCTATTAATATCATACAAGTATTAATGGTGTGTACATATCTGTGTGTATATTAATATCATACAAGTATTAATGGCGTGTATATATCTCTCTGTGTCTACTAATATCATACAAGTATTAATGGTATGTATATATGTGTGTATATTAATATCATACAAGTATTAATGGTATTTATATATCTGTGTGTGTATTAATATCATACAAGTATTAATGGCGTGTATATATATGTGTGTGTATTAATATCAACAAGTATTAATGGTGTGTATATATCTGTGTGTGTATCAATATCATACAGGTATTAATGGTGTGTATATATCTGTGTGTGTATTAATATCATACAAGTATTAATGGTGTGTATATATCTATGTTTGTGTATTAATATCATACAAGTATTAATGTTGTGTATATATCTCTCTGTGTCTATTAATATCATACAAGTATTAATGGTGTGTATATATCTGTGTGTATATTAATATCATACAAGTATTAATGGTATTTATATATCTGTGTGTGTATTAATATCATACAAGTATTAATGGCGTGTATATATCTGTGTGTGTATTAATATCACACAAGTATTATTGGTTTTGTATATATATCCATGTTTGTATTAATATCAATCAAGTATTAATGGTGTGTATATTTCTGTGTGTGTATTAATATCATACAAGTATTAATGGCGTGTATATTTCTGCGTGTGTATTAATATCATGCAAGTATTAATGGTGTGTATATATCTGTGTGTGTATTAATATCACACAAGCATTAATGGCGTGTATATTTCTGTGTGTGTATTAATATCATACAAGTATTAATGGTGTGTATATATCTGTGTGTGTATTAATATCACACAAGTATTAATGGCGTGTATATTTCTGTGTGTGTATTAATATCACACAAGTATTAATGGCGTGTATATTTCTCTGTGTGTATTAATATCATGCAAGTATTAATGGTGTGTATATATCTGTGTGTGTATTAATATCATGCAAGTATTAATGATGTGTATATATCTATGTTTGTATTAATATCATACAAGTATCAATGGCGTGTATATATGTGTTTGTGTATTAATATATGAAGCTATCTACAGTAGTTGGATGAACAGAAGTCGATCACTATCCACGGCTATTCTTTTTCTCGCTAGTTTCCATAAAATCATTCCACTTGTTTATCTCTATTTACAGTTACGTGTTTTTGTAGCTTTCAAGAAATTGAAATGTTACCGTAACCATGAACATTGCTGTATGCCATGTGTAAAGTGTTTGTACGGTGCCAATGCGTCTCAAGACGGTGCCAAAACGTCTGTACGGTGCCAAAACGTCTGTACGGTGCCAATATGTTTAACACGATCTACTATCGCCGGTAATATCTTATATTCTTTACAACAACAAAAAAGCAATTAAATTTTTCAAGAAGCCTCCATAATCTAAATTTAACTGTAACTTCTCTAGGAATGCATTTGTGCTATTAGAAATGTGGATAAAGTTCATTCATATGCTTTATTTTCTTTATTCCTATGCTTTACTTCAGCAATTATATCTGATTTAGTGATTTTCACCATCACCCATTCGTAAGGCTGAAAGTGTTTGGAGATACTTTTACACACTTGTCTCTAGATAATAAACTTTCCTGCTTGCGATGTCGCCACAAATGTCGGATCGCCGTCTACCAATCCAACACCATTTGTCAGTCCTTCGTGTTTTTTTTATTGTTGATTTTTGGGGGAGGGGGGCAATACAGCTAACCCAGTCTTAAGCCTTTTTTGAGAGAAAATAATTACGTAAATACAACTCAAGTGAGCAAAATCGCTGACAGAAGGAATGTAGTAAATTGAGGTAATTACAGTGAGAAACCTGACAGTTAGACTGTCTGTATAACTGAACAAAATTATTTTAGCGTGACTATTTAGCATTCACTTGTCTTTATATTTCTCTTTTTTGGCGATTGGTCAATTTTTATATCATGGCAATTAGTCCGTTTCTATATCACGTCGATTGGGCAGTTTTATCTTCTGGCGATTGGTTGGTTAAGGTCTTTAAGATCTATAATTTTAAAGGTTGACAAGTTGATACAGGTTTTGTACTATCACAAGCTTGCTGCTGTCAACCGTAATAGGTAATACTTGTAGATTGTTTCCAGTTGTTGCGGCTTTTTTTTTTATACCAGCCATGAATGATAGATAAGTTTTCGTAGCGGAGTTACAAAGTTAGTTATCCACGAGTGCATCATTACATAATCATCTCAAAGTGGGGGGTGGGGCAATTCCTGGCAAAGGGTTGGACCCTGTATTATTATTGAGCAGCCACGCTCAAGCTCAAAGTCCCATTAGAATCAAGCAAGACACGTGGAACTTGCAGAATTTTCTCCGCTTCAGTTCCTCTCCGAAGGCACTAAATTTGGCAGATTTGGATGTACTTTAAAAATTATATCAGGCCCAGTGTGTCCCCCAAGTATAATATTGTACCCCAAGTATACTATGATCCATTATATACCCCAAGTATAATATTGTTGTTGTTGTTGTTGTTGTAGTGTTTAACGCCATTTTTCAGCACACGATAGGCTATACATGGCGGCCAGTATTAATGGTGGAGGAAGAACCCTGAAAAACCCAGGGAAGAACCACCGACCCACGAGAAGCTACTGGCAGGCTTTCCCACGTACCCACGCTAGCCGAGCCTTGGACTCGAACCAACGCAGACAGAGGTGAGATGGCAGTGATCCGTAACGGAGAGCGCTTTAGACCACTCGTCCACTCGGGGCCCCAGTATAATATTGTACTTCAAGTATACTATATGATCCATTATATACCCCATGTATAATATTGTACCCTAAGTGTACTATCTGATCCATTATATACCCCAAGTATAATATTGTACTCCAAGTATAATATCTGACCCATTATATACCCTATGTATAATATTGTACCCCAAGTATACTATCTGATCCATTATATACCCCAAGTATACTATCTGATCCATTATATACCCCAAGTGTAATATTGTACCCCAAGTATACTATCTGATATATACCCCAAGTATAATATTGTACTCCAAGTATATTATATGACCCATTATATACCCTATGTATAATATTGTACCCCAAATATAATATTGGATCCATTATATTCCCCAAGTATAATATTGTATTCAAAGTATACTATCTGACCCATTATTTACCCCAAGTATAATATCACACTCCACGTGTAATATTTGTCACCGGATGTAGATCAAGTAAAATATTAGACACCGGATGTAACATAATGCTACCAGGATGTATGATCTCACCTTATCTACCGTTAGTTATTGAGAAGTCCGGGACATTTATGTTCTTTCTACATATGCAATAATTGAGTCTATACTATTATAAAACTATCATAGGTTATGTAATAGGACACTAGAAAGCAACGTTTACATGCACGTATTTATTTCTATCAATGCTTATGTGCACGTATTTATTTCCATCAATGATTGTGTGCACGTATTTATTTCTGTCAATACTTACATGCACGTATTTATTTCCATCAATGCTTCTGTGCACGTGTTTATTTCTATAAGTCAGATTTAGGTATTTGCATAGCTTTTCCATTTTGAAATAAAGCTAAAAAGAAAGCAAAAATAAAAGAAGAAGAGAAGTAGAATTTGAAATGTGACTCTCCCACCTCTTCCCTGATGTGTATGAAGAGTCAAACGAAGAGCCGAAACGAAAACATTTGTCAGCTATGAGAATCGGTGCCTCGGGTGGTCTAAGGCGCTCGCCTTTACAAACTACTGACATCATACCTCTTTCCGCGCGTGTTCGAGTCATAGGCTCTGTGAACGTGAGTATATTAGAAAATTTGCCAGTAGCTTCCTGATAATTCATCCAGGGTTTTTTCAGGTAATTCATCCGCCAAATACACTGGCCGCTCTGTATAGACTGTCATTTGCTGAAAAATGGCATTAAACACCTAACAACAACAACGGAAGAAAATAACGTATGCTGATTTTGTAATATTTTTGTTCATATCCCGTTAAAGTAATATTTGTGTGTGTCTTTTGCTGCAATGAATGGTATTGTACTTTTGATTACTTGTCTGACACAAGACTTTCTTTCCCATGAAATTAAACCAGTTCTAATTTACCTTAAAACTCATTGAGAATTTATTCATAGTAGCACCTTTTAAAAAGGAGAGGCATGGATTGAACGATTGATTTATTGATTTGTGTTCAACGGCTCCATCAGCACACAAAAGACTAATCCGCAGGCAATAGGAGTAAAGTGCCAAGCCAAAAGATGCACCACAGGGTTTAGGCATGATTCTAACCCTCTATCCCCTAATTTTAAGTCTGTGTCACAGCGGCGCCCAGTTGTATAAATGGTAGTAGAAGGAAGTACTTGTATTAGCAGCAGTAGTAAAAGTAGTAGTAGTAGTAGTTGCATCAGTTTTTGTCAACTTCAAAGCAATGTCGGTTGTAGTGGTTGACTCTAGTTGTGGCTTGTGTGCTAGTTTGTAAATTTCTAAAAGGTGAAATATCCTTACCCTCAAAAGTGCATCTTAAAAGTGCGTCACATCTTGATATTTCTTAAATTCTTTAGTGATGACAAGGAAAACATTCTGTAACATGCCGAGGGCTAATTGATGAAAACAGTCTTAATGATATACATGTTCCACCTGTGTCCCAATTTCACACCTGGTTAAGATACAAAGTCAGACACGTTATGAGTATATACGATTATATGTATAGCATGTAAGTTAACATAATTCCAGTTTGTCTGCGACGTCATTATTTAAATATTCTATAATATTCACCCTTGAGTAAAAAATCTTTTGGTCAAGAAAAAAAGCATCTGTACAACATTATTAAAATTTGTTGTGTAGCCTCTAACAATTCATACAGCAGTCTTGAAATGGTCGATACCGAAAAACTCGAAGTAAGCTACCGACCATGTATGGGCTATCACGGACTCTGGTAAATGGCTGCCTCGAGGGCGAAACTCGGGTCGCATAGGTGTAAAGCTAGCTACCAAGCTTCTTCATTGCCAATTCCCCAAAGATAGAACATACCATGCTTCTTTGTTTCTTTTTTAAGTAAAACTTCTTGTAACATAACTTTTTAAAAAACTGTTCATCCATTTATATTACAAAAATGACGTATAAATTACAATTTCGATGTGAAATGTGGAATATTATGGTTTTTCCTCTTTTTGTCACATTTGTCTTTACAGTCGTCTTTCGCCTTGTCTTGTTATTTAAACAATTCATATATTGAAAGATCTTACGTTTTCAGTGTTGACTAATGTCGATTTTAAAAAATGCTAACAATTTCCTATATACAAGGTGATGGGGAAACCGGTTTCTAAAACCCTTACGGAAGAGAAAGAACTTAGAACATAAATAATTTGGGCACCGTGAGTACATCAATCAAAGATGGAGCAGCGTTGATGTGTTTTGATTTTCAAAGCTAAGCACGGTACCTTCTATGACTCAGAGCAGCTAAAGAAGGAAAAGTCCTTTCAGAGATGAGTTCCTTTTCTTTGTCAACAGGGAAACACGAGTCTTATATCGGGGTTAGCTGGCAAGATAAATAACGAAGGAGTTGATCAAAGATTGATGTTACGTTTTTTGGGAATACATGTGAGTTGGTACTTCAGTACCTCTCTTTCTTGAAGAGGTCATTTTCTTTCTTTTTGATTTTCTATTTTTATGAGATAATTTAGTGTGTGAACTCAGTACAGTTCTCATATTTTTCTTGTTTTTTTTTTTAAATTAGGGATTATGTTTTGCTTTTTAAATAAGGCATTAAGATCCCGTCGTGATAGGGAAAGAGTAATGAAAGCGGTAATAGATCCACTTCCATCTACTTTGATTTGCTTTGTGGTTTTTGTATCGAGTCTTGGATCAGCTATTTGTGCCAGACCTACATTATATTAGTCAAAATAATGTTTCTGTGCCAGATTTACATTATATTTGTCAAAATAAGGCTTAGCTTCATGAGGAATGTGAATGGTTCTTTCTATTTATTGACGTGATGTCAAAGTAAAAATCATAACAACTGAGCCTGGTTTCTTACAAATGTGAACGCAATCATGCATTTTACTTTTCTTGCATCTTGACATAACGTGCACGAATCAATTTACAAGAGGAAAGATGTGAAGGAATTAATATTTTGAATACTGTCAGAATGAAAAAAAAAGTGAATTTTGTTTAGGGTATAGTGGTTTTAGACATACAAAACCGAGGAAAGTGACATGTAAATCACTTTACCTCTTTCATCACCTTCTTCTGTACAGCAATCGCGAAACAAATCCGTACGAAAACTCAAATAATTGACACTGATAAGTTTTATTCAATTAGTAAAATCGCATATTGCAAGTAAATCGTCGTAAGTATAATTCAGCCAAAGTGTTTCTCATTATTTTAGCCAAAATCTCGAACTTCTAGAAATGTAATGAAATCTTCACTAAATTTTTTGAGTAACATGTAAGCTAAGTGTCACTTTGTAACACCACACAATACCTTGTGGAACACTCTCTAATAAAAGTGATCTGTGTTCGCTCTAATGTTGGACAAATTCTGTTTTCCCTAAACCACTTGATCGAACAATCAGCCTGTAAAACGGGTGGCGAATATAAGCGCCTCCCAACTTTGACAATCTGTCCTTTCGCCACTACTATGAGAACAGAAGATGTAGCCGTAACTGTTGAGTAGTTTAGAAAATTCTGAAACAATCACTAATAACGACATACATTTTATGCACATTAAAATTGTTTTCTTGGTACAGTAGAACAAAATGTCAAATTTTGAAAACAAAGTTCATATTTTCTCCTTTGTTTCTTCTGTCACCTATGGCGTCTTTGGTATAGTCATCGATCTCTTGTTTCACAGCTTTGAATTCCAGACCTTTTCAAGTCACGTACGTACTTCTAGTTGCTAATCTGTCGGTATATATGCCAACCAAGAATACTTAGTGGTCCTGAAATAGACCGTTGGATTTTAAATTCCTGAAAAACAGACTTACGGACACACGGAATTTGGTTTACAAAACAAAAACAAAAAAAAAAAAACACATATCTTGTATATGATTGAAAATGTAGACTGGTTTTGTTGCGGCGTAAAACGTTACCCGGGAGTCTATTTGTTTCCTTCTTCAGCTTTAATGATTTCAAAATACTGATTGCGGATGCTTATGCAAAGCGCCAACAATGGGGTGGAGGTGGTAGTGTTTTACCTCGAGTCCTCTGGCAGTTGATGTGACCCATGACGATACTATCTATAGTCCCAATTTTAAAAAAAAATCAGCTATACAGGCATGTGATTATCAAAACTGTATAATTTCTTGCTATCCGTTCTATATGATGAAAACGTTTAATATATTGAATGTTTAGGAATTTATACAAAATGTTTTGAAAGTCAGGTCTATGTCACATAGCACCATGCTGTCTGATAGTATATAATATGTTTCCACATTTTATATTTGAATAGACATATTAAATTCAGTAATATATTAAACGCATTAAGAACCTGTTTGGATATTTATGCCATATCTCCCCCCTTAACTACTAGCACATGATATAGACTCATGGCATTTAATGTTAACATTTGCCCTATGTGAATTAGTGTTAATTATTTAGTGAATTCTGAAAATGTCAATAAAATGGTTGAAATTTTTTGGGATTAAAACGATTTGAATTTGTGTATGATACATTGAGGTGATGAGCATAAGGCCTGAATGATCGACAAGCTTCTTGTACGCCTGGGAATCACATGAGGTTTCGCAATTTTTTATACAGCAATAGTAATGGTCGGCGTTCCATTTGAATCCGCACGTGATATGATTTGACTGGTTTAATGTACAATGTACTACATAAAATCAGAAAATCTTTCGTCACAGAATATCCACAGTTGTATTCCTAGTAGTATCATTGACGTCATGAATGATATCATTCAATTAAAAATCGACCAGATCTTGTCAACCAATCCGAAGTCGGCGATTGTTCATAGGAAGACGAGATTTACTTGTTAGTTAACCCTAAAGACACTTCAACTTCAGTGATGAATGAAACTGCATTGTGTTTTCTTTTGGAAGCTGTCATATTCATTGTGGCATTTATTTCTCCGATTTTCTTAGCTTGATTTTAAACGATTTGAAGTTTAATGATATTGAAAACTTCACACAAAATGCAAATAATGTACTTGTCATCACAATGATTTCCCCTACCGGAAACAAGTTTCCAACCTTATGCAAAAACATGCGGATTAATAGGTTGAGGGGATATGTTCACGCGAATTTCAGTCTTTTTGTCATTCACCTTTGCCACCTTCATGTAATTAACCATTATTCCTAATTAGAATATTAAATTATGGGTCTTCTGTATCATGTTGATTTTTGGACATATACTTTATATTTTATCTTTTAATAAATCCGTGTGACGTTAATTTACTTGGATTTTCTGCTAATTAAGACATTCGTGGATTTTTTCTGCGTTTCTCTTAAAACAGTACAGAAAAAGGTATCTTCAAAGAACTGAAGCTTAAAGGTGTACAGAGTCACTTAAAGAACTGAAACTTAAAGGTGTGCAATCACTTAAAGAACTGAAGCTTAAAGGTGTGTAGAGTCACTTAAAGAACTGAAGCCTAAAGGTGTGCAGAGTCACTTAAAGAACTGAAGCTTAAAGTTGTGCAGTCACTTAAAGAACTGAAGTTTAAAGGTATGCAGAGTCACTTAAAGAAATGAAGCTTAAAGGTGTGTAGAGTCACTTAAAGAACTGAAGCTTAAAGGCGTACAGTATGAGCCAGTTATAAACAGTCTCTGTTTGACATATATCAGTCTACTTCTGTTACATGAATCTCGGTTGTAAAGGCAGAGACTTTGTCTGCTCTTTTTCAAACCATGAAAAGACGTTTGGAAAACTGTAGTCACTTCTAGCTGGCCGAGTCTTGATAGGGAATAGCTTATAATATTGTTTACTGGATCAACGTTCCTTTTTACTCATAGTCCATATAGTTTGTACTTTCATCAAAAGGTACACATTTAAATTTCTTTTTCTTTTAATTTCACTTATATATTTATTTAACTTATCAAGATTTATCCTGGACAAGTTCAGTGTTGTTGCCTAGTTCACTTTACGGTCTGATTAATATATGCAGCGAACCGAAAAATAAACACAGACGGACGGAGGGACATAAAAAATAGATTTATATTCCTCGGGCTAATTCTCTATCAAAAACAATCATACGGTGTAGGATAACTGTCAGCAGTATTTACATACATGCTTTTTTCTTTTTGTTGTTGTTGTGGTGGGGTTTAACGCCATTTTTCAGCACACGAAAGGCTATACATGGCGGCCAGTATTAATGGTGGAGGAAGAACCCGGGAAAACCCCGTAAAGAACCACCGACCCACGAGAAGCTACTGGCAAGCTTTCTCACATACCCACGTTGGCTGAATTCGAGACTCGAACCCACGCAGACAGAGGTGAGATGGCAGTGATCCGTAACGGAGAGCGCTTTAGACCACTCGGCCACTCGGGGCCCCCACTTTTTCTTTAAATGGGGTACAAATTAATGATATAGATACAAATAAACATTCCCCATGCTCTAACCCGATGACAGATGTACTATTAAATTTCTTAAATACTTATGTAATGGAAGACTGTTTGTTTATATACAATCTTATTTCTAGGCATTTGAATAGGATAATACACATATATACCGTGTGATATTGCATTTATAAATAAAACCATCCTTGATGATCCTTTTGCCCATCTACCCATCCACCCAACCGTCCGTACCGACACAAATGCATATTAATATTAGTCCTACCCACCTACCTACCTACCTACCTACGTACGGACGTACATACATACATACATACATACATACATACATACATACATACATACATAAAGACAAATAAACAAATAAATCTAAAAACAGATAGACAGACAGAAAAAAACACAAATACAGAAACAGACAGGAAGACAGATAATAGAATATACTCTAAAACAGAGAGATGATCGATTAGCAGTCACAGAGAAAGACTGATATATAAGTCGATCGAAATATATGCAGACAAACGGACGGTCAAGCAGATAGATCGATAGACATATACACAGACTTATAAATCAATAGATAAAAATGACAATTTATATAGACACAGACAGATAGATAGACATACGGAATGATAAACAAGCAATAGGATTTTGATCAGAAGAGATACACTCGTCTCTTTCATGATTTTTTTGTGTGTTGTTGTTGCGTTCTTTGTCCTTGCCCATTGTTTTAACATAGGTTATTATTTTTTCATCTATATTGCTACAATAAAAATAAGTTACATCCGAAATGGTTGAAAACACACACATACACACACATACGCACACGCTCACACGCGCGCGCGCGCACACACGCACACAGAGTTGAACTGTACATAATATCCAGCCGTGCATGTGAACGTTGAGGTGTTCAAACTATCGTTCAAAAATCCAAAAAATAATCTGTCTTGAGTACTCTGAAAGCCCTTGAGCCACGCTGTTCATTAGAAAATCTGGTCGTGTATACATACAGTCCTACGTACGCACCGAGAGCTAAGTTTCATTGCCCTACAATCATCACTGCTCACGTTCTCTTTCTTACTACACTAATCGGTTCTTCAGAAAAAGGTTACGAGAGGATATACTGGCTTTTTTCCCCTCCCTCAGCATATAGATGCCGACATTTGCGGATTAGAGAATGTCATTTGAGGAGTTTGTTAGTGCTCGTGCAAATCCTGTTCTGTAAAAGAAGAGACTGACTATTCTGAATTTGAATTTTATCTTTTCTGCTTACTGCGATTCAAGCTAACAATTATTGGGATTGTCGGATCAAACCACGCTATTCAGGTAAGAAACTTTGAACGATGAACGACTAATTGTTTAATTTTGACAGTTCACACACACACACACTGTATATATATATATATATATATATATATATATATATATATATATATATATATATATATATATATATATATATATATATATATATATATATATATATATATATATATATATATATATATTCGTCAGATATAGTCGTATTCGTAGTACTGTAATTAGTTTGTAATAATAATAATAATAATAATAATAATCGGTCAGGAAGACACACTTAAGGTCATATATGAAAACATGACGGGGCATACATTCTGAGTCATAAACCAACGGATAAACACTGCATTTAAAACTGAATTACGCTGGATTCATTTGCATACAAATAATGATTCATGCAAATGGTAAATGTATACTTTCTGCATGAATGAAATAACAACAACACAACAATTAAAGCAACAAGAACGACAGCAACAACGTTAACAACATCACTATCGCCTCTTTAATCGTATTTACTTATAACTAAAGTGAATTTAAATGCATCCTCCGTAAATTCATCGATTGTGCCTGATTTCCATATTATTTTTTTTGCATAATACTTTGCGTATAATTTTCGCATGTTAAAAGACGGAGTCATTCAGGGTACCATCCTACTCACTTATAAATCATGTTAGACTTCAAACAACAAAGATCCTGATCTGCCGTAGCATAACGCGCCTGCAGACCAGGGTCTATGTTGTTTGTTATATTGTGTATTCCTAACAAACTGCACAGATCTAAATTTGCCGGCACATGATGTGCGGGCAGATCTGGATCTGTGCAGTTTGCAATTGGACTCGACTTATAAGCGAGTAAATATGGTTCATTTTCGCTGCAGTATACAACTTGTATGAAAGTCAGGTATAAACTTTATGTTCGGCATATACGAGAAAGGGGAAGGAGCAAGGAGTTAGTGGGGCATTGATGTATATTTCTAACTGTATATACATTTCCAAGCTTTAGCACCCCATGTGGTAAAAAAAAAAAAGGCTGACAGACGGGAAGTGCGCAAAATACATTATACACAAGAACCAATGGTCTGCTTTTAGTCCTAAGCTATTTTTGTATTTTTGTTTGAGCCTGGCATATCACGGATACGTGCCAATCCTGCGTCATCGCACCGAGTCGCAAGTAAAAAGATAGTGGAAGTAGATACTAGTAAGTGTCGAACTGGCGAAAGTCTAATCAATTTATAAGTGTACGGAATTTGTTTACGTTACCAAATACTAGTCACATAAATCAGTAATGACGTTAACTGGTTCTCCAGCCATTATTTTGAAGATTATTACTTTGAAGAAATTTCAAATGCACAAAATTATTTATTCAATATTTCCGGATCCTTTAAAAGAAAGAAAGAAAGAAAGAAAGAAAGAAAGAAAGAAAGAAAGAAAGAAATACGTTAAATATACATTTCTTCTTCTGAAAGTTTGGATGTTGTTTTTACCTGTCACATGAATGAAGTCTACAGTTTTCAGTTGGACAGCATAAAGTACAATGACCCTGAGTACACAGTTTTAATACTGTAACT
Source organism: Sinohyriopsis cumingii (assembly GCA_028554795.2). Taxonomy (NCBI): domain Eukaryota; kingdom Metazoa; phylum Mollusca; class Bivalvia; order Unionida; family Unionidae; genus Sinohyriopsis; species Sinohyriopsis cumingii. Next base: position 117,586,607 of record CM068832.1, read on the forward strand.
GTATAGGTATATAAGGCTACTTGCTAACCAAGCCTGGCCGTGAGACAGATAAACCGGGTCCGATTCCCGATCGTGACACTTAAACGTTTTCACCTATCCCAATACCAATGGGGGCTCGCCGCCCGATTCTCAGCAGCTGGGGACCAGGTTTGGAACAGGGTTCGACCGCTCTGAGAGCTGGATCTGGTTGACATTCGAGAACGACTTCAAGGTCAACGTGGGGGGAATGTGGCGGCATAGTATGAAGCCACTTAATTACCGGTGTAACTGGTAAGGGTTTTTTGGTCTTGTGATATCTGCGCCTGACATTATATATTTATTATTTTAACGATAGACTGGAATTTTGTGTACTTAGTGTACTTTTACATTTCTAAATGGTACCAATCACCTGGGTGTCAGGCACCCAATATACTGTTGTTTTTTTTTTGGTCCTTTTTTTTCTTTTCTTCTCTTTTGGTTTTGAATTTTGATGTTGGTAATCAAAGGATCAATCAGGATTTGGGGGACAGAGGTTTTATCAAAAGAGGACTTCATAAGTCAAAGGAAGAACCTCGTGTAAGAATGCAATTTGAAAGTCGATGTCGGTCTTCTTTTTCTTCTTTTTTCCTTTCTTTTTCTTCTCTGTCTTCTTTCTGATATTCTGAAGGTGTTTTGGTTCCAACTCGACTTTCAATGTTGTAGTCCGGGATGATGTTTGCGACTGGTCCGTCTGGTTCATGGGCTTTTATTTCTTTTTACTTACTGGAATTCTGAAATTACATTGTGCCTCTAAATTTTGTTTTTCATAATGTGTTGGTCTTGTGGGTAATGTTGGAATTTAAATGTTGTGTTTTAATAGTTTGGGATCTGTATATCTGTTATGTATTTTATTTCCGCTTTGTGCGGTGGGCCTGATGACTAGTCTTTTGTCACCTTATATTCTTAATTCTTGTGGGGACCTAAGGCTTAGTGCTGTTTGTTTACACATTGCCAATCTTGGTCGCCTTGAAAAACCGGGCCTGGTGGCGGGGTTAGCCACCTTCTATATATTATTGTTTCTTGCATAGTGGAGTGGGAGAGTTAAATTTTGTTTTGTCAGACATGTTTGTTTATTATTGTATTAGTAGCCTGAACACATGCAGACATGCAGTGGGCGAAGTTTATAATTAGTAATATATACAAACACTTACATATACCTATACATACACACATTATTTTTAAAAGTTGTAAAGTGATATGGACTTGCCTTTTGGCTAGCGGTCTTACCTTACCGCTTTAGTCGTGTCTGGTGGTTGATGTATTGATTTGATTGTGGCTATGTTTATTCTTGTGGTGTTATTTTCAGGCTAGATCTATTTTTGTTTTTGTTTGGTTATTTCTAGTTTTTGTTTGTGTTATTTAGGTTAATTATAGTTTTTCATTGAGTTATTTGTATGATGTTATTTTTCCAGGCTAAGTCTAATTTTATAAGACATGTCTTTGCCGAGTCTTCGGGTCGCAAGGACTTTTCAAGAACATCTAGTCTTTTTTATTCCCTAAATTTCAGTTTGTCAACCTGTTTTCTGGTTATGATAGGGTTGAATTTGTTTATTTTGTTTATTTACCTGTCTAATGCTTGATGTTTCGTTCGCTGTTATGTTTTTATTTTCTTATGTTTGTTATATATTTGTCGTATTTGTTAATTTGCGTAAGGTACCATATTATTTTTTTGCATGTAGTTTCGATGTTTTTGTTACATGCCTTATTTTAAAAAAAGTTTTTGGAAGTTAGTTCGTTGATTATGATATTTGGGGCAGGTGTTAAAAACATGGTCCAATGTTTCCATTGTTGAACAATGGGGGCAGTTCGTGTTTTGGTTTGTTTTGTTTCTTTGTTGAGGTGTTTTCCAAAACTGCTTTTTAGTAAAGTTGTTCCAGTTCTTATCCTATTAATAACGCGGAGGTCAGTGGTATTTATGTCTTTAGCTGTTTGTGATAGTTCTGTTGACATCATTTTGTAGCTGGAATAGGTGTCTGCCCTTGTTGGTATTTTCCCAGAGTTGTTGTCATTTCTTGTTTATTTTAATTCTTATTTGACTATATACCTTTTGTGCACTGTAATCAAGATGTGTTAGTGAGTTGTTCATGAGGTTCAGTTTTGCTTGTTGGTCACCTTTGGCGTTTCCTGTTAGATTAATATGCGAGAGCACCCATAGGAATTCGACACTTTGCTGTTTTCCTTCAATCTCTTTGATGGATATCATTGTTTCTTCTAGCATGTTACTTCTGCCTTTTGTTGTGGCAGTCTCTAAGGATTTGAGTACACTTAGATAGTCTGTTATAATAGCGTTTTGGTTGTATGTTTGGGGTTTTATCCATTTAAGTGCCTTATTTATTGCCCAGAATTCTGCTGTATAGATGGAACAGTCATCCGAGAGTCTGCCTCCGAGTGTAATCCGGTGTTCGGGTATTATTATTGCCGCTGCTCTAACCATTTCTGCCTCTTTCTGCATATATATATATATATATATATATATATATATATATATATATATATATATATATATATATATATATATATATATATATCAGCCTTGACTTCACGGGAGACATCCTTATATCATATTTCTATAACTGGCTTGATCGTATCTGGTACACAGATCTGTGTTTCCTACATTAAACTAAACATTTAATATCTCACTAATGAGTTGTCTAGAAGTTGATTTGAAAACATAAAAATCAGACTCACGCTCACTTTCAACCTCTTCCTCAAAATATAAATGTTAAATCAATGTAGTTTAAGTGTTAGGGTTGGCAAAGATTGTCAGCTTTCAAGTATTAAATAGCTATTTCTTTAAAATATTTATACAAGATACTCTTGATAATTAGTGAAACTTAATCTACTATCTTGTCTCTAATATCATCAGCATTTTCAAAATCTAAAACTGGTTTTAAGTCCTGTAAATAATCATTTAATTAATTTGCATAAACACAAATGCCTGTTCTCACTTACATAGAACATAGAGCTAGACCTGTTAAACCAAATGGTTAGTGTCCATAAGGTCATGGGGTGAGTGTGCTGTAAAGATTCTGCTTGTATTGTTTTGGAAGATGTGGATTGTATTCAACATGACTCTGTAGACGACCAGAAAATTGGAAAACAGTTAAATCATATAAAAAGTTCCTACTAGAGCATACTTGAGTCTTTTTTTTTTAACATTTTGTTTATTTGACAATAGCATATGTCTTTAATGAAATAGTTTTAAAAGTGTACAAATATATACCTAAAATTGTACGTAAATAAATATCTAATCAGCGGCACAGATGGAAAGATTTATGAAAGCAACGTGTGTAATGAATGTACCAAAACTTTGGGGAAAATCATGATTGTTTCAGACAGAATCCAACGTGATCAAAACTGTGAGAAAATCAAATTTATGCATAGGTAGATTGCAGAATGAAATGCAATCCATTATGGACCTTTTGCAAAGCATAAAACGTTGCACGCATTCTGATAAAACTCGCAAGAATAATATATATATATATACGAAATCACAAAAAGCACATGGAAGAATTTTAGTAGGTATTAAATCTTGTAAAATATATATTATTTAGACATGACGGGTGTAGAAACTGCAATTTTAAGATAATTTTTTTAAAGAATTTTGTAAGAAGGACCAATCTTGAAATTGAATACGTTCTCAAACATCATTGGAATTAAAACTGTCTCTAACGTTACTCGGCAAAAATCATTGTAACGACTGTCTCTAATGACCCTCATCAAATCATGTTAAGGACTATCTTTCACGTTCTTCGATAAATCATGTTTAAGGCCTGTCTCTAGCGTTCATCGCCAAATCATGTTACGGTCTGTCTCTAACGTTACGCGGCAAATCACGTTAAGGTCTGTCTCTAACTCTACTAGCAAAACTCGTGGTAACGCCTGACTCAAGCATTCTTCATCGACTCATGTTAAGGCCTATCTCTAACGTTCCTCGGCAAATCAGGTTACGGCTTTTGTCTCTAATGTTACTCGGAGAATTATGTTTAAGGCCTGTCTCTAACGTTCTTCATCGAATCATATTAAGGCCTATTTCTAACGCTCCACTGTAAAACTCAGGTTAAGGCCTGTCTTTAACATTCCTCATTGAATCATGTTAAGGTCGATCACAAACGTTTCTCGGCAAATCATGTGAAGGCATATCTCAAACGTTCCATTGCAAATCAGGTTAAGGCCTGTCTCTAACGGTCATTGGCAAAACATGTTAAGGCCTATCTCTAACGTTCCCCGGCAAATCATGTTAAAGCCTGTCTCTAACGTTACTCGGCACATCATGTTAAGGCCTATCGGTAATGTTCCACGGCAAATCAGGTTAAGGCCTGTCTCTAACATTCCTCATCGAATCATGTTAAGGTCGATCACAAACGTTTCTCGGCAAATCATGTTAAGGCATATCTCAAACGTTCCACTGCAAATCAGGTTAAGGCCTGTCTCTAACGGTCATTGGCAAAACATGTTAAGGCCTATCTCTAACGTTCCTCGGCAAATCATGTTAAAGCCTGTCTCTAACGTTACTCGGCACATCATGTTAAGGCCTATCGGTAATGTTCCACGGCAAATCAGGTTAAGGCCTGTCTCTAACATTCCTCATCGAATCATGTTAAGGTCGATCACAAACGTTTCTCGGCAAATCATGTTAAGGCATATCTCAAACGTTCCACTGCAAATCAGGTTAAGGCCTTTCTCTAACGGTCATTGGCAAAACATGTTAAGGCCTATCTCTAACGTTCCTCGGCAAATCATGTTAAAGCCTGTCTCTAACGTTACTCGACACATCATGTTAAGGCCTATCGGTAATGTTCCACGGCAAATCAGGTTAAGGCCTGTCTCTATCGTTCATTGGCAAATCATGTTAAGGCCTATCTCTAACGTTACTCAGCACATTATGTTATGGCCTGTCTCTGGTGTTATTCGGCACATCATGTTATGGTCTGTCTCTGACGTTCCTCGGCACACCATGTTACGGCTTTTGTTGATTTCTGACATTTTGATAGACACTTTATACAGGATAAATAGTGGACAGATATATGTGTTAAGATTACTGCAAAGGATAAAATGTCTTTAATTGTATTTAGTTACACTTACAACATTTCAGAAATATAGTACTTGGTTCTTTTATGATTTACCGTTGTTTCTGACTCTCTGCATTTGACACTCATGCTTTATTCTAGTATCCCAAAAGTACTTTATCACTACCCACGCACCACCGTCCTCACCAACATGAGACCTCCGCATTCTTGTTTCTTGTATCGATCACTAGCCACGCCATACATAACACACGCATGCGCTCAAACATAATTGTAATACACACATACCACTACCAGCACCACTGACACAACACCACCCCATGTCATTCTTCTAGTATACTGAATTCCTCCATCAATAGCATCCTCCCCACCCCAGCCTCATGCTAGCCTTCTAGTATCCCAAATTAATTGCTCGCAATCCTTAATTGCCTACCTCACCCCACCCCCACACTATTTATTTGTATCATCAGCATACTTGTACATTTGCCGAAGAATCAGCTGGAGTGTATAAATGATATACAACATTTAAGGAGCCGTTATCATTCTGAAAATATGCGTTAATGATTTATTGCTTGTAATTTGCGACTGACGCAAACGCAAATTCCTAATGAATGTTTTGGCCAGGAGCTATATAGTATGCACGCTCAGTGCAACATAAATGTGGTCAGTAGTAAGCACAATCGACAGTGAACTCTTAATCTGGCGTACCGAGACTTTATTACTTCATGACGTATTTAATAGGGTCATCAACACGCAGTTTGGTGTACAGAGAAGTCAATACTTAATGACAGTGCTGTCCAACCTTTTGACACCATGGGCCATTGAAAAATGTTTTTCTTGAAGCCGACGGCAGCAGCAGAAAACTAAAAATCACGACTATATAGCTGCTCGAGCTCTGGTGGGCCATTTAAAATCAGCCCGCGGGCCGCGAGTTGGACAGCACTGCTTTATGATATAAACAATAGTTTCCGGAATACACAGTCTAGTGTAGAGAGACTTCATTGTTTCATGACAAACAGTGGGGTCAGCAATACAAAGTCTAGTGTAGAGTGACTTAAATATTTCATGACAAACAATAGGGTCATCAATACACAGTCTAGTGTAGAGAGACTTCAATGCTTCATGACAAACGATAGGGTCATCAATACACAGTCTAGTGTAGAGAGACTTCAATGCTTCATGACAAACAATAGGGTCAGCAATACACAGTCTAGTGTAGAGAGACTTCAATGCTTCATGACAAACAATAAGGTCAGCAGTACACAGTCTAGTGTAGAGAAACTTCAATGCTTCATGACAAACAATAAGGTCAGCAATACAAAGTCTAGTGTAGAGAGACTTCACTACTTCATGACAAACAATAGGGTCAGCAATACAAAGTCTAGTGTAGAGAGACTTCAATACTTCATGACAAACAATCGGGTCATCAATACACAGTCTAGTGTAGAGAGACTTCAGTACTTCATGAGTTAATCAATAATGTCAGCAAAACGCCGTCTAGTGTAGACAGACTTCATTACTTCATGAAGTAATCAATAAGGTCAGCAATACACAGTCTACAGTCTAGTGTTGAGAGACTTCAATACTTCATGAAGTGATCAAGGAGGTCAGCAAAACACAGTCTAGTGTAGAGAGACTTCATTACTTCACGACGTAATCAATAAGGTCAGCAATACACAGTCTAGTGTCGAGAGACTTGAATACTTCATGACGTAATCAACGAGGTCAGCAAAACACAGTCTAGTGTAGAAAGACTTCATTACTTCATGACGTAATCAATAAGGTCAGCAAAACACAGCCTAGTGTAGAGAGACTTCATTACTTCATGACGTAATCAATAATGTCAGCAAAACGCCGTCTGGTGGACAGAGAATAACATAATCAATAGAGTAAGTAATATACGTGGTTAATGTGATTGTTGCAAATGGAGGGATGCGCATTTCATAACCGGCCTGTTTTGTGTTGATCACACTTAACATTAATGTGTTCAGCAGGGAAAAGCAATTTAGAGACAACGTTTCGATGCATATTAAACCAATAAGTCATCATAACTTTTGGAATGATACACCACACAATTTATTTAATCTTTAAAGAAATATTTGACATTACGATACAACCATCCGACAAGTTTTATTTTCTAATTATGAGAAAAGTGCATTTGATCGATTATTCGAATGGAACATGTTGGATTTTTGGAACCCACAATGAAAATAAACTCAAAGACTCTCACAAATGTCCAAAATACGTTTTATGAATTAGTATATCATATGACAATTACCACCTGGATAACAAATCTTGCACAATATTTACCTCTGTTTTTGAGCAGTCAGGCAAAGCAATAAGAACAATAAATACGATCATTAACTATGCAAATTTTGTTCTCAGATTTTTTCAGAAACCAATATGACATTGGCAATAACGTATATCTGATCCTTGCGTACATTGATTGCTGCAAATATCACTTGATGATGACCTTTGACATTGACATCAGAGTATAATTTAAATGACACCAAGAATATAAATATTGTATTTTTGTCTTTCTTAAAGGGCAATAACTCATGATAAATGTATTAAGATACCTTTTTTATTGAGAACCATGATTCTCGTAACTGACAACTCACGGTTTTATATTCCGACAAATAACTTCACCAAAATACCTGATTTTAAAAGCAAGTGACTTTCCGGCATAGATGAATGAGAGAGATCAGTAAATACTATCACACTTTTATTGACTCAAAGCTTAAGAATAATACGGCCCTTGAAACGGTTTCTGAATAATTTATGTACAACTTAGCGCGTTTATGTCTTTTGAATATGATTTACGATGAGTGTTTCCTTTTAGTCCCCGCTGTTGCATAATAATGAAAGCGACTACTAGAAAAAGAGAGATTCGTTCGTTTTCCTTGCGAACTTCCTGATCCAAGCCAGCCAATGGTTCTTCTGTTTCTCTTCCTCCATCTTCTTCTTTTAATGGATCTGAATTTTTTTATAATATATGGGAACACAAGACACCACACCGCTGACGTGTGTGCTTTAACCCATGATTTCGGAGTTATTCCTTCTGGGCTAATTGCATAACCCACTTGTATATCGGCAATCACACTTTGCATATAGATAATGTGATGCCAATGTGGCCGTGGGTGATGGACAGGGTCTGTGTACTTGACATTTGTTCTGTATGCAGGATGTCTTGTTTTGTTCTTTATCTGCTAAGTGCAAGCTTACGATTAAGAATGACCACTGAACCACCCATATTTATGATATGTCTCATAGTCACGAAAACTCTCGAATAATATATTCGGTACGATGTCACTGTATAAATCTTACTTTTCACTCAGAAATGTACTGTGTAATTAATTATTTTTCTTTACATATTTTGGTTGATTAAATTAACATTGTGGTACGTGAATTTATGTTACGGAGAAAAAGCCATACCATACAGGTGTGTTATACAGGAGTAATCCACAACATGGATAAATGGAAATGGGGAGATAATCAGTTGGTATTGTGGGATTAACGCCATTTTTCAGCAAAAGATAGACTGTACATGGTGAGCAATATACATTGTGAAGGAAGAACTCGGAGAAACCCCGAAAAGAACTACCGACCTACGGGAAGCCACTGCCAAGCTTTCTCACATAGCCACGTTGGCTGAGCCCGAGACTCGAACCCATGCCGACAGATGTAAGATGCCAGTGGCCTGTAATGGCGAGAGCCTTAGAGCACTGGGCCAACGTGGGCCCTGAGATAATCATTGGCAACATGAGTAATACATAATATGGAAAAAGGGAAAATGGAGATAATCAATCACAAAATTGTTAATGCCACCATATGCATTAAGGAATAAGGGAAATAATTAGTCACAAAATGAATAATACACGGAACAGATGAATGAAATAAGGGAGATAATCAGTCGCACCGTGGGTAATGAATATTATGGCTAAATGTGATAAGTGATAATAAAGATAAATTGAACACGGGAGATAATCATTTGCAAGATAAATAATACGTAATACTAATAAATGAAATAAGGGAGACAACTTGTGGTTTTGCAATCAGTGCACCTGGACGATATCAGCTATACAGAGAAGTGAGGTATTCGTGTTCGTTGTATATAATAAACCGGGGGCCCCTAGTAGCCGAGTGGTCTAAAGCGCTCACAGTACGGTTCATTGCCATCTCACCTCTGTCTGCGTGGGTTCGAGTCTCGCGCTCAACCAATGTAGGTACTTGAGAAAGCTTACCAGGAGCTTCTCGTGGGTCGGTGGTTCTTCCCGGGCATTTCCCGGGTTCTTCCTCCACCATTTATGTTGGCCGCCATGCATAGCCTATCTTGTGCTGAAAAAATGGCGTTAAACCCCACAACAACAAGAACAACAGCTACAACAACATATAATACATCAGTTGTCCTTGATGGAAATTCATACATGCGTAATATCCATCATTTCAAATAGGGGTCAGAAAGGCCAGCTTACTGAAAATTCCTAACAGTAAACGCCTTCCACTGCAGCCATGCCTACTTATCAATGTAAACACATGCAGGTGTTGTTCAAACACTAACACGAGAGAGACAGACAGACAGGCAGACAGAGACAAAGAAAAGGGACATATATTCTCGAGGATGAGTGTCCAAATTATAAGTATAAAGTATTGCTCCATAATTATGTTGGACTCAGTAGTAATGTATAAACAGACGCAAACCTTTTACATAAAGTATTCTTTCACGAGTCACTCTTGAGACTCATTTATGTTTCCATTGTATCTTTAAGCACACTTATTACGGAGTTCTTATTCAGCACACTTGTTCTTTGGAGTCTAAAGTGGAATAAATATGGGCATAGGAGGAAGACTTTCCCTTTATAATCAAACGTTATTATTATTTTTTCATTAATTAGGAGTAAACTGTTGACAGAGCTTATTAGGAACTTAATCCGGACAGATGGAATAGCTGTTTCGTTTAATAGTTATGATCGAATTTTTTTTTGCTTAATTTGCTAGACATGGTTGATTCATTAAGTAGTTCGACGCCATCTTTGTAGTGGTTATTTCCTGTTACTTCCGGTGATATAACAAGCCTCGCAGAGACGATGAGCGTTTACTTGCATACTCCGTGAGGAAGAGGTAACTTGACTTGTGGGAGAACTCAAATTTGAAATATCCTAGGGTAAGTGAGTACACATTTTACTAGCGGTTTTCTCGAGCCTCTCACGCGTCATAAGTATCACCAGATATATAATCATCATCCGGTTCATTCATCATATTTATACAAAAGGACTTATATCTTTAAAACAATATCCAATTATTGTCCAGGTTCTATAGCAACGAAACTGTAAGAACATAAAATAAACTAAACAATAATATTAAAATTTTCATGACAGCAGGCTCATCCCCTACAACCCACGTCATCGGAGTTGACTCATTCATGGAAATTTAAGACACCATGATGGATTTTCACTTAGATTTTTGAAGGTACGTTTTGCTTTAAGTTCATTATTAATTAGACCTTTAGGTAAATGATGGTGCGTACCAAAGACAACAGATGATCGGATAATCAGTTATCTTTCTTTCGGTGTCGTATTGCGTGTAGTTTCTTTAAACACCTCAACCGATCATTGGTTGAGGTGTTTGAAGTTATCAGCTTCGCAAGGGTCGATTATTTAACAGCGATAATACTCAGAACCTGTTTCCTTTCTTGCACTAGGTATGAAAACTCTTCAAAATACGCATATATTAGATAAATTACCTCGAATCGACAGTTCAGTCAAATATGGCGACTCACATTTCCCGCAATGCATCACCTTCCTTGACCTAGCTCGTTGGCCTTGAGGTTTTTAGCACGATCAAGGTTACAGAATTTCAGAAGAGTTTAAGTCTGACCAAGAGTTCAACTTTCATAACTTCATAATAGTTCAAGTCTGAGCATCAGTTCAACTTTAGTATGGTCATGTGTCTAAGGTAGAGTGACCACACATTGCTGACATTTGTTCTGCAAATTTTGTAGATTTTCGGCAGATTTGGGAAATGTGGAGATTTTCTACTTTTAATACAATTCTTGTACTTTTATGGATTTTTCTGCACCCCTGGGACAATTATATGAAAATGTATATTTGAATAATAAAATGGACCCAGTGGTCTAAAGCTCTCACCTGTAGGACACACGGTACTAACTGTAAGAATAAATGGGAACCAGTCTGGAAATAAAATAGAGTATCTATGGGTTTGGCTGGCCAGGATTGGTTACAAATATAAGTTAATTTTAGGAAAAAGAATCTTTTGAGAGCTTGTCCTATTAGTATGTGAAAACAAATAGTGACATTGTTTTATTGATGGAATTTCAGTCCTTTAACAATCTTGAGTTTGGAACACTCGTTACTGAAATTAGCACCAGACTCTTCGGTGCGGAATTGAAAGCACATGTTTCAAACACATGCAGGTCCAGAAAATGCAGCGGTTCATATCTTTTCCTTTACACAGAAGCTGACATCCAGGTTTCATCTATACTGATAAATATAGGTCTGATCATGAACACTCAAAAAATTTAAGTTATTGAATTTTTAGTATCATGGTGTTTGCATAGGTTTACTATAGGAACTGAATTAGTACCGTGAGTCCTTTACTGATCGCTGACATTTCAGCTCTACCGTGTGGTTTCGAGTCTCGGGCTCGGCCAATGTGGGTATGTGAGAAAGCTGCCAGAAGTTGTTCTTACCGGGGTTTCCCGGATTCTTTCTCCGCCGGTTATACTGTCCGCCACGAATAGCCAATCTTACGCTGAGAAATGGCATTAGGCGCCGAAACCGACACCCCCCCACCCCCCAAAACACAAAAACAAAAAACCAACAAAAACGTAAGCATTCACTCTGTAGTGATGAGTGTATCAAATTAAATGTCAGTAATTGGGGGTTGCATACGATGGTGCCTGATTTATGGAGGGAAATATTTACCTCATAGGTATATGCAATTATCTTACTGCAGTTTACCAGCAGGCATTACTTAGGTTAAATTTAGTTATCGTATGACAGATTTGGCCAGCAGACATAACAGAAATTTATTGCAATGATCTTGCTGCAGTTTACCTGCATGCATAACTTAGGTTTAATGCAATTATCTTATTGCAGTTTAGAACTAATTAGCTGGCAAAACGTGATTATTTTTTCAAATTAGGAAAGCTTAATATTAGAGGAACTAGATCCGTGCTTAACAAACATTAAAATACCCATTTAACTCGAGAGAAAAAATGTATATTCTATGAATTCGTTATTTTTCGTGACGTACCGGTTTTTCGTGCTTTTCGTGGTTGCTACAGACCACAAATGTACAGCTGCTACTACTATTCCTTTTGTAGACGCAACGACGCCATTTCTCCGATCCACGAATTAAAGTTTTGTGCAATCGAGTAAAGATAGTAGATACCTAATGAATTTTTCATTTTGCGACTGCATCATCATAATTTCTCTCTCTCCATGTATGTATGTATGTATGTATGTATGTGTGTATGTATGTATGTATATATGTGTGTGTGTGTGTGTGTGTACGTGCGTGTGTGTGTGTGTGTGTGTGTGTGTGTGTGTGTGTGTGTGTGTATGGAGAGAGAGAGAGAGATTCGCAGGACTTTTATGTATAAACTTTTGGTCACAAATGATAAACAGACTTTATGTGATTGCAATCCCATTTAGATATTTAGATAATTTCTCGATTTATTTTGACATTGACATTCATTTCCGTTTCCGGTTCACTCGCGGGATTCATTAATTTCTGGTACTTACAGACCCCATCAATTCACATTTTGTCTCATTGCACAAGTGTACAATCTTTTAAATGAAAGACGTGAAATTCGATGAATTCCCAAATGGTTCCAGATGGGTTGCTTTCTTTATTCATCCGAGGCTGAGATATATCGAGATGGAAATGTCTCACGATATAGCATTACACATAAGACGTTAGTCGTTTTAGCTCAAACAAATGATACCTTGCACATTCCCATAATATCACAACACTAGGAGGCAGTCGACCAACTTTGCCATATCACAAAACTGACGACCAGTTTTCCTATAACGTTGTGACAGCCGGCCAACTTTTCCAAGCATTGCAAAAGATGCTATGTGTATATACCCATATTCGAAAAGACACACTGGGCTTGTCTTTCGGCAGATTTAGGAGAATAATCATGATCGTAGTTCAAAACTTTAATCTTTATACCATTCCAGTACATTCGATCATCATCAAAGTCAGAAGATAGACTATCGCTTAAATAATTTTGCTGGTCTTTTGTTCTGTTTATTTTTTTAAGCTCTTGAATTACATTTGAACGCATTATATTCCGCCAGCAAATCGATTATCGGGCACAAAAAGTAGTTTTCAGGATATTGTGACTCTGGTTTTAATATAAAATTATTCACCTAAAATCATCCAGCCCTATGAAACAGGAATCTGCGGTAGCTCAGAAAGCAACGTCGGCTGGCTCTGTATGTTCGTGGGAAAGACTCTTAATTCCCATTTCCCTGGCATAATATAGCCAATATTGTATTTCAAGTGCTCTTACAACCAACCAACAAACACTCTCTGCTGAATTTTTGGACGATATTTCAGTGAAATAATTATGCTGGGCCGCTAATTAGTATCGCGATTCACAGAATCAATCAGTTCTTTAGTCTTTTTGGGTGATTTGGTCTATCATACTCAGAATGTGTAATATATGGACAGGTAACACATGTTCAATGTACGTACAGGTAACAAGTGTCTATTGAATGTACCTGTAACAAAGTGTCTAATGTATTCACCGGTAACAATGAATCTGACGTGTGCATCGGTAACAAGTGTCTAATTTATATACCGGTAACAAAATGTCTAATGCATATACCGGTTGTTTGCACCGGTAACAAAGTGTCTGTTGTATTCACCGGTAACAAAGTGTCTAATGTATGCATCTGCATGTGTGTGTGATTTGGATTTTTAAGGTAGCTTTAACAATTTTTCAAGTGTGGCAGTTTAAAGTGATTAAAGACATGTAGCATGATGTCCCACCCAGTCACATTATCCTGACACCAGGTCGACCAGTCCTAACACTAACCTCTTAATGATGAGCGCCAAGCGAGGTAGCTGTTAGTACCGTTTTTGTAAGTCTTTGGTATGACTCGGCCGGGGATCGAACTCACGACCTCCCGCATCTGCGGCGGACGCTCTAACCACTAGGCCACCGGAGCGGTTGTATGTATCTGTAACAAGCGTCTGATTTATATACTGGTAAGATAGTGTCTAATGCATATACTGGTAAGAAAGTGTCGAATGTGTATAACTGTAATAAATGTCTAATACATATACCGGTAAGAAAGTGTCTAATACATATACCGGTAAGTAATTGTCCAATACATATACCAGTAAGAAAAATGCAGATGCCGGTAAGAAAGTGTCTAATGCATATACACTGTGTATAATGTATGCATCGGTAACAAGTGTCTAATGTATTCACCGGTAACAACGTGTCTAATGTATTCACAAGTAAAAAAAGTGTCTAATGTATTCACAGGTACAAAAAAGTGTGTAATGTATTCACTGGTAACAAAGTGTCTAATATATTCACCGGTAACAAAGTGTTTAATGTATTCACTGGTAACAAAGTGTGTAATGTATTCACTGGTAACAAAGTGTCTAATGTATTCACCGGTAACAAAGCGTCCAACCCATATAACGGTGACAAGTGTCTAATGTATGCACTGGTAACAAACTGTATAATGTATATACCAGTAACAAAGTGATCATGCTCAGTCTGAGATTTGATGGATGACAGACTAGGTTTGGGCGATTTTGACTACGAAGAAACTAAAATTTGGTCATTGTTATATCATTGCTTTTCCGGTGGGGGTAGGGGTGGAGTTGCTCCCAGGAGAGGATGAACTCACATATAGGTGTTAGTATTGATATTTTGAAAGCAGTGACTCGCATATGATGTTAATATACATGCTTTGACAGGAGGGACACACATACGTGTTAGTATCGATGATCATAACTGAGAAGGGACTCGCATATAGATGTTAATATAGATGATCCTAGGAGAGGAGGGCTTACATATAGGTATCAATATTGATGTCTTGAGAGGAGGGACTCTCACACGTGTATCACTCATTAATGTCAATTTTGTCTTCTCTGCTATAATGCTCTGTGTGTGTGTGTGTTTGTGTGTGTGTGTGTGTGTGTGTGTGTGTGTGTGTGTGTGTGTGTGTGTGTGTGATCCCGTGTCAATTAGAGTAGATGTTCAACAAGGGTCAGTTTTAAGGCCACTACTCTTTTTATTTATTGCTGATGATGTGTATAGTCTTGCATGATCCTTTCAAATTTGTTCTATATATCACTACATTTAGAGTATGTAGATGTTGTCTGGTACTGTTGTTAACAAGAAAGCATAGAAAGAGTATAAAACTCCAAGTAGATGCTAAACGAATCGTTGCTGGTATTTTGCCAGAAGTACCAGAATTGCAGACTTGTATTGGGAATCTGGTTAGTGACAATTTTGCAAAAGACGAAAATTTCATAAATGAATGACCTTTTATCAAATTATGGATAGTCAATGTCAGGTTTATGTTTATGACCTATCACCACCTCGTTCTGCCAAACTAAAAAACTAAAGTGTTTAGAAATATATTTGGATTCAAAATTCAAAGTTTCTGTTATGCATATTTTGTTTGTATTGTGTAATTGACTTTTGTTCATAATTGATGGTAGGATTTTGACATTCATCTTGGTCCTCTAATTGTGTTGTAGGTTTTTATATTAAGATTTTTTTATTTTAGAATCATTCATTCCTGTCTTAACATCCCGACTGGAATCAGTCTTTTAGTTGTGTTCAGTTTAATTTGAGATAATTTATTTATTTAAATTATTCATTGGAATTATAAAATGTTTGCTAATACTTTTGGAATAAATCGCTGTTATGGAACTATTATGAATTCATTTAGTGACATTCTGGATTATATGATTGTGATACATCAAGACTGTCAGCACATAAACACCATTCCAGGCTATTGGCACATCAGCACATTCATGATTGGAATTATTTCGGAACACCACTGGAATTTATACGTAATACTTTATGCTTTTGGACCTTTGATAGAAGTTTTAGGACTATTTGGGATTTAATTAACAATGCTGCAAATTTTCATTCTGTGTTCTAGGGAAATAAATTATTTTTTTAATTTTACTAAACTTTTTGGTGTTCGCTCTTTTTTGTTACTTAGTTTAATATCATAAAATTGTAATAGAAACTTTGGGCGGTTCATAGATACGAATTTCTTGAAAATATTTTTTTAAAAACAATTTAAATTGACTTTGTTTCAAACGTTATTTTTTGTTCCTGGTATTTTGATTTTACATATTTGAGAAATCATTAGTGAAACCATCAGGTTTTCACAATGTCACCTTAAGTAGAGAACTCTATTTTAAACCTACTCAGGGAGGGTTAGAGTCATTGAAAAAGGACGAATTACGCCAGCTTGGTACAATATGATCTTTCTGAAGCGACTGCTTTTTTAACGAAGCACGAAATAAAACAAAATAAAAAGTTTCTCCAATACTTGGTGTATAAGCATTTTTGGGATGAAAGTGCTTTGGAGAGAGAGACAGACAGACAGACAGAGACACAGAGAGACAGAGACAGAGAGACACAAATATTGCAAATAGAAATGCAAAGGGAAAAAGAAAAGAGAGAAATTCGATTTTAGAGAGAACAAAGGAAGAGATACAGTGGAAAAGAAGATAGGGAAATACAAGTGCAGAGTGTCAAAGAATGCAAGGAGGGAAAGAAGAAAGTGAAATGCAGTTTAGAGTAAATTAATTAGAACTGACAAGCGGAAAGACCTCCACCCCACCCTGTCTACGTACAAGTCCAAGTTCTGATGTTACCAGAAATATTAGATTAATAAAAACGTAGATAAACATTTTTTTCATTTGAAAAAATTGCTGAAAATTTAAAATTGTAGACAGAACATTGGACTTTATTATTCCAAGGTGTACTTATTAGCAACGCTTGTAAAGTCTACACTTCACTGTTGATGCAACAAAATGCTAATTATATATATATATATATATATATATATATATATATATATATATATATATATATATATATATATATATATATATATATATATATATATATATATATATATATATATATATGTATATGTATATGTGTATATATATATATATATATATATATATATATATATATATATATATATATATATATATATATATATATATGTATATGTATATGTATATATATATATATATATATATATATATATATATATATATATATATATATATATATATATATATATATATATATATATATATATATATATATATAATAAACAACCCATCTCAATCTCGCACGAGTACTTCCAAATCACAGTCTGTCGCAACCTTTAGGAATCAAATTCCTGAAAACACTGATCACAAATCCTTATCTCTTTGTATGCGCATTTATTGTAAGAAGATAGTTACGTTATTTCTGATTGCTACAGATTGGAATATGATCAACAGATACAAGACAGACCTATTCCACTGCTCTTATTTATAAGAGGTCAAGGTCACGCTTAACCATTGAAAGCAAAACATTTGTTGAGTCAAACAAACCCTAGTCTGATTTTGTTATGGAAAACAATGAATCATTAATGTCGAAAGGTTCTTTATCACTTATTGGTGATTCTGCCTAGTCTATCCCAATTCCAATATTAAGGGACACAGTAGCTTCTCAGATTATTTTATTACCAGGTTCTTTGCCGGTATTTGAGAATTCTTGTCATAATGAAAGTGTTCATATTCATGGAGTATGGTGCAGCTTAAATAATGTTCTTCTCCATTGTGTACGTTTCTCATCAGACTTAGATTCACGACCCGTGACAGTCGGAACAGTGCTTGCTTTACCCATGGAAAGTATTAATTACCAGGCAACGACTTAGCAGTAGATAAGAATGTGGTTAATCCATTTGTAACTGAAAAGTCTTCTTTGGATTATAAAGGAGATCTTATTGAAAATTAAATACCTGATTCATAGATGTTTGTGGAGTTATCAGAGCTACGGCAAAAAGAGCTCTTAAGAATGTTGTTGATCAGGAAACTATTCCTTTAGCCGACACATGTATTGATCAGCCTTTTGATGCGGTCCCCTTTGCTCCTCGTGTTGGTCAATTAAGAGGTATTGATTACAGTAGGGGTGAAACGATTCATCGATATATCGATGCATCGATACTTTTGCTGGAACGATACCTATATCGATACAAGAGAAGGAGAATCGATACAAAACGATACTTACCATATACAAGTTAATTTAGTCTTCAGCAGTTATGAATAATTACTATTAGTTCGCCTACTTATTCTTTAGATATATAATTCATCTTAAACAGCATGTGCAGTCTTAGGCACACATTTTTATTTCTAAAAACGAAAAAAGACTGTTGAGAATACTCGCTCGCCATCTGCAAATTCAAACAAAGTGATATGAGAATAGCATATGTAATCTGCATATTAGAAATACAACCATTATGGCAACATATAGAGGCACTACCTACCTTTCAAAGACGTGTATCGTTTCACCCCAAGATCACATCGATTATCTTTTTGCTACTCAGTCTTTTTATTCTAATCGGTGTAACAAAATAATCCGTTGTGGAAAAGGAACAAGATCCTGAGATCTGTTTGTTTCGGAGGGCTATTAGCAAAACTGAAGACACAAGTACCAATTTGTTATGTTGTGAAAAATAGGTTTCTTAATGAGTAAATGGAGGCTACCTGAGGTACATGCTTGCGACATGTGGCCAGTGAATTATCAATTTGTTGTTCGTAAGTCATATCGACAGAAATTCTTAGTCTAGTCCATAAAACTAAATTCCTGAAAATGAAAGACTTTTCTCATCAATCTGTGACGACATATTACTTGTGACAAACGTGAACAACCCCAATACTATGCATATGTTGCAAGGAACAACCCCAATACTATGCATATGTTGCAAGGTACAAACCCAACACTACGCATATATTGCAATGTACAATTCGAATAATATGCATATGTTGCAAGATACAACCCCAATAATATGCATATGTTGCAAGCAACAACCCCAATGCTATTCATATGTTGCAAGGAACAACCCCAATAATGTGCATATGTTGCAAGGAACAACCCCAATACTATGCATATGTTGCAAAGAACAACCCCAATACTATGCATATGTTGCAAGGTACAAACCCAACACTACGCATATAGTGCAAGGTACAACCCCAATACCACGTATATATTGCAAGGTACAACCCCAATAATATGCATATGTTGCAAGGAACAATCCCAGTACTAGGCATATATTGCAAGGTACAACCCCAATAATGTGCATATGTTTCAAGGAACAACCCCAATACTATGCATATGTTGCAAGGAACAACACCAATATCATGCATATGTTGCAAGGAACAACCCCAATAATGTGCAAATGTTTCAAGGAACAACCCCAGTACTATGCATATGTTGCAAGGAACAACCCCAATGCTATGCGTATGTTAAAAGGAACAAGACCAATACAATGCATATGTTAAAAGGAACCGTTGTTTACTCCATCCAATAATTAGAAACAAAAGTAGTGCTGTAAAAATTACTTGTTTGTTAACCATAGAACTCAGTCATCATTATGTAATTGACATCATCTCATTTTCCTTTGAGTGTAGTGTACATCAATGAATGACCTTCTTTCTAATTCTTAATCGCCTACTTTTGCATCTTTCAGAATTATAATCACGTGCTTTTGACAGTAACGACTGACTTGTAGTATCGTATAAAACGAGTTTCAAGATGTTTAAAGTTCTTAAAGATTTTTTTTTGGTATGGAAATCATACGTTTTTCCAGATTTTCTTTGTATGTTTCGATTTTATTGCTATAAAAATTGCATATTACGCCAATTTGTTTTGAATGAAAACCATTATTTTGTTATGGTCTCTATGTCGTCATATAATATGGTCTTGTGGACAATGAAATCAGAGTAGTCAGTAAATTGTGGGTAAGAACAATATTCCAGTCTAAAGGTTGTAAATATTCCTATTTTTTAAACTGCTGGCAGCTGATAGCTGTTTCTATTGTGCAGACTGAACCCAGAGATTAAATAACCAAAAGAACATGTTTTCACAAGAAAGCAAAGCCAGCGTTAATCTGCCTTCGAACATAGTCTCCCCCCCACCCCAGCACACATCTCAGACAGTGACTCGAAATGTTACTGTTGATTCTGTATAATGGAAATCGGTCTCACTGTAGCAAAGCATCTCAAATTTTCTTCCTCATTCTTTAGTTGGTAACAATGATTGGCTTGTTTCTTTTTATGTTGGGCGTTTTGCTGTTGTTGTTTTAGTTTCGTTTGTAACTGAAAATTCATTTGAACTCGCGGTTTAAAATATATCAATAACTTTTTCTTTTGCAAGGAGTCTCGTCTTAGCTCAAAGAAAAAAACTGAGAACTTCTTCACGTTTGATGAATTTCCACAGTACTTTTTGAAATAAATAAAGAAGAATTACCATTCTAAACAACAGAGTTGTACTTAATGTTTTTTCGTGATAAAAATATTCAGTATCACATAAATAATAAAAAAATTGATGTAAAATCTCAATTGGGCAGAAAATTTAGTTAAACCAACCCTGGCTCTTAAATTTGATGCACTGTTATCTTTGGACATAATCTTCTTACTACCTCAAGCAAGTTTTATAAAGGTCAACTGGAATTATTCTTCAAACCTTAAAAGTTAAATATAAATACTATTAAGATATATCAGTCAGTTTGAGTAAGTAAATGCATTTGGATCTATATTAGAATCCTATGTTCTTTATGTGACCCATGTTTACCTTTCCAGATTTTGTTGATTATTTGTTCTGAGTTTTTCTAGTCTTAAAGTTGTAGGTATTGCATTTGATGATCACGCCGTATTTGTCGTATGTTCTTTAGGAATTTCTGTTTAAAGTACAATGTAAGCATTTGAAAACCTCGCAATATTTGTAATATGTACTATAATGACTATGAAAAAAAACTATTGAATTTTATTGAATATAAAAGATACTCCGAAATATCGCCAAGACATGTACATTTGGGTGAAATAAAATCATGTTAAATCCAAAGTAAATCCAAACTTTCTAATAACTGTCAAAACTTCCAGTCACTTTCAATCTACTATCACCTGGCCTCATGACCGGAATGGACCAAACAACGGAGGCACGGTCAATTACTGCTTTCACGGATGAAGAGCAAATCTGTGCATTGGGAAAATATTTCTTTTGCGGTAAAGAAAATGATAACTATTCCCTTCAATATTAACGAATTTTCTACACATTTAACTGTTAATAAACTAATTAATTAGTTTCTCTTTAATACAATATTATGACCTGTTTCTACGAGGCAAAGTTGACCTAACCCCATTTTCACAACCCTCTATCTCCATTCGCCTACCATTAATGAACCTGGTTTGGAGAGATAAGCGAGATAAGGCGCCAAAGGGAGTAGCAGATTTCTTCCTGATATAATGCAACGGCTGCTAATTTAGTCTGGTTTGATTTGTTCTTTAACGGCATAGCAACACGACTGTGCTATTTAGTTCCAATGCAAACTGGACCAAGCGTTTTGCAGACGGATGTTCCATGGCAGCCAACCCAAACTGATGCAGCGGTAGAATTTGAACCCTTGCCCTTTCAGTGACCAGTCCTAACTACTTTTCAACCACCATTCTGACATGCTAATTACCTTTCAGTCACCAGACCAGCACACTTGCCACCTTTCAGTCACCAGTCCGGCATGCTAACTAACCTTCAATCACCAGTCCGGCACGATAACCTCATTTCAGTCATCAGCCCGGCAAGCTAACTTCCTGTGAGCCATCCAGTCCAGCATCCTAACCAATGAGCCACTGCGGCTCCTGCCTCCATTAATCAGCTGGAGAGGGCACCAGACTAAGTGGACATCCGCCATAAAGCCCGGCATGAAGTCTTGACAACAGCTCTGTTTTGTACCTTCCATAAAGTCTGTAAGAATCCTAGAGAGTTTGAGCACCAGAGATTCATTTCTTGTACAAGATAATACCAATATAATTGATAAATGATTTTTAAAAATAGAATCAGTCGATGAACTTGATTATTTTATGGGGTAGGTTTAGTTTATAGTGCATTAACTTTATCTTTCAATGCGGTAGGTTTACTTCATAGTCGATTAAGCTGATCATTATATGAAGTGAATTGGACTTGATGATTATATCGAGGTAATGTACTGGGTCGATTGACGTGATCTGAAGTGAATTTACTGAGTCGATAAGCGTGATCATTATATGGAGGTAATTTACTTAGTCTATTAACGTGATCTTTATATGGAGGTAATTTACTGAGTCAATTAACGTGATAATTATATGGAGGTAACCTATTGAGACAATCTGAGTGATCGTTATTATATGAAGTGAGATAATTTGATCAGTTTGATCACTCCATACTTATGCCATGCGATAATATGCCCATTAACTAAAGGCCCTGAAATCATACACAAAACTATTTGTCATGGTTTGACAGTCCCCAGTTATTTAGTCTTCTGGTTCCAATAGATCCACAAAAATCAAACAAGCGCTGTAAAATAAAATGTTAGTATTTTTCTACTTCAAAAAATTACGTTTATGTTTAACATATTAAATCTGAATTTCCTAATTTTGTTCAAAATGGAATTTAAAAAATGTAAAAAAAAATTACAAATCTTTTTTTTTTGTATTACATATCGAACGTAAAAATTTAAGGTGTAAGCTAAATTGAGTACATAAAGCAAAAACATATATTACGACAGCGTAGGTGTCTCATCCGAAGTTAAAAACTGTGGCAGGTACTCAAGTTTCAATGATGCCAGCTTGGATGCTTCAGATGCACCGAATTGATAATTGTTATTTTAAAAACATCCCTTTCTGCTTGACCACTCCGGTGGCCTGGTGGTTAGAGCGTCCTCCTCGGATGCGGGAGGTCGTGGGTTCGATCCCCGGCCGAGTCATACCAAAGACTTACAAAAATGGTACTAACAGCTGCCTCGCATTAAGAGGTTAGTGTTAGGACTGGTCAGCCTGGTGTCAGGATAATGTGACTGTGTGGGACATCATGCTACATGCCTGTGGCATGATGCCAAAGTGCTAGACGTCACTATAAACTGCCACACTGCAGACATGGTAGCGAAATGGATGAAATTTAAAGCTACATTAAAAATCCAAATTACACACACACACACAATCTGCTTCGGATTTTATTTTTATTATATATTTACAACTTCGTGAGAAGTGTTACAAGATTGTTATGTAATAATACATCAACACTGTTATGTAATAATACATCAACACTGTTATGTAATAATACATCAACACTGTTATGTAATAATGCATCAACACTGTTATGTAATAATACATCAACACTGTTATGTAATAATACATCAACACTGTTATGTAATAATACATCAACACTGTTATGTAATAATACATCAACACTGTTATGTAATAATGCATCAACACTGTTATGTAATAATACATCAACACTGTTATGTAATAATACATCAACACATACGTGTTTTGTCTGAGTCAGCGAAACAAGGTTCGTTTAATATGACGTAGAATTATTACGTTTAATATGAAGAAGGGATATGTTTCGATCTCAGAGCCTCGATGTTTTCTTGCGTCTTATCAAACTTATTCTTTCCTGCCAGTTCGGAACAAAACACAGATGTAATTTACCGTATTTATCGAGCTCACACTGTGCAGAAACTTCTCTTCATGGACTGAGCTGAGACTTAAAACACCTTGAATTCCACGAGATTTTACGATAACAGAATCGTGTTTTATTGTGGACAAGAAGCTGATTATTTTTAGACATATTTCTCTTTTCTTTATGATAAATCAACCGTTGTGTCAGTATTCTGCATGCATAGTTACGTGAAATGAATGCTTTTTTCTCCATATCATCAAGTAGTTGTCCGTTTTAAAGGAGACACTTATTTTATAAAGAAGATATTTTTATTCGAAAGGTAACATTTACTTTATATAGGAGACATTTATTTTGTAAAGGGGACACTTATTTCAAAAGAAGACATTTATTTTGTACGGTAAATATTTTAGTTTATAAACACAGCTGCTGACTGAAATAAATCTAAAATCGATATAAAAATTAATGGTTCTATATACATGAATGTATCAAGACATTTTTAACCTTGATAAATCGGAAGCTCCTGACGTAGGCATCATGAATTTAAGGATCATACACGGGTTGCTTATTTCGAACATTAAAAACTTGTAGTCAGGCACCGGGAGCAATTCTTTGGTTTGAGATGGACTGACGTCACATAAACATTAGACAAAACCAGCTAAAATATCTTAAAGTTTTTCTTCACCTACCTCAGTTTATTTATTTTACATTACCCTAACAAAATCTTCCACCTGTAACCTTCTTAGCATGGGAGAATAATTTAAGCATTTTAATATATGCTTTTGGAATATTTTGCAACATTCACAACTGAGAGAGAGAGAGAGACAGAGAGACAGAGAGTCAGAGAGAGAGAGGCGGGGGAGGCAACCCGAAAGTAACTAAAGTTATTTAGTTACAAGTTTTCGGTGTGCCTGATTGTAACTATAATTTTACGCCTTTTTAACCCCCAAAATGTATTTTTCCCCTGTCAGTCAAAGTTTGCACTTCGTTCAAGCATTTGAAATATATTGATACCAATCATATCTAAGCTTTATGATTATAAACCTGGTTGTTTTGCCTCGTGGAGTGATTTGCCTCGTGGAGTGATTTGCCTCGTGGAGTGATTTCAGTAGGTATGATTCAGGCTTTTAGTATAGTTTATTTTAGACATCTCATTATTTCACTAAATCGTCAGATTACAGCAACATCGTGAATAGCTTGATTTTTTTAATTTCTGACCGCTCAACGTGCACGTGCTTGATCAAGTTACATTATTTTGCTGACGAAATGCTGATAGTGCAACCTATTTTATTATCATCGAGCTAATTCTCGCACTTCTTAGAAAGTCAGATGCAACATTTGTTTCATTTCCAGCAGTTTGTTCCTTATCATAATACCATACATCACAGGAGAAGCATAAGTCAAAATTCTTTTCTCTCCGAACAAAAATGCAGACGATGAGTATATTTGATTGTGTTAGCCCTACAGATTCAGTGATTACTACCTAGCTAGAGTATTAGAGATGCAAAAGTCGAGTTACAACGGTGGTTAATTTGTAAGGACATATGAAAAGCAATATCCATTTTGAAACAATGTTCCCAAGGTTGTACAGTTTAGATCTATTTTCGTTACAGACAGTTCAGCTAATCGAAATAAAGCAATGATGAACATGGACGGAAATGGCTGTCCATCGAATTTTTTCAAATCTCTTTGGTGACACATTCATGTTCGAATTTTTCAAATGTGGTGTTAGGTCCAGACTCTATAGAGTTAACAAGGAAATATTGACTCATGCCGGGGCGTCTTTCATCAAAACAGCAGAAGAGTTGCAACTTTCAAATAAAATACTAAAGAAAACTTGCATGACCCATAACCACTCTCATCTCTCCAGGGCTGGAAATGATTTATTTCATTTAATAGGTTACAAATTCTAAACCAGTTCTTTGTTTGCGGACTGATACGCCAACATTCTAAATTCAATTCCCCCAATCAGGTAAGGTTTGTATTTCACACTGTTGATAGTTCCTGGAGTTTTGTTTTAAAATAATGACAGTACGCCCTTTTGTGTGTTTTATTTCGTTTCGATTCATTCCCTAATGGCAACTGTCAATGTAAGCATAGCAACACGTGAACATAGCAACTGCCAACGTGAGCATATCAATTGTCAATGTGAAAATAGCAATTGTCGATGTCAAAATAGCAATTGTAAATATAAGCATAGCAACTGTCGGTGTAAACATAACAATCGTTGATGTGAACATAGCAATTGTCTATGTAAACATAACAGTCGTTGATGTGAACATAACAATTGTATATGTAAACATAACAACTGTTGATGTGAACATAGCAACTGTCGATGTAAACAAGAGTATACTCATTACTTTATCAATGTTCTATCTAATAATTTTTTTCGGGCTTTCTCGTGCTTTTAAACGAGTCTTATAAAAGATTTTGTTCTCTTTTATTTCTTGCATAAAATATGACGTATATTTCAACTAAGTTATTTAAGAAAAGAAATAGAACAAAAATTTAAGAATAGACAAAATTTATTTATATTTTTAAACAAAACTGTCATAAATTGTAAACATTAATTTTGACACTGTGTTCAGTGTAGTTCACTCTTAACATGGGAATCGACCAGTTTTTATTTTTCCGCTGGGGAATCCGGAGTAGGATGTTTTCTTCTTCTGTTATTTCAAGATAATTTTTGCTCCGAGCTAGACTATGTTTTCAAGGCTTTTTAAGACCGGGATACTCCTCCGCCCATCGCCGCGATCGAGAAAAAAGTAGTGCAGATACAATAATTAATACATATAGTTGGTTATGTAAACATGTTATCCATAAATGATCATTAGCCCAAAGTGCAATCTGCAATGATGCCCAAAAGCGTAAGCACACAATTGAGATATAATTAACAATATATCATTACGAGGATGAATTATAATTCTGAGTGCGGTTAGCTGGTTATGCAGAAATCATTACTGATGATCCCTAGTCTACAATCTTTGTCCCCTGGATAGGAACTTTACCAATGGTTCTCCGTCAAAAGCTTTTTTAAGTGTGCATAATGTAATATATTCCCTGTTTCTGCAATTTGAGAACAGACAAATGGGTTTACTAATGTCTGATTATGGCACCAAAAACTAAGGAAATTCTGCAATGCATATGGCGGTTACGAGTACAGTTTACGTTTGTGTCTTCGTGAAATGTACCGAGAGCTGAGACACAAACGTTTGAACTACGGCGAATTTGACAAATTGTATTCGTAATAACACGAGGTCTTTAAAAAAGAAAAAGATAATATATTATGCATGAAACAACAAAATTTGTTCGTAGTGGTACGGGACTTATTTTCTAAAATAAACTATTAGGCATGGAATAACAAAATTTGTTCGAAGTGACATGGACCATTCTTAAAAAATAAATTGTTAGGCATGCAATATCAAAATGTTAATGGGATACAAAAAACGATCGTAAGTGTTATTCCAAAAATGTCAGTGAGGTTTAAGATGGTGTATTATATGTGGGATTTAAGATGATGTATTATATGTGGGGTTTAAGATGGTGTATTATATGTGGGGTTTAAGATGGTGTATTATATGTGGGGTTTAAGATGGTGTATTATCTGTGGGGTTTAATGTATTAAAACGGGTCATAATTCAATTCTCTGACCTTTTCACAACACATGTTCATTTACAGAAGAGAATATGAAACGCCAAAGGTTCCTGTCAAAGTACATAGACATTTGATTCTATTAAAAAGGCATTCCATGACACCCCACAGGTTTTGTTTGCAACATATGTTTTGATTAATATATTGAACGTATTTAGCGAAACGATGATCCCGAGAAAGTTAGTCTCAATTAAAAAAATTTCAATCGCTGCTAGGAATTTAAACTTTAATAGCATAACAGTAAGTAAATGTCGAGAACTCATAAGAATCCCATATGTTGCCCCTTATATTACCTTAAATTCAGATATGAGACAGTTATGTTTTTTTTTTCTTCACGTCAAGAGTCGAAATGATTAGATTGCTCTCGCGTTATCTTTCACCGTCAATTAAATTGCGTACACATTAATGCATGTCTTCATTTTGCACATAAGGAGTGAGTGAAAGTCTTTGAAAATGGCAAATTGTAAAAAGATTTATCTGCTAACGTATCTTATGCATTATGCTAAACTATATAGCATGCATTGATTATTGATTTGAGAGATATTTTTATGTTTACTTGTCATGTTTTGATGAGGTTTTAAAACCACACCTAGTCTACGTTTTATAAAATCCGAAGAGAAAAATGCTTATTATTGACTTATTTACGGACATGATTTCAAAAATTATTTTTGTTTGAAGCTTATTCAAAGGTTTCACAAGTGTTTAGTTTTTGAAGACAATAAAAAACATAAATATTTGGTTTCTTTAGTGTCTTTTTAGCCGAGCATGCAGAACTTGGTAGAAAAAATTATATTTAAAACTATGTAAGCAGCTTTGGTGATTCTCTATTTTCTTAAGGTTTGGATATTAAATAAATTCGAACAGACAAGCAAATTACAAAACATGACGTTTGGGATGTTATGAAACAGATAAGCAAATTACAATATATAACGTTTGGGCTGTTATGAAACAGAAAGCAACTTACAATAAATGACGTGTGAGATGTTATGTAACATATAAGCAAATTACAATACATGACGTTTGGCATGTTATGGAACAGAAAGAAAATTACAATACATAACGTTTGGGATGTTATGGAACAGGCAAGCAAATTACAATACATAACGCTTGGGATGTTATGAAACAGACAAGCAAATTACAATATATAACGTTTGAGATGTTCTGAAACAGAAAGCAACTTACAATACATAACGTTTGGTATGTTATGGAACAGACAAGCAAATTACAATAAATGACGTTTCGGATGTTATGAAACAGATAAGGAAATTACAAGACATGACGTTTGGCATGTTATGGAACAGAAAGCAAATTACAATACATAACGTTTGACACGTTATGGAACAGACAAGCAAATTACAATATATTACGTTTGACATGTTATGGAACAGATAAGCAAATAGAATTACATAACGTTTGGAATGTTAAGGGACAGATAAGCAAATTACAATACATAACGTTTGGCATGTTATGAAAGAAAGCAAACTACAATAAATGACGCTTGGGATGTTATGAAACAGACAAGCAAATTACAATACATGACGTTTGGCATGTTATGAAACAGACAAGCAAATTACAATACATGACGTTTGATACGTTATGGAACAGATAAACAAATTACAATACATGACGTTAGACATATTATGGAACACATAAGCAAATTACAATACATAACGTTTGGCATGTTATGAAAGAGAAAGCAAATTACAATAAATGACGTTTGGGATGTTATGAAACAGAAAGCAAATTACAATGCTAACGTTTGGCATGCTATGAAACAGATAAGCAAATTACAATGCATGACAATTTGGGATGTTATGAAAGAAAGCAAATTACAATACATAATGTTTGGGATGTTATGGAACAGAAAGTAAATGACAATACATAACTTTTTATATGGAACCGAAAGCAAATTATAATACAAAACGGTTGGGATGTTATGGAACAGATAAGCAAATTACAATACAAGACGTTTGGGATGTTATGAAACAGAAAGCAAATTACAATACATAACGTTTGGTATGTTATGGAACAGAAAGTAAATGACAATACATAACGTTTGATATGGAACAGAAAGCAAACTATAATACAAAACGTTTGGCATGTTATGAAACAGAAAGCAAATTACATCACATAACGTTTGCGATGTTTTGAAACATAAAGCAAATTACAATACATAACGTTTGGTATGTTAAGGAGCAGAAAGTAAATGACAATACATAACGTTTGATATGGAACAGAAAGCAAATTATAATACAAAACGTTTGGGAAGTTATGGAACAGAACGCAAGTTGCACTACATAACGTTTGGGATGTTATGAAACAGAAAAGAAATTACAATACATAACGTTTGTCATGTTATGGAACAGAAAGCAAATTACACTACATAACTTTTGGGATATTATGAAACAGAAAGCAAATTACAAAACAGAACGTTTGGGATGTTACGGAACAGAAAGCAAATTACACTACATAACGTTTGGGATGTTATGGAACAGAAAGCAAATTACACTACATAACGTTTGGGATGTTATGGAACAGAAAGCAAATTACACTACATAACGTTTGGGATGTTATGAAACAGAAAGGAAGTTGTAAAACATAACGTTTGGGATGTTGTGAAATAGAAAGCAAGTTAAAATACATCAAGTTTGTTATATTATGGAATAGACAAGCAAGTTACAATATATAACGTTTGGGATGTTCTTGAATGAACAAGCATATTACAATACATAAAGGTTCAGATGGTTTGGAAAAAAACTGTCAAGTATGATTTAATGTTCTAAACTGTTCTACTTTATTTATGCCAAACGGATTAGAGGACACGCGGTACTAATTTGGAGCCAGTTTGGAAATGGATGAGGATACAATTGAGCATATATGGGTTTGGCTGGGCAGGATTGGTTTATAAACAAAGTTAGATTTTAGTAAAACGAAGCTTTTGAAAGCTTATCCTAGTTGAAACTGAAAAAGGGGACACTGTCTTATTGATGGGATTTCAGTCCTTTAACAGTCTTTAGCCTGGAAAAGTCATTGCTAAAATTAGCATTAGACTCTTTGGTACGGAATTGAAAGCACATGTTTCAAACACATGTAGGTCCAAACAATGCCGCGGCTCATATCCTTTTCCCTACAAAGAAGCTGTCATCCAGGATGCATATATACTGATAAATATAGGTTTGATCATGACCACTCAGAAATTTAATGCTATTGAATTTTGAACAGCATGATGTTTGCATAGGTTTACTTTGAGAACTGAATTAGTACTGTGAGTCCTAGAACTTGAGACGTAGAACCCCATATCTCATACTTTGTGCTGCTTTATGTTTGAAATTAGCACAATTATACCTTTTATGACACAGTGCCTATGAAATTCTGCAACTGCTTAAGTATGGTATGTTGCGGACTTTCACAAGTGTGTTGTCCCAAGAAATAAATGTATTAACTGACATTAGGAGAAACAAAATAGCGCAACATCACCAATAACTCTCGGAAGCAGCTTGGATATATTTAGGTATAACTACACTCAATGACCCCATTACATCCTGATTTGGTCCATACAGTTTATCTGTCTGATATTTTTTCTTCTGAAGATTAGCTAAGCAGCGAAAATTTGACTTGTATTCAAAAGAGAACAGCATTAAAGCCAAAGAAGCTAATATGTTGAACGAGTTCTGTCTGCTGGCTTTTATATAGGGTGCCAAAGCAAACAGCTATGATTAGGCAGGTTCCAAAAGGTCACTCGTACTAAACACTCCCGTCATCTCAATCAAAGGCAACTATTTCCCAAAGAAATGAAACACATGCTGAGTTTTTTTATATCGTGTTTCCAATGTTAGTTTAACTTCTGTAAGATAGTTTTGATGCATTTGAACTTATAAGTTATGCACTGAATTTTATTAACAATTTAGGGGCCCCGAGTGGCCGAGTGGTCTAAAGCGCTCTTCGTTACGGATCACTGCCATCTCACCTATGTCTGCGGCGGTTCGAGTCTAAGATTCAGCCAATGTGGGCATGTGAGAAAGCTTGCCAGTAGCTTCTCGTGGGTCGGTGGTTCTTTCCGGGGTTTTCCGGGTTCTTCCTCCACCATTAATACTGGCCGCCATATATAGCCCTATCGTGCTGAAAAATGACGTTAAACCCAACAACAACATTATTAACAATTTAGAAAAATGAAAGAATAATATAAGGTACTAAGTTAGTATCATGGCACCTTCTTGACAAATACTAGTGCGATTTTGCAAAGGAAGCTAGTACTGGTTTTATAGTGACTCCTGGAAGTGATGATCAAATATCTCTGTCTTAAGTTTCCAACAGAGACGTTAACATGTGCTCGTCTTGTAGGCATATTAATTGTAATCTTCAAAAGTTTTAGCGAAGTAAAAGTCATCTATATAACTCGGAAGAAGGCCATCTGGTCTGTAGCTGATTGGTGTCTAAAGGTCTTCTTGATATAGTCTGATGCAGCCACATATCTTCCTTGGCTCTGAGAGAACGTCGCCAAAAGAGTGTCTGGCCAGATACTGAGTTTATGTTTGTAATGCTAGAATGAGGCTTCTCACGTTTTAGAAATGTAATGATTTGAGTGACCGACGAAATGTGTGGTTACGAGATGATGACATGTTTCGCGTAAATATGGATAATTTAATTTTATGATTGAGGCACACCTCTGCCAACGGCGTCTGGTTATAGAGTGTAGTTTTCAATAATACATTTTTTAAGAATACAATTTATATCTTTGTCTTGAATGATAACACAAAGTATTATATAGCTACATTTTGAGATGGATCCGTACGCATTCTCATATCACCACTCAGGATTTTGAAGAAATTAAAGAACATAGCAAACCTACACTTGTCAGTCGAGTCGAAAAACTCTAGATAATACATGCTTGAGAGAATAGTAGTTCAGTTCTTTGGATTATAGTCGCGTTTCTCTTTGGCATGTGCGACTCATTAGTTGTACACGTTTGTGTACTTCTTATTGTATGCGATTAACCGCTTGTAGTACAATGCCTCCCAAGCAAGCAACCGGAAGCAGTCTTCCGGTGATTGTCTACATCCCCATCTTCTTTCCTTCAGAGCTGTCACCAAGTACACAAGCAGCAGCAGTTTTAAATTCCTATGTTTCAAATCAATGCCCAGTTCCCTATTTTTATCGGGCTGTTCCTATGATATTGCCAAACATGTGATTGTCACATTCGAGTAAAATATTCCTGAGTCGTGAATTTTCCTGTCTTGTGGTAGTTCTTTGATTTCGTGTACTGTGCGTACTTAAATTTTCCGAAAAGTTCGTCACATCGTGAAGGCTTAAGTAACCTCTCGTTTTTTTTCGCGATCTCAATCTGGGAATAGTACTTTTGACCCTATTTATTGACTCTATTGTTTTGAGAACGACTATTGACCTTATTTATTGGCACATTGAAGCTATCAATATACTATACCATCAACTCCTTGGTATTAACATCGACCTTTGACCTTATTTATTGACCAATTGTTACAGGGTACATCATATCAAATTTAGTATCCTTTGAACTGAACTTGAATTAAGATGGAATTAATGTAAATTGTGTTTCCTTTCAGCGTGGTATTTATATCTGTGACTAAACCTGTATAAAACGTGCACTATTTAAAAAAATAATATCCTTACCAATTTTCTGGACTGGTTCCTATTTTTTTTGCCAAGGTATGTAATAAGCATAACATTATTATATTTGGAAACAAAACGTTTTTCATTGCATGAAACCATTTATTCTCGATTATTTATTTGCATAGTCTAGGTGAACTGATACCATTGTACAGGGTGGGAGTGGGGAGACATTGCTCCTTTTACAACAGTGTTGAATGACTTCTCCCCTTGTACTACAAACAATGATTGTTTTCGTCTCTCTCTAATAAAGAAGCCAGTTCTTGGTGAGTGAATGTAAAAGCCTTTTCGACTAACTTTATTTGCCATTCATCAAGACAAAACCCCTACATATGGTGTCTGGGCAGATACAGAAAATCACGCGACTGAATCTTGGAATCTGAGTTTTGCTTCCTGCTTGTAAATGTTGCAAATTACCTGTAAATAAATACTTCACTTGCTGTATAAGAATACCTTGTTATTTTACATTCTAATTAAACATCTTACTCAATTATTGGACAATTTAAATGTGTTACATTTACAACGGGACAATTAGAACAAATACAATAAATAAGTTTAAACAAAATCAAAATAGGTATTTCTTTGCACAGCAGCACGAGTTCATTTATGTATGTATGTATATGGTCTAACGGCACATTAGCACAATACTGGCGATATAGTGCCGAATACGTTTTAAAAGACTAACTATCAAATATACTGCACTCTTTGAAAACTCCAAGATCATCTCTGCTGGAGCAATGTCACAAGACTCGGGTCAGAGTAAAAAATGTTGCTTCCATTAGTTGTCTTTTACGTCATACAGGATGACGAACGAGACATATTGTATATCCCCAAGCCAGCAAGGCGCGTGAAGGTTAGTTTGTGTCGAGGCGAATGGATTAAAGTGTTTTGCGGAGGGACACGCTACAATAACGGACCTAGGCTGAGCAGATGGTAGGATTCGAAACCGTATCTTTACTTTAGCGTGTCCTGCACGCTGGCCACAAAGCTACAGCGGCTGCAAAAAGTAAAGCTAATGTAGTATTCCAAAGTCAGGTCGAGATCCCCGGTGGCTTATTATTTAATATGTTGGAATCATGACCAGAAGGGCGCAGGTTCGATTCCCACCATCGGAACAGTCGTTGTCGGCTACTATGATGTTTCCTTTGGCAAGGCACTGTAGTCTACTTACTTCAGCAGCATATATATTTCAGAGGTGTTGCTGTGTCTATTACTTCCACAGAAGCATAATTGTTTGCCGTGTCTGTTGCTTCCATGGAAGGATAATTGTTTGCCGTGAGTATTACTTCCATGGAAGGATAATTGTTTGCCGTGTCTATTACTTCCACAGAATGATAATTGTTTGCTGTGCCTGTTACTTCCACGGAAGGATACTTGTTTGCCGTGTCTATTACTTCACAGAAGGATAATTGTTTGATGTGTCCATAACTTCCACAGTAGGATAACTGTTTGCCGTGTCCATTACTTTCACAGAAGGATAATTATTTCCCGTGTCCATTACTTCCACGGAAAGATAATTGTTTGCTGATTCTTAGAATTCATAATTTGTATCATATATCAAATTCACGAAAACTGAAACCCTAACATTTTGAATGATTATCAAAATCCCAGTAGTATTGCTAAAAGTTGTGAATGCTGATTTAATGAAACATTTGGATGCTAATGGTATCTCAAGTCACAATCTGTAACTTGTTTAACAATACATTTAGATTCTGTAGATCAAATGAATGTTATTAGAGAACTTTTTATGATTAATTGTACGACGAAACAAATATAATATCAAGGTGATGAAACGCCTTAAAAGTTGTATTGATGTTTTAACTTAATTTAATTTTTTTATAAATAAATTAGATTATGACTGGGTGCCAATTTATGTTTACACACCGAGGGAACGCTGGCCTGATACAAATTCGTACTCTTCTAT
Organism: Sinohyriopsis cumingii; assembly: GCA_028554795.2. NCBI lineage: Eukaryota > Metazoa > Mollusca > Bivalvia > Unionida > Unionidae > Sinohyriopsis > Sinohyriopsis cumingii. Next base: position 117,621,603 of record CM068832.1, read on the forward strand.
AATGGTGAAATATTTTGAGTGTGGAGGGAGAAAAAAAAAAGCATATGATGGAATTAGCCTGTCTTTTATCTGATGGCAGGCAAGCCGTGTTGTCAGTCTTATACTATTATAGCTAAGCCATTTGCTGGAATGGTAAATGTTAACACTCTCTATATTTATGCATATCATCTTGATTTATATTTTCGGCGTTTACAGCCACAGCTGCACGTGTGTGCACGTTCTGTGCTTCTAGCTGGAACGTACCTGCTATAACTCTTTGACTATAGTTAAGTAAAATTGTGATATGTATTTATATCTATAATCGTGTTAGCTTTGTCATATTTTATCCTATTGACTGTTATAGTTGTCCATACGTGCACATTCAAAGAAACTTGTCATATTTAATGCGTATTGTTCATATAGTTGTTTAGAACAAGCCAGCTCGTATTAAATTAGAATATATGCCATTGTTTCCTAGAGCATGCAAGCTATTGTGGCTTCTTCAAAACATAAGAAAATAGGATACGACTACAGCTAAATGTCATACTTCGAGATTTAGCATTCTGTATATGTAATTAGAATGTATCAAGAATGACGTAACCCAAAGTCGAAATCCCAATTATTATTTTCAAGCAGGTGAAATTGTTGCAATTAGTGGGGGGGGGGGAACGATCGATTGCTGACACAATAAGTTATTTCAAATGTTTTATCTCAATCACAAAACGCAAAATAACAAGTTTTACATAATTAAAAATTAACAAACGTGTGTTACTTAATTAACCGACTAGATTGTTTTCAATGCTCCGTAAAGGGGACCTGGTCCCAATTTCAAAATGTAGATACTGAAGTCAGATCTTTATTCAAGACATTTGATGATCGATTTAAAATCAGATTTAAACGTCAGCCAATCGGATCATTGGATTTTCAGCTAATCAGACCATTGGATGTCCAGTCAGCCATATCACTGGATTCTAAATCTAAGTTGAAATCGGGACTTTAAAGTTAAAATCCAGGCCTAGATTTGCGGTCAAGAAAGTCCCAAGCACAAACACTTTGACTCAGACACTCAATCCTGAACATTTAACAAAAAATGTTGCCTTTGAACTCGATGGGTTTTCAATATATTTACTGCAGAACAGTTACACTAAATTTTTATTTTGATTCTAATTTTCATAACAGTAAAGAGCTGGCTACTTAGCAAAATATCAAGCCAGAAGATTTGTCCTTTTACAGAAAACACCGACGATTAGAGTTTGTTTTAGAAATAGTCCATGATTTACCGACATTCTGCTGATTTAGACACATTCAATTAAAGGAGACTTAATGAATGTATAAGTCACTTGCATTGTCCTTCCTTTGAAAAAAATAACGGTATTCCCTGCTCTCCATAGCCGTCTTTATGTTCCATGCTATCGGATAAAATATTCCCTCTATAAGAAGGAAAGAACAAAATCCTTCTCCTCCTGTTACCAACGTCTTGGTATCCCCCCCCCGCCCCATCTTGTGGCAACATTAATGGTCCCATGCCTTAAGAACATATTCACCCCATACTTCTACTCTATAATTACATCATCACTTGAAAATTCACCCAATATTTCTACTCTATAATTACATTATCACTTGATAATTCACCACATATTTCTACTCTATAATTACATCATCACTTGAAAATTCACTCCATATTTTTACTCTATAATTACATCATCACTTGAAAATTCACTCCATACTTCTACTCTATAATTACATTATCACTTGAAAATTCACCCAATATTTCTACTCTATAATTACATCATCACTTGAAAATTCACCACATATTCCTACTCTATAATTACATTATCACTTGAAAATTCACTCCATATTTCTACTCTATAATTACATCATCACTTGAAAATTCACTCCATATTTCTACTCTATAATGACATTATCACTTGAAAATTCACCACATATTTCTGCTCTATAATTACATTATCACTTGAAAATTCACTCCATATTTCTACTCTATAATTACATCATCACTTGAAAATTCACTCCATATTTCTACTCTATAATTACATCATCACTTGAAAATTCACTCCATATTTCTACTCTATAATTACATCATCACTTGAAAATTCACCACATATTTCTACTCTATAATTACATTATCACTTGAAAATTCACCACATATTTCTACTCTATAATTACATTATCACTTGAAAATTCACCACATATTTCTACTCTATAATTACATTATCACTTGAAAATTCGCCACATATTTCTACTCTATAATTACATTATCACTTGAAAATTCACCACATATTTCTACTCTATAATTACATTATCATTTGAAAATTCACTCCATATTTCTACTCTATAATTACATCATCACTTGAAAATTCACCCAATACTTCTACTCTATAATTACATCATCACTTGAAAATTCACTCCATATTTCTACTCTATAATTACATCATCACTTGAAAATTCACCCAATATTTCTACTCTATAATTACATTATCACTTGAAAATTCACTCCATATTTCTACTCTATAATTACATCATCACTTGAAAATTCACTCCATATTTCTACTCTATAATTACATTATCACTTGAAAATTCACCACATATTTCTACTCTATAATTACATTATCACTTGAAAATTCACTCCATATTTCTACTTTATAATTACATCATCACTTGAAAATTCATTCCATATTTCTACTCTATAATTACATCACTTGAAAATTCACCACATATTTCTACTCTATAATTACATCATCACTTGAAAATTCACCACATATTTCTACTCTATAATTACATTATCACTTGAAAATTCACCACATATTTCTACTCTATAATTACATTATCACTTGAAAATTCACCACATATTTCTACTCTATAATTACATTATCACTTGAAAATTCACTCCATATTTCTACTCTATAATTACATCATCACTTGAAAATTCACCCAATACTTCTACTCTATAATTACATCATCACTTGAAAATTCACTCCATATTTCTACTCTATAATTACATCATCACTTGAAAATTCACCACATATTTCTACTCTATAATTACATTATCACTTGAAAATTCACCACATATTTCTACTCTATAATTACGTTATCACTTGAAAATCTACTCTATAATTACATTATCACTTGAAAATTCACTCCATATTTCTACTCTATAATTACATCATCACTTGAAAATTCACCCAATACTTCTACTCTATAATTACATCATCACTTGAAAATTCACTCCATATTTCTACTCTATAATTACATCATCACTTGAAAATTCACCCAATACTTCTACTCTATAATTACATCATCACTTGAAAATTCACCCAATACTTCTACTCTATAATTACATCATCACTTGAAAATTCACTCCATATTTCTACTCTATAATTACATCATCACTTGAAAATTCACCCAATACTTCTACTCTATAATTACATCATCACTTGAAAATTCGCCGCATATTTCTACTATATAATTACATTATCACTTGAAAATTCACCACATATTTCTACTCTATAATTACATTATCACTTGCAAATTCGCCACATATTTCTACTCTATAATTACATTGTCACTTGAAAATTCACCCAATACTTCTACTCTATAATTACATCATCACTTGAAAATTCACCCCATACCTCTACTCTATAATTACATCATCACTTGAAAATTCGCCACATATTTCTACTCTATAATTACATTATCACTTGAAAATTCGCCCCATACTTCTACTCTATAATTACATTATCATTCGAACATTCACCCTTACATCTACTCTATAATTACATCATCACTTGAAAATTCACCCATATTTCTACTTTATCATTACGTCATCAGTGTCTCTGGGGAAGCCTTATTCTTTAGAGGAAGTAGCTCTATATTATAGATGCATCATACTGACCGTCCATACTCTCATTATATTTTATAGCAAACATCTAAATTGATAACATTTGGTTCAATAGTATAATTAATTTCTGATTTATTAGAGTTTCACCTTGGTCTTTTACTTTAGCCATATTACTTATATTTTTCTTCAAACAATTTATCCCTTTTTACGTGTGCCACAACATTAATAACTGTCTTCAGACAGTTGGTGACGATGTTTCACTTGGGTCACATCACTTATTGTGGTCTTCAAACAAAGTGTGACGACGTTTGACTTGGGTCACATCACGTTTTTAATGGTCTTCAAGGAGTGTGTGACGACGTTTCACTTGGGTCACATCACTTATAGTGGTCTTCAAACAAGTCGTTACGAAGTATTACTTGGGCCACAACACTTCCGGCTGTCTTCAAACAACTTGTCCCTTTTACCTGGGCCATAACACTTACGGCTGTCTTCAGACAACTTGTCCCTTTTACCTGGAAAATAACACTTAGGCTGTCATCAAACAACTTGTCCCTTCTACCTGGGCCATAACACTAATAAGGGTTTCAAATAATATGTGAAAACGTTTTACTTGGTTCACACCACTTATAGCGGACTTCAAACAAAGTTTGAGGAAATTTTATTTGGGTCACATCACATCTTCAAACAATTTGTCCCGTTCTACCTGATCCACAATACTAATAACTGTCTTCAACAAATTTGTCAATAAGTTTTACTTTGGTCACATCACTTACATCTGTCATCAAACAATTTGTGACGAAGTTTTAAATTGGCTTCAACACTTACAGCTGTCTTCAAACAGTTTGTTCCTTTCGTCACTCCTGGAATCGATGACAAAACAGATTTTCATATAGCTTACTAAACTTGGTAATTTATGATTGGTACGAGTTATTTATTATTGGAACGAATTATTTATTATTGATTCGAGTTATTTTCTTATAATATTGAAATTAATCCCTCTATCTCAAGCAAACACTTGAAGTACATTTTCTCTTATTCAGGCGCTAACAAATTGCCTCCGAATACAAATTCTATTGTTGCAAAAAGCACGAAAAATGTGTTCCTGTCGAGTTTCGAGTCACCTTGTAACTTTTACGAGCACACTCCCAGAATGGAATAAAATCATTTTTAATGTAGTGCAAAACTGACCAGTAGGTATGTGTGCAATTATGTGTGTGTGTGTGTATGTGTGTGTGTGTGTGTGTGTGTGTGTGTGTGTGTGTGTGTGTGTGTGTATAAGAGAGACAGAAGGAAGGAGGGGTGTATTAGTTACACGACAAAAGAGTTAATTATCTCAACGCTCCACACGCACAAAGAAAAAAAATTAGACCACTTGATCGCAGTGTGCCCTAGTGGTTAGAGCGTCCGCCTCGGATGCGGGAGGTCGTGGGTTCGATCCCCGGCCGAGTCATACCAAATACTTACAAAAATGGTACTAACAGCTGCCTCGCTTGGCGCTCAGCATTAAGAGGTTAGTGTTAGGACTGGTCGGCCTGGTTTCAGGATAATGTGACTGGGTGGGACATCATGCTACATGTCTGCGGCCTGATGCCCCAGTGCTAGACATCACTATAAATTGCCACACTGCAGACATCGTAGAGATATGACTGAAAAATTGTTAAAGCTACGTTAAAAATCCAAATCACACACACACACACACACTTTCTCAAATGGGCTGCATGTGGTAAAACACTTGAAGACAAATATGTGGGGGTAATTTATCTCGTCTGCTCATTATGGTTAGGCAGCAAGGAAATGGAGCATTAATCTTGATAACATGATATGATTGAAGGAAATCCCCCATTCCATGTGTTTTCATGCTCCCCTTCAAGTTTGACGTATTGTTATTACCTACAAATTCGACCTGAGTTTTGAACAGCTGTTTCCTAAGACTGATAGTATCAAATTGAAAATTTGCCACGCAAATGTTTGTTTTATCTTCGTTTTACAAGTTGGCGAATAGTACCTGGATTTCAAAATGAATGTGACATACTTGTATTACATTTGCAGATATATTTTCCAAGGAGACTGTTCTGGGAACTAAATAAAGCCAAATGGTACAAATGTTGATCTCCAAAACTTACCGTGGGATATTTTAAAAGTATATCTCCAAACGTGCCACGTAATATTTTAGAAATATATCTCCAAATTTGCCATGGGACATTTTACACTGTAGACCGCGTTAGCAAATTTGAGTGCATGTACCCAGTACAAGTTTGGATAGACAAAGTCCGTCGTCTGATTTTTGAATATTACTATTATGATTTGTTTATACTGATAACAAGCCTGAATTATGAGAGAGTTGGGATATTTCAGTTTTCACGACAGCCTCTCAAAGCTAAGCATTCTGTACTTATATTTAACCCTCAAAAGGTAAACATCAGTTGACAATATTGAAAATTTCATACTTTACATTTGACTGTTGAAATTAGTTTAGTTTAACTATTCGGTTTGCATGCTCATTCTTCACTCAACCCTTTGGCAAGTTAGTGATCGATACGGTTACTGACAAATCCATCGTAGGGAACGTTTTTTGCAATCTGATTCATTGGACATTATTTGCTGTCTAGTTCATCGGATATTCTTTTTTATCTAGTTCATTGGACATTGTTTCCTATCTAGTTAAGTGACATTCTTTGCACTCTAGTTTAGAAGACATTCTTGGATAACTAGCTCATATGACTTTCTTTGCTATCTACTTCATAGTTCATTCTCTACTTCACAGTTCATTCTGTGCTACCTAGTACATAGGACAATTGTTGTTATCTAGTTCATATGACATTATTTGCTATCTAGTTCATGGAACTTTCATTGTTGTATAGCTCATAGTAGTTTCATTGTCATCTAGTTCTTAAAATATTCTTGCTACCTAATTCATATGACATTCTTTTACATCTAGTTGATAATAGCATTCTTTGCTATCTAGTTAATCGGACATTATTTACTATCCAGTTCATATGTCATTCTTTATTATGTAATTCATCTGACATTCTTTGCAATAAAGTTCATAGGACATCATTTATAATCTAGTCAATAGAACTCTCATAGCTAGCTAGTTCATAGCACATATTTGGCTATCTAGTTCTCCTATTTCATAATACATTCTTTGTTATCTAGTTCATATGACATTCTTTGCTATCTAGTTCTTAGAACATTCATTTTAGGTCATATGAGAATCTTTCCTGTCTAGTTCATCTGACATTATATACTATCTAGTTTGTATGATGCTCTTTGCTATGTAGTTCATCAAACATTCTTTGCTTTCTAGCAAATAGTACCTACCTTTTTATTATTGCACAGGTCATTATTTGATATCCAGTTCATATGACATTCTTTGCTATCTACGTAAAATGACATTATTTACTATCTATTTTACATCACATTCTTTGCTATCTAAATGATAGGACATCCTTTGATATCTAATGCATCTGACATTCGTTCCTATCTACTTCACAAGCCTTTTCTTTGCTATCAAGAACATATGACTCTTCGATATCTAATTCATAGGACATTATTTGCTATCTAGTTCATATGACGACCTTATCTATCTATTCTTTGATGCCTAGTTCATGTTACATTCTCTACTATATATTTCTTCGGACATATTTTGCCATCTACGTCTTTTGATATTACGTGCTATTTAGTTCAAACGATATTCTCTATTATATAATTCATCTGACATTCTTTGCTATCTAGTTCATATGACCTAATTTGCTATCGAGTTAATATGACAATATTTGCTATCTATTTCCGGCAATCTTTGTTATCTTTGTTATCTAGTTCATCGGTTATTATTTGCTATCTAGTTCACCTGGACATTTTTTGCTGTTTAGATCATAGTACATTGTTTGCTAACTGGTTCATAGAACTACCTAGTTCTTAGGAAATTCATTGCTATCTAGTTCATCTGAAATACTTTGATATCTAATTCATACGACGTTTTTTTGCCGTATAATTAATAGCTTTTTCTTTACTACGTAGTTCATAGGACATTCTTATCTATCGAACGCAGAAGACAAGCATTGATATTTAGTTCATAAGACTATCATTACTACCTAGTTCATATGACATTTTTACTATCTAGCTCAGTGGACATAATTTGCTATCTAGTTCATAAGAAATTCATTTGCTATCTAGTCCAGAGGACATTCTTTACTATCTAGTTAATGGGACATTTGTTACTATCAAATTCATCTGTCATTCTTTGCAATCTAGTTCACATGTCATGTTTGCTATTTAATTCAAGGGACATTACTCGCATCTTGTTCGGATGACTTTCTCGCTATCTGTTTCAGAATACATTCTTTGCTGTATAGTTCATAGCGCATTCTTTGCTATCTAGTTCAGATTACATCATTTGCTATTTTGTTCATAGGAAATTCGTTACTATCTAATTGTTCTGACATTCTGTGCAATCTAGTTCACCGGATAGTCTTTGCTATCTAGTCCAGAGGACATTCTTTGCTATCTAGTTCATAGGACTATCTATCCTACTTAGTTTATAACGCATTCTTCGCTATCTATTTCATGTGAGATTCTTTGTCATCTACCTCACAGTACATTCTTTGTTATCTAGTTCGTGTGATTTCTTTGCTATATATCTCATAGGACAGTCATTGCTACCTTGTTCATCTGACATTATTTGCTATCTAGTGTATAGGACATTCTTTCCTATGTAGTTCATCGGACATTGTTTATATTTATTTAGTTCATAGGATATTTTTTACTATCTATTTCATCTGACATTATTTGCTGTCAGATCACAGGGTATTCTATCCTGTCTACTTCATCAGAAATTCATTGCTCGTTTGTTCGAAGGACATTCTTTGCTATCTATTTCATAAGACATGCTTTGCTATCTAATTTATCTGACACATCTTGCTATCTAGTTCATATGACCTTCTTTGATATCTAGTTCATTGGAATTTCGTTGCTATCAAATTCGTTGGACATTCTTTGCTATCTAGTCCATAGAATATTATTTCCTCCCTAGTTCATCTGACTTTCTTTACTATTTAGCTCATCTGACATTCTTTGCTATCTAGTTTGTCTGATACTCTTTGCTAACCAGTTCATCTGGCGTTCTTTACTATCTAGTTCTTCGGACATCCTTTGTTATCTTAGTCAGGGGCTGTTCTTTGCTATTTAATTCAGCTGGTTTTGTTTGCTCTATAGTTCATAAGACATTCTTTGCTGTCTAATACATCCGACAATCTTGTTACATTGTTCATCGTATATTCTGTGTTTTCTAGTTCATCTGATATAATTTGCTATTTAGTTCGTAAGACGTTCTTTGCTTTCTAGTTCATAGGACCTTCTGTGCTACCTATTTCATATGATATTTCTTGCCATATAATTCATCGAACATCTAGTTCATCTATCATTCCTTGTTTTCTACCTTTTTCATAGGACATTATTTTATATCTAGTTAATGGGATATTCTTTGCTATCAAAATCTTCGGAATTTCTTTGTTATCTAAATTATAGAACATTCTTTCATACCTAGTTCATTGGACTTACTTCTAGTTCATACAAAATTCTTAGCTGTTTAACTATTTCGACATTCTCCAGATGGATTGTATTTATTAAAAGTGATGTCGTTTGGTACGAACAATTCGCCCTCAACATTCCTGTTCTTAATGAATATGATAACATCAGGACTAGATAATTGCATCGTGAACGTCATCATCTACAACGACACCTGGAAACCATTAAGTAATTTTCTTTGATCGACTCAGTGATGCAAATTTGAAAATTGATTTAAGTAAAAGTAAGTTTTGCTGTGGTCGTAGAACACTTTAGGACATACTGTGGGACACAGCAAGCTAAATGTGTCGAAGCTAAAGTAAAGACTACCTCTGAATTCCTTGCTCGTATCTGTCACAACAAACTGATGCAATTTTTCGAAATGGCTGGATATTATCGGAAATTTTGCTCCAATTTTTTCCGTTGTTGTTGATTTCCTGACAAATTTGTTTAGTCAGAAATCCAGGTTTCGTTGATCTGAAAAATGTCAGGAGGCTTTTGGTAAACAAACTAAATGCCATACTTAGGAGTGTACCAGTTCGTTCAGATTCAAATTTCAGTCTATTAGTTTAAATGTATGTTGATCCATGTGATGTAGTGGTTGGTGGAGTATTGACTCTGGAATACAAAAATTGTGTAAATCATCCATTGTGCCATGTTTGTAAAGAAAAAATTAAACGAGCACCAGAGAAATTATTCCATAATCGAGAAAAAATATTTCGCTTTGATTTTAGCCTTGCAACACCTTGAAGTATATATCAGTTCAGCTCCTTCTCTGATGATTGTATTCAGTGATCACAACGCCTTATTTTCAACAACAAATATATGTTTTCTTGGATCTGATTACGGGACATTGGTTTTTCCCTTGGGAATTCCTCGTCTATCTGAAATTTGTCATGTCCTTTACTAAACTTTTAGCAAAAGACGTGACTTTGTTTACAGCGTTGAATGTTCGGAAAATGAACGTTTGACCCTCATCGTGGTCCTCTTATTAAGTCTTAGGTTTTTATATTAAGGTTGTTTACATCAGAATTATTTATTCCTATCTTAACATATGAACTGAAGTCAGACTTCTAGCTGTTTTAGTCACAATTTCAGAGGATTTTAAATAAATAAATAAATTATTCATTGGAATTACAAGCGCTTATTGATACCTTTGGATTAAATTACAATTTTCGGATTATTGTGAATTCATTGAAAGACATTCTGGATTATATCATATCAAGAATGTTAGCGCATCACCACATTCCAGTCTATTGATACATCAGCACATTCAAGATTTGAATTAATTCGGAACACCACTGAAAATTATTCGGAACACCATAAAGTGCAAATTTTCACTTTGTATTTTAGGGAAATATATATTTTGTTGACTTTTACTAAACTTGTTGGTTTCGCTCTTTCTATTTTTACTTACCTGTTTAAGACCATAGAGTTTTAACAATATAATCTTAACCATCTTATATATATACTTGCGTGGTGGACGAAGACCCCGGGAAAGCCCTGGTATGTATCACCGACCCAAGCGAAGCTCCTGGCAAGCTTTAGCACATACCCACATTGGCAGAGGTGAGATGGCAGTGATCGGTAAAGGCGAGCGCTTTAGAGCGCTGGGCCACCCATGTCCCCTGGTCGTATAGCATAATCATTTCTGCTCGATACACTTGACTGATTTCAGCTCGAAACACAACAATATCCGGACCAATGACAAAACGAAAGGTTTCACTAATTTTGCTATGCACGTGTAGATTGATTTCTTGTTCGTTGTTTTTTTAATAAAAATATTTTAACTGATACTTTTATATAAAAAATATGTACCCTTTGTCTTTATTTATCACTCGTTAGTTGAATATTGCTTGACATTTAAAATCTCCACATTTTTCTCACTTTGTATTCTTGGTCTTTGATTTTGTTATTGTCGTCGTTATTGTTTTCGCCGTGATGTTATTGTTTTGTCACATTATTATTATTATTATTATTATTGCGGCCTCGTGGTTAGAGCGTCCGCCTCGGATGCGGAAGGTCGAGGGTTCGAACCCCGGCCGAGTCATACCAAAGACTTATATAAATGGTACTGATAGCTGCCTCGCTTGGCACTCAGCATTAAGAGGTTAGTGTTAGGACTGGTCAGCTTGGTGTCAGGATAATGTGACTGGGTGGGACATGATGCTACATATCTGCGGCATGATGCCCAAGTGCTAGACATCACTATAAACAGCCACACTGCAGACATCGTAGCGATATGACTGAATTTTGTTTAAAGCTACGTTAAAAATCCATATCACACGCACATTAATATAATCATTATTATTATTGTTGTTATTATTATTATTATTATTATTATTATTATTATTATTATAAAATAAACTGATAAGGACCTGTTTAGAGAAAATCGCTCGATTTTGACCCGATTGCTTTGTGTTCTTTCCACGCTTTTTTCATTACTTTTACATCAGGGTATGCAATAGTTGGCAAATTCTTTCTCGCTTTTTGCCAGCATTCCAAATGATTTTATATATAAATTTACTATAAAAATAATCAGTTTGTTAAAAAAGAAATTTAATGTGTATATTTTCTTTTGAGAAAAAAAATGGCACTCTGGCTCAGTAGTAAAATAGTGTGTTCATCACAAAGAAATCAGAACAGCATGCCATCCGCAAGGAGTACTAGAAAAATATGCAGAAATGCGAACATGTATATTGTTAATGACACATCAACTAAATGCAGTACAAGACATCAAGAAAAAACAGCTTAACGTTTGACATAGCTCACATTAGCGGCTGGTAAAAAAAATACTATCTGACATAGATTGACGATGCGTCTGGCATGTCTTGAAATAAGACGAGTTAATTCCCAGAGGAGCAATTTTCTCCTCCGAACACACACGTTAGACTTAGCTATCAGAGTTTGGAAAATTTAATAAGGATAGCAGCCTTTGCAGTTCTATGAAAATTTGTCTGGAAAACATTTAAGATTCCTATTTAGCAAGATTAATAACATTTCAAATGAATAGAGTGGAGGAAAGTATAGCAACAGCAATGATCATGTACATAATTGTGAAAAATTGCTAGACATTATTCTGACAAACATTTTAACACACAAATCTATCAAGATCATCGATATCTCATTTTCGCTGAAACAGATTGCTTGAACAGACTATTTTATATGTAGTTTATAATTGTATATTAACAGAGTCGTGGTTAGTACATATTTCATTCTACTTCCATAACATTATGTGTAAGCCAATCATTATGATCACATAACTATATATCGCTAAAATATGACCTTGGTCTAATTAGGGTACAATTGCATTTCTAAATAATTAGACTTTCTTTGAGCATATCTTATATTTTGTCGTAGTATTTCATTAATTGGTCTTACTAGTGTTTTTGTTTATTTTCATTATCTCCTGTCAATTTTCTGATTGCAATCAAATTATTCAGTATACTTGCATTCTTACATCATGTAATCTTCTACGGGAAGAAATGACGATGATGATGATGATGATGATGTTAATGATGATGATGATGATGATGATCATCATCATCATCATCATTAAGAGAAGCATCTAATGTGAATAATTTGCATTTGACATGTTGGGTTCTCAAAAGAATAAGGTACTGTAAAAAAAAACGAAGTCTTATGGACACAAGTCAGGATTGATTCAGACAAGCTAATGTTGTATCCAGCCAACATGGAACATGACGAATTCTTAAGGATACTAGTCATAATGGATGCAGACGAGCTTTTGTTACATCCAGGCATCATGGAATATAACAATAAAATAAGCATGAAGTATGTATATGGTCGGATGAGCGAATGTCTGGTAGAAAGAAAATAATATGACTTCGATTCCTATCTATTTGTAGCGAATGAGAAGTTCAAGCAAGTGATCTGGAAGACAAGTTTTGTTTTTTCTACCAGACATTCCCTCATTTCCACATCAATACATTAAGCAACTACATGGAGCTATTAAAATTTTATTAACGTTGATTTTAAGGTTTAAAAAACTGAATCCGTACTACTTTACGAAACTGCGGGGGTGGGGGTGCTACCTGATAAGTTTTGTTCGTTTATCTACATATATACGAGGCTGGCCTTAGGCCGATTGGACCGATTTGGCCCAATCGGGCCCCGTACTCACAGGAGCCCCGCGCGTTAGTAATTTTAAAAAAGATATCTTTAGGAAGAAACTAATTTTAAAGCGATGGAAGAAACTTTTAAATTCAAAATCATATAAAACTTGTTTAAAAGTTTTTTTTTTCTTTCTCTAAATGCCGTGCTCACGGGGACCCCTAGCGTAAATCCGGGGGAGAGGGGCGCCAAAATAATCCAAATCCGGCCCCGCGTTTGCTTAGGCCGTGATTACATAGATATATCTCGATCTTGATTTCCTGCACATTTAACGTAGATTTTAAGGTTAAAAAAATGAACCCGTACTACTTTACGAAACTGCCGGGTGTGCTGCCTGATAAGTTTTGTTCGTTGCAAGATAATCATTGCATGTGGTAACAGCGGGTGACTCTATCAACAATAACCGATCCAGTATATGATTCATAATACAAGACTTAAAAAGAGATGATAAACGCTGTTGGTTCTGAGGGAATGGACTAAGTCTCAATATATATTCCTTTGTCGCGGAAGCGAGTCGACAAGAAAAAAATACAAGGGACTTTCATTTTTGATTACTCTGTTGGAAAGTTGATTCTTGATCGGTTGACTTTTTTTGTTACATATTGGCCTGCTGAAATAATATTTATAATGTATAAACAAGGCTTCCGTGGAATACTATGTATTGTCTTGTAAACCTCGTCCTAATTCCTTTCTGTTGACTCGGCCTAAGGTTTTTCTGTTGCTTCGGCTATAGGCCTTTCTGCTGGTTTCTTGGAGTGAATTCCCCTTCCTATGCTAAGCAAGTGTGTATATATATACTTTTAAGGTGGAGCTATTAAAATTGTATTAACAGTTTATAAGTTGGCAGGGGGCAGAGAGAGAGAGAGAGAGAGAGATCGTTGCCTATTTGCATATGCCAAGAAAGCGTACACATGATTACAGAGAGGAGTTCTCAATGGTTTCAACGTTTTAACCTCAGGCGAGAGTCTCGAAGGGCGATGAGGATGGTAAGAACAGAGACAGAAACCTACGCTTACTACATAAATTAAATCAGCTTGTAAATGCCTAATTATATATTTTATTGATGGGGCTAGACAGTGTCTAGCTTCAGACCCATGGGCAGGTCAAAAGGAGGCAGACTGAGCTACATAAATAAATGCCATTTGCATAAATGGTTTTGCCTTCTTATGCCGAGAAAGTGTCTTTATGGACAAAGGTTAGGGATCTTACAGGATGTTAAGTCATTACCCAACATCTGGGGTTGGACGCTAAGACATACAATGTGGCATGCCACAAAGGCAATGTTGGTTTAGACAAAGTTAGTTATCTACTTAAGTAATATTCCAGCAATAAATTCAGAGATAAAAGCAAAGATCATAGCAAATGTGATTTCAGTCAAAATTTGAAGAAATTCGAAGGCGAACTTTGAGCTCCCTGACCCTTATCCCTTGAAGTGTTGCGTTCAATTGATGAAAAAAGCAACACCATTCCATAAATATTAAATTCCTACTGATCGTTGAAGAGTCATGAGCTTGCAAAAATAACTTTAGTACTGAGCTGTAGCCGCCAACAAACAACGACATCATCATCGCTGTATCTTGCGTTTTTCTCCGTTAAAAACAAGGCAACGACCACTTTTTTCTCGCAACATTACTTTACCTGTTCTTTTTAATCACCTCGAATATGTTAAGCCATGAAGCGTAAACCCATCTTTTTTAGTAAACATCTAGAAAGACAAAAAAATTTGTCTTGAGATCACGGTCAACATCTTGAAATATAATTAAGACGATACATAATATTGTGTTACGGATTTATTACTACTATAGAAAAGGTGTTATTAGGGATCGAAAGCTGGAATACAAAATGTTATATACTGCACTGCAAACATGTTTATTACTGATTGATTGCTGATATATATATATATATATATATATATATATATATATATATATATATATATATATATATATATGTCTTATTATGGTTTTTATTCAACAATACTGTGTTATTACGATTCAATACAAAATGGCTTATTACAACTGGTATAGTACAATAAAAGGGGAGTTATTACGATGGTATGTTTACAATACAAAAGACGCTATTACGGTTTATATATAACTATTCATAAAACGTGGTTACGGAATATATGCTACAATACAAAGTGGTGATATTATAGATCGTATGCTTCAATGCAAAAAGTGTTATTACGACTGCTATACTAAAATATAAAATCTGTTATTGCAGTCTATATACTATACTACCATACAAAAAATATTGTTATGGATTGATTATTACAATACAGAATGTGTTATTACGAATTAATTACTATTATACAAATGGTGTTTTTACGGATTAATTGCTACAATGCAAAATAGTTGTCACAGGTTATAAGCTATAATGCAAAATAATGTAATGCGACTTGTATCCTACAATACAAAAGCTTTTATAACATATTATATGCTACAATACACAGGGTGCTATTATGGATTACGTACAATAATACACAAGGTGTTATTACGGATTATATTCCTTGGCACAAAAGACGTTATTACAGTATACATGCTACCATACAGTCATCTTACCAATGATACATCACTATACCAGCGGTGTTTTTGCGACCGGTACGCTACAATACAAACGGTCTGTACAGATTATGTACAATACAAAATAGTGTCATACCAGATTTTATGCTACAATACAAACGGTGTTATTACGGATTAATTATAACTATACGAAAAATCGTATTACGGATAATATGTTACAGTACCAAGGGTGATAATACGGATTATATGTAACAATATAAAGGTGATATTACGGCTAGTATACTGCAATACAAAAGGTTTGTTATCGATTACATCTCTAACAGAGTAAGTGAATTTTGCATATGTCGTTGTGCGAATAGGCACGGGGTTATATCCGTGGCATGTTTGAGGACGCTAGTATTTGAATGCATCTGGTAGGAACTTGCTTGATTATTAACAAGGTTCCGTTTAATAACGTTGCCAGGAGAAACTGGACAAGGAGCGAAGGATGGATTTTGTTTATCGAAATACCAAGGGTTGAAATGTCGCAGAAACATAGATTTTACTTGCTGAAATATTTTGCCATTTGTAGAAACTTTACAGAGTTAAGTATATAATTAAAGCGTGAATGTAAAAATCTTCCAAACTTGGAGGTGTGTGTGTTAATAATGGCGGTTAGATAAACCTGAGTTCTGATTGGGTAAGTCAACAGTTGAAGGGGGGGGGGGCGTGGTTTTCCACGCGAAGACTCTTGTTGATCTATTCTCTATCTCGGCTCAGATCTCCATTTATTCCATCCATTAATTTCATATTTTAATATTCGCTCAATCCGGGCTATAAAATTGTGGTAAATCATCCTCTTGACATCGATAACCCCACAAATGAAAAACCATACCACAATATATTACAATGCCAAAGGCGCTATTACGACGGGGTTGCTACAAAAAAGAGGGGTTATTACGGAGTATATGTTGCATTACAGCAGGTGTGAACAGGGATTATATATTAGAACGGTGTTATTGCAGAATATGTGCTACAATACAAAAGGTGTTATTACAACTGGTTTGCTACAATATATAAATTGTTGATATGGATTATTATATATACAGTGCAAAAGGTGTCATTACAGATGATGGTTTAACTAACCTTCGATAACGATGTTGCAATGAATCAGTCAACAATTTTGCTTTCAAGCAAACAGTTCACTTTTATCAACTCTGAATATTATTGTTTGGTCCTTTACTCAGAATTTAAGGAAACGCAAGCGACTCCAGGATGAATTGACATCCTTTGTTTGGAGTAATATCCAAGACCGACTTCAGTCTTCAATACTTTGGAAACAATTAAGACGCACATGGCACTTTCAAACTCGTCAAAATAACAGAAGGATGGATGCAATCCCAACGATATTGCAATAGAAGACTGAAATTTTCGAGCTCATCATTTCATAACGGTATTTAAAATTTTCATTGATGTATGGCGTCATTTTTTATTGCTATTGATATTTTATTAAGTTTCCGTCTTGAATGAGGATCACCCCATGGCAGTCAACTAGCATGTTTTTCTGCACGCGGTGAATGTGTTTTTTCTTCTTCATTAATTTAACGACGTTTAAAATGTTCAATACAAAGCTGAAATTTGTAGTTCTTCAGTTTTATTAGGTACTTAACATAGGAGCGGTTTTCAATAAACAACTTTGCCGCTCAGATGTCTAATATGGCCACAGCAGCAACCATCTTGAAAATAATTTTGTTCTTGCTACTCCTGAATAGAGAATCATGTCTTGAAATTATTGCTATCTCTACTCCTCCTAAACGCATGAATATATCAACATGGGATTTTCACCAATAGGCGTCTTATGATACATACTTGGTCGAAAATGAGAATGGCGCCCGTTGTGCATCAAATATGGCTGGCATGACGACTGCATTAAAAACATGTTTGTCACTAATCCACCCCACCCCCCATGAATGATCATTATGACATGGGATTTGAAGCAAATCACTTCCAAAGATATGGATGTCTAATCTGTCTGAAACGAAAATGGTACATATCTCGAATCCCATATGTGTAAAATCGCAGTTAACTGGATACAAAATTATATTGCTGAAGAATATCAGAGATGGTCTCAACATTCAACAGTTAAAAGAAGAAATGGTCTTGGCTTGAATTCTTAGTAACAAAACTTTCGCCCAGTAGAGCGCCAAACCCTTCCTGGGACGCTTGTTTTTAAACACACATTTTGTAATATTTACTGACATCATATAGTTTAAATGTTTTTATGCAAGTATATTATTTTTCCAATACATCACAATACTCTGGAAATAGGATATGGTTTGCTTATTTTAAAATAATTACGTGTTTCTTTAGTTTTTAACCGGATTCACTGTCTACACACTATACGAATTCCGTAATCTGCTTTGAACATTTTGTTCCATAAGTTTCCAAGCATGAAGTTTAACTAGTTTTATAGGCAACCATTACATAAAGTTGAGACAAATCCGCATCGCTCTATGCCCAAGGTGTCTATCAGAAGCAACAGGTTTGAGAAGACTTAGCTACAATCCCATGGGGAAATTTATCTAATTCATGGAATCATTAGTCTGCTTTACGTCTACAAGCGGTGAGAAAGTGGAAAATTAACCTTAATAAGAATATGATAAGATGCATGGAAAACCTCCAGTTTTGCAACCCTCTCAGTTTCCCATGTCAAACTAGCGTAGTGTTAATACGCTCTTTTGCAACCCATTTAGTGGGCTATGTTAAAATGGCAGAATACTAACTACATTGTCTTGCAACCTTTTCAGTGGTCTATGTCAAGCTGGCAGAGTACTAACTACATTGTCTTGCAACCCTTTCAGTGGTCCATGTCAAGCTGGCAGAATACTAACTACATTGTCTTGCAACCCTTTCAGTGGTCCATGTCAAGCTGGCAGAATACTAATTATATTGTTTTGCAACCCTTTCAATGTCCAATGTCATAATGACAAAATACCAATAAAGTTTTATTGTAACGCAATAATTTTTACCATTTACATCAGGCCTGTTCTGTCAATAGTTCCATTTTTCATCTTAGGTTACTTTGAAAGTGTTAGTTCATAGCATGGTTCTTCATAATAGATAGTTAGATGTTAATCAAGGGGTCATGGTTTCGATGTCCGCCCGGGCAGGCCAGGTCAGTTGCCTCATTTTGTCGCAAAGAAAGGCACTTAACTCCCATTTCCTCGGCAAGACATAGCGAATAATGTTTGAGTGCCGTTAAAACCAGGAAATCAAGCGAATCAAAATATACCAAATGCGAAAAAGGGATGTATGAATGACAGTCATTTAATATCCGCATGATATAACTGTACATATTCACATGTTTGGTGTTGCCGTCGCCGTTGTAGGGCTTAACGCCATTTTTTAGCACACGATATGCTATACATGGCGGCCAGTATTAATGGTGGAGGAAGAACCCTGTAAAACCCCAGAAAGAATCACCGACCCACAAGAAGCTACTGGCAAGCTTTCTCACATATCCACATTAGCCGGATCTGAGACTCGAACCAACGCAGACAGAGATGAGATGGCAGTGATCTGTAACGGAGAGCGCTTTAGACCACTCGGCCACTCGGGGCCCCCGTTTGGTGTTGTGTTTTATACTTAGACTATGTTTGTAGATTGTGATACATACATCCAAAGCTCATTTTTTGGAAGCATGAAATGTCGATTAGCAATTGCTGCTGAACTGAGAAAAATATGCAAATATCACATCTTAATAACAAGAAAGAAACGGATGCCTTTCAGATTTAAAGAAGATTTATCATCAGTGCTTACCCAGATTAATGGAAATATTTGCGTTTTCCCTCATCTTTATTTACTGTGAACGTCAGCAACATACATCTATGCGTGAGGTTTCTTTGTTACTTTGGGTCATGGTGAAACTATTAAAACTTAGCAACACACATGCATGCGTGGAGTTTCTTGTTGCTTTTGGTCAGAGACAAACCAGTAAATTGTAATATAAACGTTAGCAATATGCCTCCTTGCAAGGAGTTTCTACTTTGTAATGGGTCATGATGAAAGTATTAAAAAATTGTAAACGTTATCAACATGCACCCATGTGAGTTGTTTTTTGTTTTGTTTTGGGTCAAGGTGAAACTATTATATATTCATTCTAAAGCGTATATTTGTTTTGAAGCTTTCCAAAGCTGATACCTCCTCTTTTATTTCTTACATTAATATTTCCACCATTTTGTCTTCCAATAATCGTATTAAGATGTCTTTTTTCACTGAGAGCCAACTCCAGGATGACCACCAACCACACCTTCCATTATTATATT
Source organism: Sinohyriopsis cumingii (assembly GCA_028554795.2). Lineage (NCBI taxonomy): Eukaryota > Metazoa > Mollusca > Bivalvia > Unionida > Unionidae > Sinohyriopsis > Sinohyriopsis cumingii. Next base: position 117,641,966 of record CM068832.1, read on the forward strand.
GTGAGTCGCTTTTATGCAGTCATTGTGGGTTTTTCGAAAATTGAAAGTTTGAGTGCATTAGTGAATATTGACCTTATGTCACAGTGTTTATTGAATATTTACCTTATGAAACAGTGTTTATAATTGTACCTTAGATCAGTTCAAAAATCAGATTTAATTGATGCTGCCTTCTGCGATTATCTCCAGTTGTTGATAATCTGCAACAGAACCAGTCAGTTCACATATCAGTCAGAGAGATCAGACTTTGGGATGCTGCGTATATAAGAATGATGACACCCAAATATACAAATCTAGCCACCCAACTGAACTTGATGCTACCATCCAAGGTGTAGAGAGGTACATTTCTGATGTGAAATCATGGATGACTTGTAACAATCTGCAGATGAATGATGATAAAACTGAGGCCATTCTGATCACAACACAAAGACTTTCTCATTCACATCCTTTACCTCAAACAATAAATATTAGCAACGCCAACATTAAATTCACACAATCAGTACGAAACCTAGGTGTTACTCTGGACAGTACTCTCACATTGCACCAACATGTCATGAACATATGCAAGGCTGCATATCTTGAGCTGAGACCACTAAAACATTTGTGTGTTCATTAGTACTTTCAAGACTGGACTAGTGTAACTCAGTTCTGTCTGGTTCATCTCAATATCTACTCCAGAAACTTCAAAAAGTTCAAAACACATCTGCTCGGATCATCCTTAGAGTACCACAATCAGAGCACACCTCCCCGCTGCTCTGTACCCTACACTGGCTATCCATTCGATCCAGAATAAAACAAAAATTTGTTCTCTGTGCTACATTTCACTGTCGGACTCTAGTCCAACATACCTATCTGACCCCACCCATGTGTACACACCAGCAAGATACTTACGCTCCTCTTCTGACAATCGTGTACTCATTATTCCCACTAAGAAAACAAAGTCATATGGACAGCGTTCTTTTGCATACCAGGGCCCTGCAACGTTGAATGAATTGCCCACTGAACGTAGACACAAAGACACAGTGATCACATTCAAGAGGGCTCTCAAAACTCACTTATTTCGACTGCAAGAACAAACTTAAAGACCTAATAATGTTTCCTACCTGAAATATTCTCAGCATGTTTTTATTGCTTAATGTTTTTCTAATTTCATGTTGTTTGTTTTTGTAATAATATTATTATGTTTCTTATCTTATAGGTGTTGTCTAATGTTGTAAAGCGCTTGGAGCTTCTAAAGATTAGGCGCTATACAAAGTCCTCATTATTATTATTATAAGAAGAAAACGAAAATTGAAACAAATATGTCTTGAAACTTGCTGTAGGAATTTATTTCATGTGTTTTCTGACTCAGGTGTGTTATATTTATGGACAGGTTGAGTCTCCCCCACCCCCACCGGTCATTGTCCTATTTAAGATTTCAATGTTGCTTTATCTGCGTTTATCACATGACTACTGTGTTATTTACGTTAACATACCCATATCATAATTTTCAGATGTATAACACATATTATGACATAGTAGGTATAGTTTTCGTATAGTATATGCAGTTTCATAGTTTTTATATTATCACACGTTATGTGATTCTGATTGATCCAAATGAGCCCATGAAATTATTGTGCAGTATTCTGTCTACTGATTGGCTGCGATAGTGGGAAAACTTTTTTGTACCCCCACCTTCTGGAATTGTATTTTCAATGAGCATGTTTTGGCCCATTTTTCGAATCGACTCGCGAAAAAGAATTGTAGGAAAATTGTCTCGTCTGTTTCAAAATGGCTAATATACCCCAACAGTGGTTTGTTATTTCATGTATAACGTATCATAACATTAAAAATAGCTAAAACCACAAAACAAAAACAATAACAATAACAAGCAAAACTACGGGTATTGTTTGTGTAGGGTGGGGGTTGAGGGATACGGTAAATATGTAGCATGGAATCCACCCTATACACAAGTGTAGTTTAAATGTTAACTTTCAGAAGTAAATAAACTCACCTCTGTTCACAGAAGAATGTGGACATAGACCGGTCGCCAAACTGACAGAAGTTTATCCAACCGCTGCATAATTACGCAAATGTGATGCAATTCCGAGTCAAAATGAAATTTGTTTGCAATTTCTGTTGTCTACTGTTCCAAATCAAACACTGCAAATATCTGGTCACAAATACATTACAGTAAATATGTGAATTTCTGCATCCAGTAAACCTTCTTTGACATGAATATCGCAATATCAATGTAATGTTTAGTTGTGAAAGTGACACCTTAAGGTTAGGTAAACATGGATAGTCAACTGTACAGGTAGTGCATCAAAGAATGCTACATTACACACATTGGACATTGTGTGATGTAAAATGATTTTGTCTGTGTAAAATTTTCTGTTTATTCGCTTGTTCTTTGATTTATAATTTGTAAGAAAAGTATAATCTGCTTTTAAACTTTGGTTGGGACTATTATTTACGCAATGTCAGAATGAACTAAATTGTATTCGTTCTTCTTTCCATCTAAATAATTGTCACTGATACATAAAGTATGTGATAAAAAGAATCTCAAATAGTTAATGATTTAATATTATATTTATGAAACACGTTGAATAACGTCCGGCTTTTGGTTGCCAAGTCTCGCAAAAGCAGAAAATTATTCAGCTCGTTTATTAATATTGCAAACAACGTCATAGATAACGTCATAACGTTTATGCAAAGGAAAGGCTTAACAGCAGAGACCACCGAATGCTTTTCTCTCCTTTCAGTACAATATTCTTTGGTAAAATAAAATTAGCATTTTTAGCATTCTTCATCATGCGAGCAATAAAAATAGAATCATGAACGTTGCGTTAATTTCAAATGATATTTTTGAAATTCTACAAATAATGTTTGTAACAGTTCTGTAACGTCGCCTCTTAGTAAGACGGGTGGTTAATTGGATTTAGCTGACGTTATCTAGAGGATGACCCCCCGGTCAATTTCACTGAGTTGGAATTTTGTCCATTTGAAGTTTCAACTGACATGGGGGGCGGAGACGACCTAAGAAAGGTTGAAGTGACCCTTCACAAAGAGTTTTCTGGCTTAAATGTGATAAAATTTTAATGCTCAATGCATTCAACTTTAAAGTTCACTGCAATTCAAAATTCGACACTTCACAAGGTCCAGTGATTTCAATCCTTTGTATCAGAGAGAGAGAGAGAGAGAGAGACAGAGAGACACAGAGAGAGAGACAGAGAGAGACAGAGAGAGATTTAAGATTTTCCGTGACATTCCAATTCATGCCACTGAACCGAACGAGCGTCATGAGGTATATTGGTCATGGAGGGGGCATTAGGGCATTATCAAAATTATCCGGAACCGTGTCAGTGGTAATGTTCTTTATAGTCACATAAAAAATGACATAAAGTCTTTGGATCGTATGACGTTTGATATATGCTGCAGCCACCATTGATCATGTTTAAGGTTTTTAGTATACCTTATTGAAACATTAACCATAGCACCCCTTTTTCGTAATTTCATCAAATACAACGGGCCTCTGGCTGTAAACAATTAAAGGTTGCATCGTATCGGAAACGATTTGTTTATTTTTAACACACCAGGAACATTTTCGAAAACATATGGATATACGGGGATGTAAGTCTTTCTTGTCTTGTTCTTTTCAAACTCAGAACGATCTGCATGTCACGGAAGCTGATTTAATTTTTCTTTTATAGTTAGCAAAGTAACTTTTTAAACTGTTATGTATATCTATATGATGTGTGTAGCTTTTCGTGATTATAGATTGTTAGGATCATTTGGAAAATACCTCATAGCTGTGGTTTGTACTTTACTTTAAGATAAGGTCATTATAGTTAACACATTACACATTTTCAGGATAGAAGTAAACATTTTGTTGAAGTTAGCACAGGTCATGGATTTTCTGAAACACCAGGTTGACCTAATTCATGACTGGCATGCTGCTAAAGTACTATAAATTTGTTAGAATGATTAAGATATGATTATTCAACCTTCATTCTGCTCCTGAAGTTGAATATTTGTTTTTTATATAAGGGATGATTTACTGAAAATTTCATATTCCTAGCATAGTCATCAGTCTTAGTGGAGTCAAATAGTTGTGTTAAATTCTGTTGAGACGATTTCATTTATTTGTTTCAATTATTCATTGCAATTACAAAGTGTTCATACTCTTTGATTTATTCAGTGCACGTTTGAAATGATGTATTGGCTGGAGGAGTACAATGAGGACTTTAATTTATGTAAGTGGTTAGAGCGTCCGCCTCGGATGCAGGAGGTCGCGGGTTCGAACCTCGGCTGAGTTATACCAAAGACTTATAAAAATGGTTCTAGCAACTGTCTTGCTAGGCGCTCAGTGTTAAGAGGTTAGTGTTAGGATTTGTCGGCTGGTGTCAGGATAATGTGACTGTGTTACATGATGCTAGATGTCTGCGGCATGATGCCATATTGCTGGACATCACTATGAGCTGTCAAACTGCAGACATCGTAGCAATAGGACTTAAAACTGGTAAAGCTACGTTAAAAATCCAACACGCACGTACACACACACACACACACACACACACACACTTTATGTAATCATAAACTACAATGGCCGCCATTTTATTTGTGTAAATTTCAATTGAATCGTCGCTCGGCTCTAACTGAGGCGAACAAAGTAATTATTCGTAAAACGTATCAGAAATAATAATACAGTAACGTGGTAACATGATGGAGCTTCGACCAATGAAACTACCCGTTACGTGAATGACAATTGCAATATGTCATCTAGTGTACAGTGGACTCCGATTTATTCTTGCAGACTTAAGGTGTATCTCTCGCGTGACTGATGCAAACGTTTGAATTTCGTTTGAATTCTAGTCCATCATAACGTCAATAATATTTTGGTCAAAGTTTAGTTTTGGTCACTTTTGACAATACTCTTGCCTCAGCAATTAACTAAGATTGCCCTTATTCATGGACGCCCAGTCTTTTTCTAGTAAATAGTGAAATTTACTGTGACCTAATTCTTTAACCGTTAGAATGAACAAAGACAGCACTGAGTCTATATCAACTGAACGTATTTAAAATTAGGAGTTATGTTTATAGTAGTTTTATTGAGTACTGACGCCAGAAAGATAATCACCCCAGCCAAACTGAATCATTTGTGACTTTTAAGTACTACATAATAGACCTACATTCCGCCCAAACGATGTCAAAAATATGGTGGTCATAGAAAATCTATATCTTCTTGCAAAGTTTTGCCGAAATAAATCGATTTTAAAAAAGTGGTGCGAATACTGTCGTCTTGAGGTACTTTCAGACAATAAGGTGGTCTTTGGGGTCTATTTAATGTTTGTTAGTTAAAGCCATCATCTTCAGTGATAGTTCCCTGTCCTAAAATAAATGTTACGTTCTTTAAGTCCACCTTCTACTCTCTGTGGGTAGCCATAGTGATATCCTCCTGACTGCAGTAACCAAAAATGATATCCTTGCGTTTCTGAATCATGAGATAGGTCCTGGAAATTATAAAACGTTTGTGTTCGAGTTTGAATTTCATTGTCACCCAAACAAACTGATGTTGTAATAAACATTAAGATTCTCACGACTGGTTGAAGACAAATCTCAGATTTTTAATCTACATTGGGCTAACTGGACAGACCCAGGACGTACATTAATTATCTAATTTTTATTATTAACGTCCATTAGTTGCTCTACTTAGATGCATGCAAAAACATTTTTGTTGACGTCATACAATCTGCATACTCAATATACACCAGACATTTATAAATAGGGAAATGCTAGGCAACATACAACAGCATAGCAGCCGTGGTTGATGTTAGGTTAATTGTAAAGGAAATATATTCAGCCACTGTGTTCAGATTTCAACAAAATGAGTCAGAAATCGTTTCACACCAATAACAAACAATTTGACTGCAGTTCGTTTTTAAAAAAGAAAAGTATTTCTTTTTTCGAAGACAAGTGCCAAAATGGAATCTTGCTGGAATAAATTTATAAGGACGATATTTAGAATAAGCAATATGACGGATGTGATGTGATAGTTTCATTCCGCTTGCGATAATGAGACGCTTGTAATTTAATTTCAAATTTAAACTCGTGCATAAGAGAATTGTGTTCGCCAGACCATGTCCCAAAACTCTGAAAGCATTCTTATGCTCAGCTTGAGATGTCATACATTTTAGTGCTTGGATGAATCTCAGTTTATGTCTGAGAATGGTTTTATAATCTCGGAATCAACTGTAACCATTTTGTTGCTAATAGTTATAGATCTAATTCATCAGCAGTTATTTTTGTTCAGTTATAATAACGTAAATCCACTGATGTTGTAAAGGTATCATCTTCAGGTTTTGCTTAAACATGAGTGGTTCAATAATGTTGATTGCCAATAATAATAATAATAATAATAATAACAACAACAACAACAACAACAACAACAACAATAATAATAATAATAATGGACCTCTTCTGATCCTCTTTACTGCTGATAAAATCTAAAAACCAGTTTGTGCGATTAGTATAATGTTATAAAATTAGAGTTATACTTCTAATTAGTAGATCTGACAGACATGTTCTAATTAGTAGATCTGACAGACATGTTCTATTTAGTAGATCTGACAGACATGTTCTAATTAGAACTGACAGACATGTTCTAATTAGTAGATCTGACAGATTTGTTCTAATTAGTAGATCTGACAGACATGTTCTAATTAGTAGAACTGACAGACATGTTCTAATTAGTAGATCTGACAGACATGTTCTAATTAGTAGATCTGACAGACATGTTCTAATTGGTAGAACTGACAGACATGTTCTAATTAGTAGATCTGACAGACATGTTCTAATTAGTAGATCTGACAGACATGTTCTAATTGGTAGAACTGACAGACATGTTCTAATTAGTAGAACTGACAGACATGTTCTAATTAGTAGATCTGACAGACATGTTCTAATTAGTAGATCTGACAGACATGTTCTAATTAGTAGAACTGACAGGCGTGTTCTAATTAGTAGAACTGACAGACATGTTCTAATTAGTAGAACTAACAGACATGTTCTAATTAGTAGATCTGACAGACATGTTCTAATTAGTAGAACTAACAGACATGTTCTAATTAGTAGAACTGACATACATCGATAAAGGCTCATGTTTTTTAGGCTTTTGGCACTTCCGGTTAACTTTATTTTCCAAACCTATCAGATAAAGTACTGCATTTTGTGTAAGAGTAATCGTTTTGAACAACATGTTCCGAATGACATTGTTCACTTTCATACATAAGAAAGTCGTAATTTAATTGGTGGATCGAAAGGCCAGCAAAACATGACTTCTATCAGTGGCTGTCATATCCCCGTTATGTTACAATCGTAGTTTGGACTATAAACTACGAATTTTATTTTTGCATGTTTCTTTTTAATGCGTCTAGATACAAGAGCATAGGTTGGACAAAGGTGTGACTGTATGGTTTACCTAGCTCTGTAGGGGCTATTATTTCAGATAGGGAAGATTTTCGACAATGATACTTGTGGCAACAAAGTATGATATATGTAGTAATGCCTCTTTTCATCAGTGCAACAAAATTTCCTACTACACGAAGCTAGTATATCTTGAAGGGTTTTCTCATTAAGCTACAGCCATAACTTGAGCTAATGAGGTTGTAAAAGATATATTGCTTCCAACGCATGCTATGTTATCGTGCACAGTAGAGAACAACAATTTTTCTTTTAGTGTTGGTTTACTGACTACTCAGGAAATAGAACTTCGTTGGTTGGGGTGTATGTGTGTGTGTGTACGGTAAATTAACACGTGGAGATTATTTAGTGTTGAGGGGGTTGGAGCAAAGTGTCTTGCCAACAGACATCACAATGGCCGAATGAGTTTGATCCGATGACAGATTTCTCTTCATACATTCTGTAAGCTCCTGCATTTGTTCAGCTCAAGAATCAATACACAAATGTAGTTACAATGAAACTTTTACGCGTGCTTTTCTTGGTCTCTTGTAAATATATACATAGTTATTGAAAACAAATATGCTTGCATTTATGACCAGATGTATTAAAGTAGTTGTAAACACGAACCTAGTGATGATACTGGACAGTCGGTCACCATCTTAGAAAGAGCATGACAGAAAATATCAGGGGAGAAATTTATCTGTGAATTTTTTTTATAGCTTTTCACGGTCTCAGAATGAGGTTACCGACAAGAATATTATTAACATGTGTCACTTTATATATTATAACGTTGCGAGATCTACAAGCGCTAAAATGTAACTCACCAAAATGTAAGATGAACCTGCTTTTACGAAATCTCCAAAATGTGGCGTCCGCGAGAAATACTTGTTGTACACTATAATGAGAAAGAAAAAAAAAACAAGACAATGAAATTTCCGCAAAATAAAAGAAACAAAATAACAACAAAAATCCAGGTTGCATTCTTTTGCATTTAAAACATTGCTCCATTGTGTCTAAACATTGCCACATCAGTTAAAGGTTTTGCTTCCAATTCTATTTTAGAGAGGAAACAGCTAGAAAATGATTGTTGAAGATTAGCAAAATTGTCATTTGTTAGCTATCAAATCTTTTATGTTATATGATGGCAAGTCTCATGAATGGTGAAACAAGGACCCTACCACGTCAATAAATTTATGAAACTTTTGCAAATAGCATTTTTCATATGACTGCAATTGACATTTTACAAAAGGAATCATCGGGGCCCTGGTTGACACAGTGGTCTGAAGTACTCGCTTTTACCGATCACTGCCATCCCACCTCTGTCCGCGTGGTTTCATGTCTCGGTCTCTAAAGTGTACCAATAGCTGCCCGCTGGTCGGTGGTTCTTATCGGGGTTTCCTTGGTCCTTTATCCACCAGTTCTCATGGCCTTCTATCAATCGCTGAAATATGGCGTTAATCCCAAGGTTGGATTATCCACTGCTTCACTTGTGATACTTTTGCAGTAAAGTTAAAATATTTCTTCCTTTTACGAACAGCTAATTTCATATTTTTAAAAATCGGAAACTTATTTAAAGAGTTTCAAAAATTCAGTACTATATCCTTGTCTATTTAGGATCTTGTTTATCACAAAATCTTTATTTATACTGGAAATAGTCTTGACAGAAAGAAGAACAAATGATTTCGGCGTCTCATTTAATTCCTAGCTGTATAACATACAATGAGGGACAATAGTTAAGCACTCAGTACATAGCAGCGGTAAAAGCAGAGAATCATTGGTTGCATTCGACTAGATGAGATAGGCATCAGTTTTGTAGAAGTAAAAATATCATACATTTGGATTAAAACGTTACTTTGGATTTTTGTGAACTTATTCAAAAACAGTCTGGATTGCATCATTGTGTTGCAACAGAATATTCGGAACAATTGGAATTCATTCAGAACATTATATATTTATGGACCTGTGATAGGACATTTAGAAATCTTTGGAATTTTATTTATATAGTGTTAGTGTCGTTTGAATTTGCACCTTGCTTTTTATGGAAAGAAATTGTTTCTTGATTTTTCTAAAATTGTTGGCTTCACTTTCTTCTGTTATATATTTTAAGACCTAGAATCGTAACACAGATTTCTCCCCCGGTATTAATGTAGAAACCCAGCCTTAATCATTATGATATCGATAAATAATTATGATATCGATAATAAATATTATCAGATATTAAGCGAATCCTGTCTTCCGGCTCTGAATTACCAATTGTACTTGCATTTGTTATCACTGCACTGATTTGATGGCTCAGTCGAGTCAGAAACTGTACATTGGTAGGATCATTTAGAAAGAATATCTATTTGCAAGATTTAAATTTTGCAACTATTTGATGAACAGCTTTTTAAACACATTAATAAAAGATATAAATAACGACTGATCCCTTCCCTCCCATTCCGTCATATTACCTAAGGCAACATTTTCATGAGATATGAAATAACGTACCGTTAAGAGAAAAGAAACAAAAAATATGGATGTTCCATTCCAACGGAGCGATTAGCAAATCGAAATCTCTGATTACTACACCGATATCTTGGAATACTAAAATGTTAAGTATGTCTTTTCACTTTATCCGTATTTTCCTTCTCGGTCTTCCTGTGCCACGATAGACAAAAACTGCTTGTATCTGTTTTCTTCCTGAGACAAGAATTGCGCTAGCGCAGTTCTATGATTGCACAATGGTTATCGGCGTTTCTATGAGTACGATTCATAAGTAACGTGTTTGTTAAAGTAATTAAATTCAACAGATGTGATGGCAATGAGCGAATTGAAATTTCTGGCATTTATGTTCAACGACCATATCCATAAATATTTGTGATGTTTTGTTTTGGCGTTTAAACATAGTCTTCGACAGACCTGAGTGAAATCGATATACCTCTGAAATTAATTACTGGACTAATTTAGGTATTTACCGCTCATAATTTACCTATAATAGTAATTGAGGGATTAAACCAGCTTCCCCCAAGCCTAGCTTCTTATCAGGATATCCCCAATGTTTTGTTTCATTTGCGTATAGGTAAAAAAAAAAAAAAAAAAAAATAGGACGCTTATCTACGACTTATTCAGCTAAAGACTTTATTTTGTACTATTGATTATGCGAAATTTGTATCACTACTTATAATGTTATATTATTGTTGCAAGTTTATTGTTTCCCAATTCATACTTAAATTCGGAAATAGTTCAGGAATTTAGAATATAATTGATAATGCTAAATTTTCTTTCAATGTGAAATGTTATTTATCATTATAATGTGTTCCAATCGAAACTAAAGCTATTGAACTGAATCACTCAGGAGGTTTGAATATTGTTAAACTAAACAAAGGACACAAGAAAATACACAAGAAATACTATCTGAATCGGTGAATTCTACGGACTCTCTCTGTCTCTCTCTCTCTCTCTCTCTCTCTCTCTCTCTCTCTCTCTCTCTCAAACATGTAGGCAGAGAAAAAATGTATTCCACGGAAATATATTCCGTTATTAATGTGTCACTAACTATTCTAAAATATTACAATTTGCATGGAAGAGAAAGTGATACATATCGATAGTGACATAAAATCCTCAAATAAGAAATCATATAAAACATATTTGGAAATTAATCTCCATCTTTTTATTGTATATCTAGATAGGCCACCCTTGATCAAACAATATTTTCAAAACATCCCCCTACAGTATACAGACTGGTACCAAATCCTCACATTTCCATTTGCTCCTTACTCCCGTGCTTAGAACAATTAGTATCATTATGTTTGAAATTTTATACTTATGAAATAGAACATGTAATTTCGTTTTTAAGGAATTAAAAAATAGTTCCGCAAAATAATTGCGAACAGTATTTTCAAAGAATTATTGTCGAGGGGAGGATGGTTATTCCGAGATGAACTTACATACAGCGCTCTCTGATTAAGATCCTTCTGCCTTTCCACTATTTCATAATTATGGCTAGAGTAGATGATAGGATGCATTTTTTTCTTCAGTATCACAATGTAGCTGTAGCTATGTCAAAATGATTGTTTGTTTTTTTGCGCACACCATCTTTTTATGATCTAGTGCTGCATTCCTCTTATTCAAGCACAGAAAATTACAAAGACACGTGTCCCCACAGGATTCGTATACGATCGCGTATTCAATTAACAAGAAATGCTTTTTGTTGTCTGTGATTGCTTAATCGTTTCATTTACGGCTTGTCCACTCTTGGATAAAACACGAAATATAAAAGAGGACAAAAGCAACATAGGAGAACATTTGTTAAAATGTTTTAATTTCAAAGACATCTTTCAGCAAGTTTCATTCTCGCCCATACTAGTAACGCAAACCAAATATTAGAATCGAGTATATATAACTGTTTTTAAAGACGTAACAGTATGTTGGCAAATGTTGGAATCAGTTACATGTATCTATTTTTACAGACGTAACTACATGTTGCCAAATGTGAGAATCTAGTACATGTAATTAGTTGTATAGACGTAATTGTATGTTGCCAGATGTTGAAATAAAGTACATATAACTGTTTTTACAGACGTAACTGTATGTTGCCAGATGTTGAAATCAAGTAAATATAATTGTTTTCATAGACCTAACTGTATGTTGCAAAATAAAGGATTGTGTTAAATAGTAACGTTCTTACTGAACCTCAGCACATGGTATCAACGAAAGTCAAAACTAAATCACAAAAATAGATAGCACACAAATTTAGGAAGATATACCCTTCCAATAAATGTAAACATGAAGTACAACAACAAAAAAATATATAACGTAAAGATGTTAAAATTTTGTGAAATGCATATAAAATAAAGACTAAATGTAACAAATATAAATCTTTTAAACACGTGTTGAAATTGTATTTAGATAAACCGCATTCTCGCAAAAATTCCAAGATTTTTCGAGTGGTTCAGATTGTAAAGTGTCGAATTTTGAATAGTATTGAACATTGAAGTTGAAGGCATTGAGCATTAAAATTGTAACGCATTTAGGCCAGAAAAGTCTTTGTGAAGGGACACTTCCACCTTTCTTCTGTTCTCCCCCCCCCCCATCTCAGTGTTAAGCTTGAAAGACCAGCATCTACGACTCATTGAGATTTTACCAGGGCATTGCAACGCTGTCCTGAGAAAGTAGACATTTGAGCTACCGACCAGAACCGCTTGATACGAACCCGTGTCAAATTATCATTTTCAAAGGGAAATTTACACACAGCTTAGTTCAGAGATTCTAGGCTGTCCAAAATCTGACGGAAGAAATGATTATCTTGCGACAAATTTGGGAATTTCACCACTCGTTATTATGATGAAATAAATCCAAATTAGACACTGTTATTAAATTATGTTGACATAACTTAGACTGAATTGGAGTTGCCGCTATTAATTGTTATTGATTAAAAAAAATTTCTGGTCTAAGAGGGCTCGTATTGCATTATTTCCAATAGTCTTGCTCAGTTCTCTGATGATATTCTGTCTATCCACTCCCACCGGGCTATACAATCGAGGGAGGTCTAGATAATGCCAGCCAAATCCAATTACCACCTCTCTTACTAAGAGGGCGACGTTACAGTTTCTTCACTGAGTTACCGTCAAGTGGGGAAGTCGACCAACTTTACAAAAATGTGTTTCACTGTCAGTGGGCACTAGCATAGTATGCACTCTGAATGAGATTCACGCTTCAGAAGGCACGTACTAGTCAGGTACGTGTGTCCAATACGCGATCGGCACAATACCACTTAAGCTCCCTAGTTATTTTTTACGAGGGATGCTGCTATCCATTGGTGGGTTGGATGTTCTCGAATGTGTTTATGGAGTTTTAATTCTCCATATTTTACCAAGTATGACAAACATACTCATTTATACAATATGTGAAGTCAGTATATACAATCAACCATCTTAAACGGGAACTTTGAGGTAGCTTTGGATGCTCTGTTTGCCATTCATGACCCTTCATACTAAAGTGGCAATACTATCAACATATGAGACTACTCTTTTCCCAGATTGTACATGGTGTTCTGAAGTAAATAGGCTATTGATCACTTGTCAGATTTATAATTTTTCAAACTTTCAGAGGGAATCCTGAAATATGATAATTTAGTTTGTTGATAGGTTAAAAATATGAGAGAAAAAAAAACCTTACCTAGTCCAAAATACGGTCCTAAATTTTAAGTCTTTGATCAGTATCTTTCTTCATTATTGAAGGAACTTGAGTTTCTAGTACTATTTAAAGTTAAGAAACAAATATTAACCGATGCAAATGTTCAAAATTAGGATGATAAAGCTTCCGTTAAGAATATAATGTCAGCATGTATTGGAGAAGACATCCGATTGGGTTTTGCACGTTTTTCTTCCGTCTTAAATGTCGTAGTTACGATATATAAATACACTAGGTTATATAAATTACTAACGTCTACAGTGGCGTTTGGCATGAGTATACCAATAAAGTGTATTACTGTAGTGACTGTAGGCGTTGACGAGGTACTTTACTTTAGTTTTAACTCACTTGTTGAAGCAGGCTTATTAATATCTTGGCTCTTTGACAATGTGCACATGATTTCCACATTCTTGAATGCATCTTAAGTTACGTCTGGTATGCTGTAATAAAGATGAATTTTTTAAAATGCTGATAGTTCAGATTTGGCTTTTAAATTCAATTGTTTGTAAATCTACCGTTTCAACATCCGTTATCCAAAATGTATAAAGTAAATCCGTATATAAACAGCATTTAAACAAGTGTGAATGAAAAAAAGTACAAAGGATGAAATTGAAGCATAATTTCGGATTTTTCTACAATACATTTGTCATAAAGAATCCTGTACACCGATATTTTTTGGACGCGTATTTTATTTATAATATTGATTTTAAGTCTATTATCTAAAATTTGTGTGTTGATTTTAAACCAAGATAACACGAGAGTCTGCCCCCTTCGTTTCCGGTTAAGTTTGTTATGTTTTATATGTATGACATAACAAACTATATATAAACAAATATATATAAACAAAGGTAAATAGATCCAGATATTTTAAGTGAAATAAAGCTTTTAGCAGCAGAGGGGGTGAACAGACCTTTGCCTGAAAGGCGTCGAAACGTCGAAAATAAACCCTTCTACGAACGATTGAAAAATAAAAAGCGTCGACAGATTTTAAAAAAGCGTCGACACTTTACTGAGAAAAATCTCGGAATTTTTCTAATTAATATTACTCCATTGTCGTTGGTGATTTTTTCTAGTTTATTATGCATGCTGTTTACGCAATTACGCCTTCACTGAGGTCATCACCCCCTCTGCTGCTATTAATTTATCCAAATATTTTATCAAGTCCAATACGATATCTTGTTCTAGGATCGTGTAAATTTATTGTTATAAACCCATGCGGAGTAGCTTGCGCCTGTGAAAAGAAATTTCTGAATTTAATTATATCCATGTCACCGCTGCACCAGGTTTGATGAATATTTCGCAACGTATGTGTGTCTACGCCATTAAACACAGCTAAAATATTACAGTTATCTCTGATCACTTTTGGTATCTGTGTGTATCGTTGAGTAACATAAATAACGTCGGTATTTTTATGTCTACCTCGAGAAAAAATCCTGGCTGGGTTTGATTGTTTGTCCAGCATCACATCGTCGTATACAACTAAATTATTAATAAGTCCGTCTATGGAATCAACTGATGGTGCTTCATCAATATCGGTTATAAACTCGATAACGTCGTTAGCGTTTTCATTAAAATCCTTAAGTACATTATAACATCGCTGATCATCAACTGACGGGGCTACCAAATATAATTTATCCCATTTTAACCATCTCATTATAAGATTAAGTAACAACTGTGTCTTTCCACTTCCAGATGGTCCTATTATTATCATTCTGATGGAATTTGGTAACGCAGGATGGTGCTTGACAGGTTCTTGTTTTCTTGTCGCTGAGAAATCAATTATATCCATGTTGTATAAAATATCTATGAATTTATATTGCTTACGCTGTAAAGTTAAAACTCCAACTACTGATTTAGCTACGGTTATAACAAAAAATAAAAAAATAGCATACGGTGGAAAATGATCTATATGCGGTAGAAAGAAATTTTCGTTTTTACCTAATAGGCGCGGTGGTGATATTGCAAATTTGATGTCAAAGTTTCCAGGTGCTCCATGGGCTAAATACAGCGGAGAAAAACATCTACCAGGATATAATTATTGCGGTCCTGGTACTCGACTCGATATCAGGCTTGATAATCAGGATCAACCAAAACCAGGCGAGGAACCAGTAAACGCTATTGATCGTGCTTGTCATGTTCATGATGTAGCTTATAAAAGTCAAAATCTACAAGATAGACATATTGCAGATGTGAAATTAATTCATGCATTAAATTCCATAAAAAATAAAAATATTAGAGAGTCATTAGCTAATTGGTTAGTAAGATCCGCGATGAAAAATAAATTAGCGCTAGGGGCTGGTAATATATAAATGGAATCGATTTATTATTCACCAATCGGATACTGGAAGGGTAAAGCAGCAATTAGTAAACTCGCTGATGCAGCAGCGGTTAAACATTCTACTGCTAAAGTGTGGTTGTCCAGGCAGGCAATATGGCAAATTTATCTACCACGTCCTAAGCAAATTCGATTTGCTCATTTTAGTGTCAGTGTTCCTAATGAGGTTCATCAAGCTGATATTCTGTTTTTACCACATGATACTGTACGTAGAAAAACGTACAAATACGCGCTAACTGTTGTTGATGTTGCAAGTAGATATAAAGATGCAGAACCGTTAACGACTAAAACAGCAACTGAGGTAGCCGACGCGTTTAAACGAATTTATCAACGAGGTGGTGGATCACAAGGTGGTCTACGATGGCCACAGCTACTACAGGTTGATCCTGGCAAGGAATTTCTTGGTCCAGTATCATCGTTGATGAAACAACATAATACCAAAATACGACGAGGACATACTGCAATTCATCGTGATCAGGCAATTGTTGAACGATTTAATCGAACACTTGCCGAGCGGTTATTTGGATATCAGTACGCGAAGGAATTTATTCAGGATACGAGATCTCGTGAATGGGTGGCAAGATTACCAAACGTGATAGCTGCATTAAATGATGAGATTACTAGAACGACCAACATGAAACCCACTAGCGCAATTACGAAAAAAAATATACCAACACAACGAAAAGATGTTGAAAAACAGAAAATATTGGGTGATATCACAGTCAGGTATTTATATGAGCCTGGTGAACTTGAAGGTGGTAAAGCGAGAGCGACTGATCCTATTTGGAGTGTTACCACACACAAAATATCCACCGTGACAAGATCCTCAGGTAGACCTGCAATCTACAGATTAGATTCAGCTGCTCCTCAACGTGGATTTACACGTGAACAACTACAAATAATCCCCACGGATACACAACTACCACCGCGATCACTTAACTAGCACTAGCGCCTCTACGTCGATTACATTCAAGACAGGTCAACATTATATTTTCTCGTGTATGACCAAGATTGTTATTTTTTCTATCTACGGTAAATTGTCTTGGATCATTTTTCAGATACCGCCATAGCATTATACAATTACAACTTGCGCAATGATTATTCTGTTGTTGTTTCAGCGCATTAATAAAATCAACATCAAGATCAAAATTGCGTTTATTTTTTTTATCGCACTGTTCATAACCAGATAATTTTTTTCTTATTATATCACCTCGATATTCATCGAGGTCATCACTAATCACTGACGAGTCCATGACGATTCGTCTCAATTGAGATATTTTTCTAACTCGAGACATTGCGAGATAAACCAAGTTCGACCATTCGATGTGATCATCAACGATCCAAACAACTGTATCAGTAATAGTTAATCCCTGACATGAATGAATCGTCATCGCGTATCCAAGCGTCCACGGGGATTTATCAGCACGTAGAGCATCTTCAACAACATCAACATCAACTGCAACAATATCATTCAATACAAGATTCTGTTTCCTCTTTGACTCTCCTGGTATATCAACGTCGATATTTTGCCGTCGCGTATCTGCTGGTCGATAACATAACGGAACTGACAACGTTGGAAACTTTTCTCGTTGTAACTGAAACAATTCCCGTTGAAGTTTATCACGAACTATCTTTCTGCTTGCAACTATCAAATCGTTTGGTCGCCACGTTTGCAGAAAGTCTTTCATGGGTGTTTCTGAAATTATTTCACGCATTATTTCACACTGAATTTTATTCAGTTGTAGTCTGATTAATTTTTAAATTCCTTCAACGCTGCATCAAGTGCTCTATGATCATCAGATACTTCTTCAGCGTGGTCAACGAAATGTTTCAGCCAATCATGTGGAGATGGTCCAGCTACGGGTGGTGGTTGACCATGATCGCCGCACATTATCACGGCAGTATTTCTTGTTAACAACCAATCAAGAAATGTTTTTAATGTCTCTAGCGGTACAGTGCATATCTCATCCCATATTATGATCCTTGGAATGTATTTCTCTCCCATCCTTAAAGATGTCCATGCATCACCCTTCCATCGAAAAAAGGTGTGATAAGTACAGGAATTAACACCGCGTTGTTTCATCTCTCTCGCTAGTCTATGTGTAGGTGTTAGTACAATCATATCTGAATTCTGAAATAGTTCGATAGCTCGAGTGGTTTTACCAGAACCGCCAGGTCCGTTTAGATAAACTGTTTTGTGTCTGGTTATTGGATCGTATACCGATGGTAACAACGAAGTTGTCAACGTTTGACATTTTTTACAGTAAATATCTTTAACCGCAACATCAGCGGATTCGGAATAATCGAGCATATATTCATTCTTTATTCTCCACGAACCCCACGATGTATGAGTGCCCATGTTTAATCCTTCTAACAGTATTGAATGTTTTTTATTTATATAAAACGAATCAGTAGCAACTCTGACGGCATGCGCAGAAACCTTATTTATCATCGATAATAGATTTATTGAAACATACGCGAGCATCGATGATCTTAAATGAGTATACTGAGGTGACTCACCGTCCATGTAGCTCACAATTGTACCTAATTTATTTCCATTTGACAAGAAAACTGTTTCTCGACTTATAAACGTGTTCTTGTTCGTTGTATCAACGATTATAAAATCTAACTCAGTATCGTCCATGATCAATCTTGCACAATGTCGTCTGTGATCATATGCCGCTCCTTGTGTAAACTTGCCAATTATTTTTCTACCAAGATCCTTCGAATCGGTTTCGTCCGAATGTGGTAACCAAACCTCGGTTTGTTTTCGATATGATATAATTGCTTCACTTACAATCAACCGTGTTAATATCGTATAATCAAGCATATACCGCAATAGTACTATTGGTGTCCACATTTTTTCTGAAAAATGTTTTCCAAACCAAACATAACAAATTGGATGAAGTCCTTTAGACATTTCGAATGACTCGATACGAGCGAATCCAGTTAGGTCAAAATCCGGTAATGGTCCATTTATTGATACTCGCGTCATTTCATGCGTCGGATGACCGAATCGCTCAAAATACACAGAACAATCTCCGTATCCAAGAAAACTTCCGGGATAACACGCAACCATATCAACTGAAATAACATCTCTGTGATCGTATTTAGTATTCCACAATCCGCCGTGTCCATATTCGACACAACTAGATACTATGTCATTGAGAAAATCAAACCGAGTTGGTTTCCACGAATTTTTCTCTCTAGCAAAATGAGCCGCAACTGACGGAATAGTAAAACAGCTACTCAATAATTCGTCAGCGTCATCAGTATATTGCAGTGCAAGATTTTTCATTTTCTCGTGAAGAAGATCTGTTCGATAAATAACGCCATTTGGTCTCACAAACTGATCAAATTTCATATCTGATTCGTCGTTAGAACTCTGAAATAACCATACTGACACAGGATCGTTTTTACTTATTTCGTTAATAAAATCAAACATACCTCCATCAGAATTATCTATGGAATAACATTTAACAGTTCGATTTCGTGGAAACACTGTTACTGCGTTAGTCCACGCGTGTGCGTTATGATCAATAATTGTAATTGAGGCTCCTTTTGATTTATATTTTGATTCATACAAAATCTCCCCTGTTATCGTCGCTACGGTTATTGGAAATTTTAATATTTTTCCTAACCCAGCTACATCTTTGATAGACGCACCGGTATCTTTAACCATCTCCCCTGTTATCGTCGCTACGGTTATTGGAAATTTTAATGTTTCCTAACCCAGCTACATCTCTGATAGACGCACCGGTATCTTTAACCATATCTCCCCACGTGTTTATTATTTTACGTCTTTTATCCGTTAGACCGTTTCCACGGGCCGCGTTTGTAAAATGTTCTGTTACTCGTTCAGCCACACAATTTATTTTTGAAAGTTTCATCGGTGATAGTTTATCAACGCTGGGTTTTTCATTTAACACATAGATTCCATAAATAACCGCGGTCACGGGATATGCTCGTTCATAATACGGTTTGTCAATGCCAGTCAATAGACCTGGTTTGGAATTTCTACTTAGTACGACAGTTTTTTTATTGCCGTGGACAGGATCATATTTGTCACGGATAATCCAATCATATGTATCTGTCAACACGACGAATTTTATTCTGAAAAGATACTTGCGATTACCTTGATGAATATCAAAGAGGAAGTTAATGATAGTTGCCGCTCGTTTGTCGTTCATCATAGCGTTAACGATATTTTTGTTGCGTATAATCTTGAACGTTGACCAGACATGAGATGCACCATCTGTGTGAAATTCTTTCTTGGCGTCGTGAATTTTATTAATCAACCCTCTGTTTTTCGGATCAACCAAATATTTCATCGGTAAGTCAGAGGATATTCTGTCAAGATTAAATCTATTTCCACCTGAGGGTTTTATTCGGGATAATCTATCGAATTCGTTCATATATATCAAACAAATATTTAAATAAAGAATATATGTATACAATGTCTCAATGCAAATGGCTCATGGTGGGTTCAGTAAATCGATGCAATAAATCCTGTAGAGGTGAATTTTGTTGGATGCACTTACAGGGCATACGGCGGGGGAGTCTAGGACCAATACCATGTCTGCAGTGTGGTGTTGGAGTGCGAGGCAAAACAGAATTATCCGGAAAGTGCGGTGGTAAACGATACAGAGAGCTTAAAAGATATTATGACAAAAAAAATAATAATAGTGAAAATGCTATAAAATCCGTGGAGGATTATATATCAAGATTTCACACAAACAATGATTTAAACAAATAATATTATTATAATGGAGCAAAATATATTTATCCCACATCCTGTCATAACAAACTATGAATCAAATATTAATGGTGTCATCAGAAATTGCAGGTTGAAGAGACCAGTTGGTTATATTAATAATACTGGTTATCTAATGTTCACATGCGAGGGAGAAAAGAAACATTATTTATGTCATAGATTTACGTATGAATGTTTCTTCGGAGTGATCAAAGATGGTCTTGTGATCGATCACATTGACGAGAACACTCAAAACAATAATTTATCCAATTTACAAGCTATCTCTCACAGCGTGAACTGTGCACGTGGTAATACAGGAAGATGTAAGACAGTTTCTAGAAGGGCGGTAAATTCCACAAACACAGAAACTGGCGAAGTAATTATATTTCGTTCGATGTGTGCTGCTGCGAAATATTTTGATATTAACCCGCATTCAGTACAAAAAGTAGCGGAAAATATATATAAAACCGCTTTATCGAAAAAATATAAACAGAAAATCACCTTTCAGTATTGTTAACTATCATCACCACCTCGAATTAATTTTTTAAATTTATGTCATAGTATTTCCCCCATACACTACTTATTTTTTGACTCATGAAGGGAGGTAATTTTATGGTCATAATTATTTCGGTTTCTAACTTACAAAAATATGCAGTTCGTGTATTTTTCTGTTCTATTCGTGAAACATTTAGAACAACAGAGCATATACCGACATTTATATGCCAGCTTACTGAGTGCAGAATCCAGCGTCTAGTCTGTATCGATCGCGGGGTTAACAGTACAAGGATCCTGCGTGCATTTACTCGATTACAGAAATACATGTAGGAATTAAAAATCAGTTGCATTTTCCTTGTTCAGTGCAGAAATTATGTACGTGTGTGTGGTTCGAGTAATATTAGCATTGACCACGATACAGATTTACGAGTGGGAAATCTCGTAAATATATTTCTCCACTGAACAGTTATAGAGAGGACTGAGTCACAGGAAGGATGAAAATATCTAACAGTTAGATGGCGTGGTATAGTAAATAATCCAGCTTTTATAAATAACTTGTTTGGTGAAAACGTATTTCTTGAACTCAGAATTGTATTGGTTCCTTAGCTATATATTAACTTCCGAAACATATGTTCGTAACAAGGTTCGATAGCTCAGTCAGTATGGTATTGGACTGTGACGCTCGCGGTCCAGGATCGAATCCCATGACTGACAATTGGTCGGGTGGTTACGCATATTAGCGATTTTTATAATTAATTGGGGCACCGCCAGCCTCTCTCCGCGAGAAACACCACCCATATATCAACTGGTGGTTGATACATGTTTTGTACCACCCACGGGTTGATTATTTGGTGGGTTCTCAGCGGAGAAAATGGCCTCTTCATTCATTCATTTCATTTCATTCATTGAACCTGCTAAAAGACTCGAATAGAGGTTCATTCATTGTATATATCCATTTCCTTAATTAAGTTATATGTTTATGCCGTCTGAGCTCGCTAATACACTCGATAGGGGCTCTTCATTCATAATCTGAGCTCGCTAATACACTCGATAGGAACTCTTCATCCTTGAAACATCCCGACGAACTCGCTAAAGACTCGATAGGGGTTCTGGGATAATTTTTTTTTATTTTAAAGATTTATATACTAAATAATGAACCATGAAAATATCAATGATGTAATTGTTGCTATCAAAATACTAGAGGAAAACGGGATTAATATATCTAATGAACTAAATCCTGAAAAAATAGTTTCTGATTTTTAGATTTTACAAGAACGTAAAAACCAGGGAATACACACACTATCATCTGAATACAAGCTCATGAAACGGATTCAATCGGCAATGTTTCAGTCGCTAGCTACCGTAGAAGATAATCAGGTGAAGGAATTCATTCCTCTCTCTGCCGCAGTAGAAAAAATTAGATCGTTGTTATCCCACGAGTACGAGGAAAAGAAAACAATTAGTACTCGCATAAGACTATTGAGAAAACTTATGCTAGCGAGTAACCTAGTTGGTGAAACGATCCAAAATGAAAATGAAAATGACTGGCCTGACCACGTGTAGATCATATTTATTCTGAATTATTATTTATTCTGAGATTATATTTATTCTGAATTATTATTTATTCTGAATTATTATTTATTCTGAAATTATATTTATTCTGAAATTATATTTATTCTGAATTATTATTTATTCTGAATTATTATTTATTTTGCAATTTTGATGGGTTAGTTGGTACTTAGATTTATGTAAAATGATCGATTTTACAATTTTGATGGGTTAGTTGGTACTCAGATTTATGCAAATCAATCGATTTTGTCATTTTGATGGGTTAGTTGGTACTTAGATTTATGTAAAATGATCGATTTTACAATTTTGATGGGTTGGTTGGTACTCAGATTTATGCAAATCAATCAAATTTGCAATTTTGATAGGTAAGTTGGTATTTAGATTTATTATTTATTCTGAATCATTATTATTTATCCTGAATTATTATTATTTATTCTGAATTATTATTATTTTTTCTGAATTATTATATTTATTTCTGAATTATTATTATTTTTTCTGAATTTGATGGGTTAGTTGATACTCAGATTTATGCAAATCAATCAATTTTGCAATTTTGATGGGTTAGTTGATACTCAGATTTATGCAAATCAATCAATTTTGCAATTTTGATGGGTTAGTTGATACTCAGATTTATGTAAAATGATCGATTTTACAATTTTGATGGGTTAGTTGGTATTCAGATTTATGCAAATCAATCAATTTTACAATTTTGATGGGTTAGTTGGTACTTAGATTTATTATTTTTTCTGAATTATTATTTATTTCTGAATTATTATTTATTTTTGAATTATTATTTATTCTGAATTATTATTTATTTCTGAATTATTGTTTATTTCTGAATTATTATTTATTCTGAATTATTATTTATTCTGAATTATTATTTATTTTGCAATTTTGATGGGTTAGTTGGTACTTAGATTTATTATTTTTTTTTAATTATTATTTATCTCTGAATTATTATTTATTTTTGAATTATTATTTATTCTGAATTATTATTTATTTTGCAATTTTGATGGGTTAGTTGATACTCAGATTTATGCAAACCAATAAATTTCATAATTTTGATGGGTTAGTTGGTACTCAGATTTATGCAAATCAATCAAATTTGCAATTTTGATGGGTTAGTTGGTACTTAGATTTATTATTTTTTCTGAATTATTATTTATTTTTGAATTATTATTTATTCTGAATTATTAATTATTTTTGAATTATTATTTATTCTGAATTATTATTTATTTCTGAATTATTGTTTATTTCTGAATTATTATTTATTTTGCAATTTTGATGGGTTAGTTGGTACTCAGATTTATGCAAATCAATCAAATTTGTAATTTTGATGGGTTAGTTGATACTCAGATTTATGCAAATCAATCAAATTTGCAATTTTGATGGGTTAGTTGGTACTTAGATTCATGCAAATCAATAAATTTTGCAATTTTGATGGGATAGTTGGTACTTAGAATCGAAGATTCTTGATCAAAGATCTACGACTTCACATATAGATTTATCACAAGCTCTTCTCCACGTAGGTCAGTTAAGCGATTAAGATGGTCTGTGAGTTTGAAATTTATTCGTGACAAATACTGATTATGCGTGCGTAAATAAACAGGATTGGTTGGTACTTGCACGATCAAATCACCAGGGGGAACTTGTGGTGTAAATGTATATAAAATGTATCCTTGTTGAGCTTGATTTGATTTTCCAAGATCTATTTGATAACTGCCTTCTATTACGTCACAAACTAGATTAACCGCGATTGTCGATGTTATATTAACGATTCCCGGAGATACGTGTCTTCCACCGCCGAGTGGATCATTATTATATCTAAGAACAGTTGCTGGTGGGGCTATTTTTCTCCATGCATTAAGTATTTCAGAAAAACTTTCCGTGATAAGATCCTTGAGCGTTTTTCTTAATTCGTCGGTTTCAAATCCTGGTAGTGTAAATTTTAATAATTCTGCTTCAGTTATTTTATAATGATCAATATATGCTTGTTTGAGAGTATTTTTTGTTCTCTCTGTAGAATCATAAGCATTTACTATCTCAATAATGTTCTGATTAAGATATTTAAGATCTAATACAATTTGATTTAAATGTTGTATCGTTGCAATGATCTGATGTTTTAGATCGTCATTAGGATACTCCAGGATATATTTTTTAAACAACTGTGCTAGTATCGTTAATGTAGTTGTGTATTCAGTTCTAATTCTGTTAGCACGAGATCTGAAATTTCCTTCATCAACGATAACAACTAAAGTTTCTGTAACACTAAAGATAAAAAACGGTATTGAAGGAATTCTTTTATCCCTTATAAAAAAGTTTTTATTACCCTCCCCCATGGATACATATCTCGGTATTCTGGAGTTGTTATAAACCTGGCTTCGTCAGTAAGAAATTCAATTAATTTCGGTTCTGGTGGTCCTTCATATACCGGGAGAACATCAGGCCAACCTAGTACGGATCTGATTGAAGATTGATAAATATCAACGGCATAATCAGGAGAATGTATCTCTATCGTCGAGGACAGCGTCGGCTCATGAATATTAATCGATATTTTTGCTTCCTTTCCTGTTATTGATTTTATTCTACGTTGAAATTCATCATTGATCTCCTCGATCTCATAACTACCAGTGGGTATTCCAATAACAACCCAGTCAGGTGTTCCATCGGGTTTGTTTTTATTAGCAAATACGAGCGAATTATTTGCTGGTGTACTATTAAATGATTTTGATCTGATATTTGGCCAGCTGTAATATACCCGTAATTGCGCTAGTGCAATTTCATTAGCGCGAATTGCAGTTGGAAAATTGATATTAAATTCAGGATTAGTTGAACTTACCGAGATCATCGTTGTCTTGTGCGGAGTTGTATTAGTCACGATCTGCTAGAGTAATTCCGTCATTATTAATACTTGTATCTTTAATACCGATACCCTCGTCGTATATTCTAGTCATCATTGAAAACTCGAAATCAGATATAATTCCATCACTGAGACTCGCTGATAACAACGAGGATAATTTCGAGTATGCTACCGTCGCTGTGTGTAATTTTATTATGAAATCGGATAATTTTTCATTCGTGCAAGTACATATTTTTTTTGCGATGATATTAAGCACACCTGCAATCGTTGTTGCTGCTGAAACAGAAATAGTTACAGCTACTGGTGCCATCATTGTTACCGTGGATAATATTATTCCAGCTCCAGCAACAACAGCGGATACTGAATAAACAATCACGTCGACGATAACTAATCGTCGTCGGTATTTTTTTACCTTTACTGTATATTGTTCGACTTGATCTTTTAGCGCCGCCTGCCATTCACGCGCTTGATTGTACCTGTATTGTGGACCGTCCATATATTTTTATGCAGTAACCAATTGAGGTGTTTCAGCTACAAATTCCAAACACCACCAGTAAGATGTTGCGGTTAATTTCTCATCAGCTGCTTCCAGAATAAATATTTCTTCGGTTCCGTTATTTAATATAACGGATGCAACCCCGGAAAACCTGTCGGTGGAATGACGCCATGGATATGTTGTGAAGATCTCAAATCGCGCAGCACTAAACACAGACAGCCTGTACACGCCAGTGACTGTTGCGGTATATTTGATAGTATTATTTTGCTGCGACCATGTTGCAAATCCCGATGATACTGTGTATACGATGTTTGTGATATGTCCGGGAGTTATTCCGGCTGGGATTTTAATCAGACTGATTTTATTGACGACCTCAGGAATTCCCGCTACGACGTCTTGCTGCGTTTGTTTGATCGTGTCAATGTTGGTCTTGATATCTTGCTGTGTTTGTTTGATCGTGTCAATGTTGGTTTTGATATCTTGCTGTGTTTGTTTGATCGTGTCAATGTTGGTTTTGATATTAACGAGTTTTATGTCAACGACAAACGGAATACCGAAGAATTCTTCTACGATTCTTTGATGGACTCTGCGAAATCTTCCAAAAGTGCCCACGTGAACATCATACTCGGTCCGTAACGTGGATAATTTACCGTCTACGGTGTCGACGTATTTTTTTGTTGCTGCGTCTTCGTCGGATGTTGGATCTCTTAAAACTACTATTTTATTTCCGTTCATGCTAAGTTCACCTGTCATTGTGTCACCGGTATTTTTTACGCGATTAGCAACACTTTTTGCAATTTCATCTCTGATGGTTTTAAGTGACATACTTGAATCCCTAATTCTGCCTCTGTCAGTAAACACGGGAATATTATCCGTAGCTGCACCAAGTACTCGTCGGATTATATCATTCCATTTGATATTGCTCGTTTTTAGTTTACCATGTCGATCTTGAAAAATAACAACCTCATCTGGGTCAACTCCAGCCAGGTTCATAACGTCAGCGAGGTCATCTTTAGTTGCGTACTTTGACAAATCAACATCGCCGAATGCTCTCTTAACACGTGAGGATCTTCTTCCGTAAATATCAACCATTATAATAAGACCTGTTGTTTAAAACGCTTTACGCGCAACAAATCGGTTGCTTGTATAATCATGCACGATTTTATGTGGCGGTTTGGATGATTTTGATATAGCGTTAAGTACATTAATTACTTCACGGCCACATATTGGTGGATCTGTCATTGTTTGTGTGGGTAACGTTGAATACCAAACTCTGGTTGTTGCGTTGAGTGGTGCAACATACTTGATAAATTCAACTGGTGGAGCTAACCCGTATGAATCAAAATAAACGATTCCACGTGGATCAACCGCGTATGATACCCAGTGAGTACCAGGTCCAGAACGTTCATCGAGATTAATAATACCTGTTTCTAGTTTGTTTGGTTGTTTTAATAATTGATCTCGCATGAAAACACCTCTAAAGTTTTTTATTTTTAATCGTTTAGCAGCATCAAGTAAATCAAAATTTGATGCTGGAGCGTCTAACGTGGAAGCCTCAGACCCTTTCCCCAACGAGATCCTGGCAATCTTAAGCCGCGTCCCTTTTTTTGTATCCTTGCCCTGTTGCTTTCTTTAGAGCCATTCCAGCAGCTGTTCCAACAGCACCTAACGCGGCTGCTTTTGCTACGGCTGGCGCGGCAGCAGCTATTAACGCTGGAATAGCCGCAAGAAGTGGAAATATGCCACCGGTTTTAACCATGTCTTTGATGGCGCTCGGGGAAAGATGAAATTGAACTCCAGTTTTTGATTCCAGGGCTTTATTGAAATGTTTAATCTGATTATTTGTCAACGAAAATTTGTTTGGACCACCACCAATTTGATCTCGTTTTAGTGATATTTTAGTTCCACATTTGTTGGTGGTTTTTGATTGAAGTTTTTTGACCTGACCAGGAGTCAGAGTAACATTAACATGACCATACGACATTTTTATATAAAATATATTTTTCTAAATAATACGATTACAGATTTTCCACCGGTGCATCAACGACCCTCATTCGACCACTACCACCTTCAAGTAACAAGGCTTTATCGCTAAGTATGACCGCGATTGCTCTGTAGAAGGCACCAGCACCTGGTGGATTAGTAACACGAGCTCGAAAGTGTATATCAACAACAGATTGTTTGGATAAATCAAGATGCTCCAGTGAAAAATAATAAATCGGATATAGACTTGTAAAATCTAATTGTGATATTTGCAAACCAGTATCTATATTTTGATCACGTCCCATGAATGACATTAAACGATGATATGCGCGCGCTACATGATTTTGATCAAAATTTAACAATATATCCTCGGCTGGTTCTTGATGTCCATTTATCCGTAAGAAAACTTCATTAACTCCAAGATTGTCAAATATCATATATGAATGTTCTTGATTATTCGTTCGGTTATTATTTTGCAGCGCAATAAAAATATGTCGTGGTGAAGAAACACCCTGTTGTGATGCTATATGCCATGTAAATAAACCATTAACATTACTTTGAATAGCATCTGTGGTTACTGTTAACCATGATAGCAATGATTTACCACCTTGATCCATAAAAGAAAGTAATTTGTGTTCCTCAGTAATAGATGGAGTCATTACTGGCATCCACAGTGAAAGTTTTGATATATTTACTTTACCATCAACAACATCAGCACCTCGCCAGATTGCATCATTATCATCACCTTTTCTTACGAGTACAATTGTGTGTTTAGCTCCAAAGATGACCTTTCTAACATTTCTGCAAAATCCAAAGATGTGAGATAATGGAATTGCACATGAAAAATTTCTATCATTTCCTGACAACGTTGCTCGGCGTGTTGCAAACCCTAAGTTGTAAGTCGCATTAACACTTCCTATAATATCAAAAGCAGCACCTGGTCTGTCTGCGTGTTCAAAATCAACTGGTTGTGGATTAACTGCAGTATCTTGAGGTGTCCGTATTTTGGTATACTGAACATGATCAGCGTTGTTGGTAATATCCTTGGCAAACATCATTGTTGGACCGGCTGATCTTGTGTAATCATCAGAATATCTCGCTAGACCAATTATTGTTGTAGCGACATCAACATCCTTCTGAATCGATTCGATATTTTTTCCATCAATCATGTATGTGGCGCTATCAAACAACGCCATAATCCCGTTGTTGACAAAACCAACGCGCAAATTAGCAGCATATGGCGTATTAGCTACAACATTCGTTACAAGTCTACCTTCTACTTCAATAAACACCTCAGCGGGCAAGAACTATCTACTTGTATCATGAACCTGTAATTCGATTCTCCCCCGCTGATTTGGTTGTATTGCGTCATAAGAATAAAACTGATAATCACGTATAGATTCATACTTAAGGACAGGTGCCTCCATATCAAATGCTGGGTCTGATTCGCGCCTGAACATTTTTATTATAATTACCGTTTTTCCAAATGATGATCATCGTCGACGAAGCCCGCTTCCTGCTATTAAATTTGCTGTTATATTTTTTTCCGCTTCTTCAGATAATTCCGCTAGTTTTTGATTTGCAGCTTGATTTATTATTTTACTTACGTCTGCTGGCATCACCTCAGTACTTGCCAGTTTCACAGGTGGTTGTTGTTTTCGTCGCAATAATCGTGCTAGTCTATCTTTGATCGCCGAGAATGCCTTCCCAGCAACATTGATAATTGCACCAGGAGCTTTTTCACGAACAATATCGATAGCTTTCATCGATAATTGTTTTGCAATAGGTGCTGCTTTTGGAGCTATCCTTGTGAATAATCCCCGAATAACATCACCAAGTCCATCTCCGTAAGTAGCTCTGTAGATTGGTACTCGTGAGTTCACCGCTCTGACCTGCATGGGTTTACGATGATTATTGTGTATGATCATCTTATTTTATTTACCATTTATCTAATCGCGGTGACTAATCATCAACGAGCTCGTCAATAAGCTCTCGGTAAACGCCAATATCCATGATGCCGCCACGAAATAATCGCCGACAAATATCAGATGCTTCATTGGTTATTTCTGGTGAATTATTTCCCGCACGTTTTCCTCCTATGAGAACCTCTAACCGTGACACGTCATTGAGGATATTATCAGGACAAACTAAATTATTTCCCAGACCACTGCCAGTAGCACCCGGTGCATCGTGAAATTCTTCTTCTGGAGATTGCGGTCGAGAAGGTTGTTGCTGCGGTGGTGGAGTTTGTTTTTTCCGTTTCTGCGGAAGTTGTATTTGTTGTTGCTGCGGTATCGGAAAAGAAGGTTGTATTTGTTGTTGCTGTTGTTGTTTTTGCAGTCGATCATAATATAAATCTATTTCTTTAATAAATGCAATATATCTAGTATCACTACTTCTAGCTTGGTCAACATCATAATGTATACGATATATCCACTTGAACCAATTATCACGACTTATAATATCATCGGCATACTCGGCTTTTAAAACATCCTTTCGATTATCATAACTCAGTATGGCATATTCAGCTAATTTAACCATACTTTTAGATTTCTTTATGATTACAAGATGTTGTTCATCAAATTTATCTTTTATATGAACCTTTTCCCTTGCTTCTCCTGTTTCTGTTTCTGGTACATGATCTTTCATCTCACCTATTTCAGCACGAATTTTACCAATACCCTCAAGTATTTCTTCACCAACATGTGGAGGTTGAGCCGCAGCTATATCAGTTGGAAGATCTCGTAAAATCTTCTTTGTCTGTTTAGTTCTTCTTGCTATTTTTTCAGTCTGCGCTGCAGTTTGTTTTGATACCGGAAGAAGATCTTCTTTGATGACTGCAGTGACGGGCTTAAACAGTTTTTTAGTTTCTTCTTCGTACTCAACTTGTGCTTCTTGCTGCGCTTGTAGATTTTTTCTGAATGAATCTCTAACAGGAAGAAATTTTTTGATTGCTTCTAATCGTTCTCGAGCTATTCTTGCAGTATGAGATTCCGGATGTACCATTTTATTATAATATAATGATTTAATTATTATAGCAGCAGAGGGGGTGATGACCTCAGTGAAGGCGTAATTGCGTAAACAGCATGCATAATAAACTAGAAAAAATCACCAACGACAATGGAGTAATATTAATTAGAAAAATTCCGAGATTTTTCTCAGTAAAGTGTCGACGCTTTTTTAAAATCTGTCGACGCTTTTTATTTTTCAATCGTTCGTAGGAGGGTTTATTTTCGACGTTTCGACGCCTTTCAGGCAAAGGTCTGTTCACCCCCTCTGCTGCTCTTTTTAAAGCTTTATCGCAATTTTGTTAAAATCTTAAGCCCTGCACTTGAAACACACATATATGAACCACTACGGTAAGAACAGATGGTTGTTTCTTTCGATGTGAAAAAGGGATATGAATCCTTTTATACACCTGATCCATAAATCAGGTGGGGAGAAGAGCGCGAGAAGAAAGTATAACTTGTCTTCCAATTAACAGCTTTTATGGTTAAGTACTGGAATTCAACAAGTACATCTATGAATCAACAGTGGATCAATTAGTCTCAACGAATGACCATTCTGCAATGGAATGTTTTATACGTTCTATAATTAAGCAATATTTCTACACAATTACTTAGCGTTCGATTTACACTTATCTGCATCCTTTTGTCGTAAAATCAAATGCCTGCAGCCTCTCGCTTATTTTGATTTAAATTCTCTTGTAATCAGACTTTTCAAAATAAGTAATCGAAATATCTTAGATGAAGATGATCCTTCTAAAAATCAGTTTTCAAAAAAGCAATCGAAACATCTAAGGTTAAAGAATGTTTGTCAGTCAGTCTATGTACTCAAATTCTTTTTCTACATCGGTACGTCTGTTTGGATCAGACTTCTATTCTTATCATTATCATAGAGTACACTAGTTCTTCCCCTATGCTAATGGTTATACACCACACCAGGGAGAAAAGAAAACAGAGTAATGTATCATTTCCATATGTCAGTGATTACATACTCCACTAGCAAGAGATATTAACCGAGTAGTGTATAATTTCCACATGTCAGAGATCAAACAGTACACTAGTACGATATGAAAACAGTGTAGTGCATCCTTCCCCCAATGCAAATGGTTATGCACTTCACCAGGATGAGATATTAACAGAGTAGTGTATCATTTCCACATATCAGAGATCAAACAGTACACTAGTACGATATGAAAACAGTGTAGTGCATCCTTCCCCCAATGCAAATGGTTATGCACTTCACCAGGATGAGATATTAACAGAGTAGTGTATCATTTCCACATATCAGAGATCAAACAGTAGACTAGCACGATATGAAAACAGTGCAGTGCATCCTTCCCCCAATGCAAATGGTTATGCACTTCACCAGGATGAGATATTAACAGAGTAGTGTATCATTTCCACATATCAGAGATCAAACAGTACACTAGTACGATATGAAAACAGTGTAGTGCATCCTTCCCCCAATGCAAATGGTTATGCACTTCACCAGGATGAGATATTAACAGAGTAGTGTATCATTTCCACATATCAGAGATCAAACAGTACACTAGTACGATATAAAAACAGTGTAGTGCATCCTTCCCCGAATGCAAATGGTTATGCACTTCACCAGGATTAGATATTAACAGAGTAGTGTATCATTTCCACATATCAGAGATCAAACAGTACACTAGTACGATATGAAAACAGTGTAGTGCATCCTTCCCCCAATGCAAATGGTTATGCACTTCACCAGGATGAGATATTAACAGAGTAGTGTATCATTTCCACATATCAGAGATCAAACAGTACACTAGTACGATATGAAAACAGTGTAATGCATCCTTCCCCCAATGCAAATGGTTATGCACTTGACCAGGATGAGATATTAACAGAGTAGTGTATCATTTCCACATATCAGAGATCAAACAGTACACTAGTACGATATGAAAACAGTGTAGTGCATCCTTCCCCCAATGCAAATGGTTATGCACTTCACCAGGATGAGATATTAACAGAGTAGTGTATCATTTCCACATATCAGAGATCGAACAGTACACTAGTACGATATGAAAACAGTGTAGTGCATCCTTCCCCCAATGCAAATGGTTATGCACTTCACCAGGATGAGATATTAACTGAGTAGTGTATCATTTCCACATATCAGAGATCAAACAGTACACTAGTACGATATGAAAACAGTGTAGTGCATCCTTCCCCCAATGCAAATGGTTATGCACTTCACCAGGATGAGATATTAACAGAGTAGTGTATCATTTCCACATATCAGAGATCAAACAGTACACTAGTACGATATAAAAACAGTGTAGTGCATCCTTCCCCGAATGCAAATGGTTATGCACTTCACCAGGATGAGATATTAACAGAGTAGTGTATCATTTCCACATATCAGAGATCAAACAGTACACTAGTACGATATGAAAACAGTGTAGTGCATCCTTCCCCGAATGCAAATGGTTATGCACTTCACCAGGATGAGATATTAACAGAGTAGTGTATCATTTCCACATATCAGAGATCAAACAGTACACTAGTACGATATGAAAACAGTGTAATGCATCCTTCCCCCAATGCAAATGGTTATGCACTTCACCAGGATGAGATATTAACAGAGTAGTGTATCATTTCCACATATCAGAGATCAAACAGTACACTAGTACGATATAAAAACAGTGTAGTGCATCCTTCCCCGAATGCAAATGGTTATGCACTTCACCAGGATGAGATATTAACAGAGTAGTGTATCATTTCCACATATCAGAGATCAAACAGTACACTAGTACGATATGAAAACAGTGTAGTGCATCCTTCCCCCAATGCAAATGGTTATGCACTTCACCAGGATGAGATATTAACAGAGTAGTGTATCATTTCCACATATCAGAGATCAAACAGTACACTAGTACGATATAAAAACAGTGTAGTGCATCCTTCCCCGAATGCAAATGGTTATGCACTTCACCAGGATGAGATATTAACAGAGTAGTGTATCATTTCCACATATCAGAGATCAAACAGTACACTAGTACGATATGAAAACAGTGTAGTGCATCCTTCCCCCAATGCAAATGGTTATGCACTTTACCAGGATGAGATATTAACAGAGTAGTGTATCATTTCCACATATCAGAGATCAAACAGTACACTAGTACGATATGAAAACAGTGTAGTGCATCCTTCCCCCAATGCAAATGGTTATGCACTTCACCAGGATGAGATATTTACAGAGTAGTGTATCATTTCCACATATCAGTGAGTATACACCTCATTTGCGCAAGTTATAAACAGTGTATTGTATTTTTTCCACATGTCTCTGATTATACAGTACATTAGTGAGAGATAAAAACAGAGTAGTGAATTATTATTTACATGTCAGAGATTATCCAGTACACTAGCAAGAAATGAAAACAGTAGTGTATCATTTCCAAATGTCAGTGATACTACACTCCACTAGCAAGAGATGTTAACAGAGTAATTTATCATTTCCACATGTCAGAGATCGTACAGTACACTAACAAGAACAAAAGAAGTGGTTCATTCTTTCCACGTGTATTTATAGAATACTACATTTATATGGGGGGAAATATGAACGAATTTTTCTGAGAAATACTGCAAGACGTTAGGAGTACAGTATTAATCAGGGGAAAAAACGAGTTAATATTTTCCCATACAAATGTGGTAACCTTCTTATTATATACTCATTTTCCTTTTCTATCTAAGGCTGAGAAATAAAAATAACACAGTACAGAAACAAAGTAATTGAATACATGCTGCATTCCAAAGTAAATACACAACTGTAAGTTCAACAATACACAGTATCAGTATTAATGCGCACATACCATAGCCCACCGGCATCTGTACTTGGACGCGCGCTTAGCCATTCGCTTAAAAAAATAATCTCATTTTCGTCTACTTGAAATTTAAAAATACAGCCATATTCTGAATGAATGTGCGTTGAGACAACATTTCCAGTTGGTCTGGAATGGAGGGATTTGTTTTTCTGTCCATACAACTGAATTATGCTTTTCTAGTTGTGATGGTTTGGATTTATTTGCTGGGTCAATTCCTTACGTTGTACATGCGACTGGAGGGACTAGAATTGTTTCAGCATATGTTTCGGTTCTGTTATTTATTATTTCGAATCATATTGTGGGAAAAAGATATGAATTCTTTTAACTGAAATTCTCAAAGAGACACAGTATTAATTATTGTTTTTTTTTCTATGGATATCACAATCATTTCGGGGGCCACGAGTGGCCGAGTGGTCTAAAGCGCTCACCGTTACGGATCACTGCCATCTATCCTCTGTGTGTATGTTAGAAAGCTTGCCAGTAGCTTCTCGTGGGTCGTTGGTACTTTCCGGGGTTTTCTCCTCCACCATTTATACTGGCCGCCATGTATAGCCTATCTTGTACTGAAAAATGGCGTTAAAACCCAACAACAACTTCAACAACATTCATTTCCTTTTTACTGCAGTAAGGAGAATGTTTATGCCCTGTCATTTGCATGCTCTTTGTTGGAGGGATGCCGGCTATTTATATGACCTGTATGACTTCTATCACTAATATGAATCAAACATTATCTCACCAAAGTAAACCGGGGAAATTTGCAAAGCAGCTGCGGTGTAACAGCCAATCTCGTCAGCGGAAATAAGACGTCTTCTAGGACTCACTGTGCTAATTCAGTTCCCATAGTAAACCTATGCAAACAGCATGATATTAAAAATTCAATAACTTAAAATTTTTGAGTGCTCATGATCAACCCTATATTTATCAGTATAGATGAAACCTGGATGTCAGCTTCTATTTAGAGGAAAGGATATTAGCCGCGGCATTTTCTGGACCTGCATGTGTTTGAAACATGTGCTTTCAATTCCGCAACAAAGAGGCAGGTGCTAATTTTAGTAATGAGTGTTCCAAACTCAAGACTGTTAAAGAACTGAAATTCCATCGATAAAATAATGTCTCTAAAAAAAAATCATTTACAACTAGGATAAGCTATCAAAAGATTCTTTTTCCAGACACATAACTTACATTATTAACCAATCCTGGTCAGCTAAACCCATATATATATATATATAGTTCACCCATTTCCAGGCTGGTTCCCATTTTTCCATACCATTAGTACCGTGTGTCATCTACCGAAACTCGCCTTCTTCAGTTGTGTTTTTGTTTTCTAATTTAGTGTTTGGACTCGGTTGTAAAATGGTACGTATCTGAGAGATACCTTAATATGCCTTTCTATGTTATTTGTATAGACCAATGAGAACACGTGTTATAGTGTCAGTGTCTTAGTCTGAACCATTCGATTTGCGAATAGATAGGAACATTGCTCCTAAATTACTCTTTTAATGATCTGAAGGGTAATTTCAATAATGGATGTCTCGCATTTGCGGATATCACACTCACTGAAGGTGGGACATTTCTTAAACATGGGGGTGGGGCCATTTCTTGAACAATTATTAAACATTGGTTATTTTGATAATTGAGATTGTGGTCGTTTCTTCTTCCACACTGCTTTTTAAGGATTTTACTGAAATGTTTTAGACAAGAGATATGGTTGATGTAGATCGTATGCGGAACAAAACTTTGCTTTACTCTGTCACATTTTTTAAAGGAAAATTCTTGAAAATTGTTCAAACGGTATTTTGTTAGTTCGACCTGTCAGTCTGACTTTCCCTTTCATATCGCTTGGAGGACAGTCACGAAACTCTGAAGTTCCGATCTGTAGTTGGTGTTGATGTCCTGTAAAATCTTACATCTTTCACTAGCTTGGTTTTGAGAAAATTTCTTGAAACATGCCAAAAAGGTATATTAATAGAATTCAGCTTCACATCACTAAATTGTTTGCAGGATTTTATTTCAGTGTTCTAGGCTAGATATTGGTTTATTTAGATGCGTAGTAAATTTTTGTTTTCCTCTGGTCCTTTATTGGCGACATATTAATGAAAAAATTCGAAATTGTCAGAGATGGCATATTTTGGAAATACAGTTTGCCATCTCCTATTCTACCACACTGCCTGAAAATATTTTGTAGCTAGACATATGGTTGGTGTATATATAAAATAACGTTTTACTTTTTTCTCTGACCCATTTATTTTTGGGCGTATTTCTTTTTTTTTTAAAGTATTCAATGAGAAGTGCTTATACTCCCACGCCGCGTAGAGGATATTTTGAAACAATGTTAGTTTGATGCGCACCAATGAATTACTTTCTCCTCAGGCCCAATTTTGGGAATCACTTTGAAAAAGGCACGACAGAATGATGGATTCTGAACATTCGTCTTATTTATTTAATAGGTTGTATATTATATGAGATATTAACAGATGCAGAGGAAACATTCTGTTCTTGCATTGCTTGCAAGATCTTCAGAAAAAGGAATGTGTGTTGTTTGCCATTTTGGAGAAACCTGTTTAGAAGACAATACCTGAAGTGCAGGAATATGTCTGTCAATGACTGCGTGCACACTTGCTGTGCTCTGGTACTAGATCTATTTTCGCTTACTTGATTTTCTGGCTATCTTGTAAGTTACAAGATATGTCAGGTCGTATCCATCAAAGAGCCAAGCTGCTGGAATACTGTGTTTGAGAAATAATGACAAGTATGCCTGGCAGACGATATATTACTATTCTCTAACTCTTTCAGTTATCTATTTAGAAACAAGAACATGTTGTTACATCCCGTTCTCATTATGCCTCTGGATACCTGGAATATTTTCCCCATGCCGTACAAATAGATTGCCATGAACGCA
This sequence comes from Sinohyriopsis cumingii, assembly GCA_028554795.2. Lineage (NCBI taxonomy): Eukaryota > Metazoa > Mollusca > Bivalvia > Unionida > Unionidae > Sinohyriopsis > Sinohyriopsis cumingii. The sequence goes on from CM068832.1 coordinate 117,679,823, forward strand.
AATTGAAGTCCGTTCTCAACTTGCATTGATGTGCTAAAAACAAAATGGACCATCTTTCATTGGACTCTCATTGAAAAAGATTCGTTATTGCTTTGTGTATTTTTACAATGTACAAAACGGCCAGCTTCCTGGAATGCTGCCATGCATGTACACTTTTGGTAATATAATAAAACATATTCAGTTTCAGAAAATTCCTCTGCAAAATAGTGTCAGGTCCAAACTTACGCTACATTTACACGCAAAAAACATTTAAATCGCCTTGGTTTAGGTATATTATAAACTTAGCAATTTGCACAGTTAATTGACTTAGAGTCTGCAGAATGGATGTATTTCGATCTTTTGATTAACAAATATAGTGGAATCTCTTCCCTATTGTTGTTCACTACTGTAGTTCACTAGCGTTTTGCTTCTTTATCTCAGTAAATCCCAGAGAACGCTTTCTTCCAGAAAAAATCAGAAAATTGTAATTTTCTGAGGAATAAGCTTGATTCCACGGCAAAAATGTTCTTGAAAAAATTATTCATTTAAATTTTCATATATGAATTTACCAACGGTTGTAAATAAAGATAAACCGATACCCATTGTCGCGCTGGATGGAACCATCAACTGATCTCTCACCGTGTCATTTTTGTCTGGAATGTAATAATTATTTGATCTCTGACCTAATTATTCCTGTGGTGAATGGAGTCATTACATGATCTCTGACCATGTATTTGATGTATTGAATGGAGTCATCTCAGACCATGCCATTGCTGAATTCAATGGAACTAACAACTGATCTCTGACCGTGTCATTGCTGACTTGAACGGAGCCATTAACTGATCTCGGAGCACTTTATTTTTGGTATTGAATAGATTCATCAATTAATTTATGACCATGTAATTTTTCAATGCACAGGTCCATCAACTCATCACCGACTTTGTCATTGTTGTATTGAATGGAGCCATCAGGTGATCACGTGCCGCGTCACCGATGTGTCGAGTGGGGCAATCAATTGATCTCTGTCCTCGCCAAGGTTGTATTGAATGGAGCAATCAATTGATCTCTGTCCTTGCCAAGGTTGGATTGAATGGAGCAATCAAATTATCTCTGTCCTTGCTAAGGTTGTATTGAATGGAGCAATCAAATTATCTCTGTCCTTGCTAAGGTTGTATTGAATGGAGCAATCAAATGATCTCTGTCCTTGCCAGTGTTATATTGAACGGACCAATCAAATGATCTCTCACCATGTCATTTCCGTATTGAACATAGATATAAACTGATCTCGAATCATCTCATTGTTGTACTGAGCTCTAACCATTTCATTGTTGTATTGAATGGAAGCATGAAATGATTGATGACATTGTCATTGTTATGTATATCTATACTGTCTCATTGTTATGTATATCTATACTGTGTTATTGTTATGTATATCTATACTGTGTCTTTCACTTTGGTGCATCGCTGTAGACTGCCTATGAACAATAAATTGGTTTTGACAGGTCTTGAAGTTAATCGTAATAATGAACCTGTGTACAAGTTTTTGGTGATTTCCCATTAGATGGCTCAATCAGTCAGGTGTTGCGACGTGGGATACTGAAGCATAGGTCACGCAGAACGTAATGGTGTGAATAAGGGGAGAAAGAGAAAGAGAGCGAGCGCGCGCGCGCGCGAGAGAGAGAGAGAGAGAGAGAGTTGATCAATTGTTGATCTTACCTTCCTATGTTCTTTTCTTAATATCAGTCTACATATGTGTTTAGATATAATTTGAGTGAAAAGATTAAACATGAGAGAGATAAGCAAAAAGACAGACAGATATATAGATAGATTTGGATTTTGGATTTTTTTTTAGCGTAGCTTTAACAATTTTTCAGTCATATCGCTGTGATGTCTGCAGTGTGACAGATTTATAGTGATGTCTAGCACTGAGACATCATGCCGCAGGTATCCAGTCACATTATCCTGACACCAGGCCGATCAGTCCTAACACTAGCCTCTTAATGCTGAGCACCAAGCGAGTCAGCTCTTAGTACCATTTCTGTAAGTGTTTTGTATGACTCGGCCGGGGATCGAACCCACGACCTTACGCATCCGAGGCGGACGCTTTAACCACTAGGCCACCGGAGCGGTTATATATATATATATATATATATATATATATATATATATATATATATATATATATATATATATATATATATATATATATATATATATATATATATATATATTCTACAAATGTTCATGAAAAGGCTTCGATGTTGTAATTGTTGTTTGTGCATAAGGTTGCACTAACCCAGATTGTACATAGTTTGATGCAGAATGACATAGGCACTGACATAACACTTGCTGGTCCAATGAATATGCAAGAGGTATTGTTCTAAGGGGCATCCACTAGACAAATGTACAACGGGCGATTGCTCACCTGTCAATTTTCCAATGCAAATAAGCTTTCTTGAAATAGATTATGTTCGCTTCTTATACAGCACACATTGTACGTCATACATTGTTGCCTGATATTATCCTTTATCCGTTTTGCAGTTCAACGCATTTGAATTATTTCTGCCATTACATTTTGACATCTTAATTGTTATCAACACCTAGAGACAATAGCCTTTAGCTAAAACAAACTTCTAAGAATAATACCTTAATTTATTTTTATTTTATTCACAAGACACCGATTGCATAATAAAGATTGCAACATGTGCTCCAGTTACAAACTTCTATGCACGAGTACGGTCAGAAAATTGTAAATTTGGCTTGATACCAGGACGACCAATCAGGTTAAAAAACCACTCATTATTGTGAGGACCAGAATTTTCTGATCGAAGGATCGAAGGTGTGTGAAGATTACTGAGACCTTCTCCGGCACCGTATACGTACCATTATATATATATATATATATATATATATATATATATATATATATATATATATATATATATATATATATATATATATATATATATATATATATAGTGTATACGTGACATTCGCATAACAAGTTATCAAATAAAGGAGAAGCTCTTTATTTTTAATTTAATTTCATTTAATTTAATTTAATTTAATTTAAGAATTTTAAAAAGATTAAGATTTAGTTGACAAAGTTTGCTGGTAATGCATTTTGCACCAAAAAAGCCATTACGCACTTAAAATTCCGTTATTTGCGGATTGTCCATAAGCATTAACATTAAAATTGAATGAACATCTCTGACCTGGTACATTATTATCACGTAGCGTTTCTTCTAAACTGAATTTGAGATATATAACACTATTCTCTACATATTGTTATCATAGGTTTCGATACGTTGTTGAAAGGTTTGGAAGAAAGGAAGCTCGATTCTAGGAGAGAGAAATTCCGTTGGCAAAATAATTGATATAACATGCATATACAGTCCGTAGCAGAACTGAATTATGCATCTTGAAATGTTTGGGCGAGTGCTATAACAAGAAACGACGTTGATGAATATCATGCCTTTTGCAAACCAGTGTTGCGTTCTTTTTCCTATGAAGATGGTAGTGATAGTGCCAAGCATGCAATTCCGTATAGACAGTAAATTTTGCAGTCAACTCTTCAACCTTCTATTACATGGTTTGATTCAAAAAAAGAACAAAATAAGAGAAAAGAAAAGAAACTAATTTACAATCATTGCAAAGTTGCTCTTGACTGGCTGGCTGGCTCACTGACTCGATGCCTGGCGAACATATGTACCTACTTACCTGTGCCCTTTAATTCTCCGTGGAGTATGTTCTTTACAACTTACACTCAACTCTACATAACCCTGAGCGTGTATCTCTCACTCACTCCTGTTGCATCCAGTTTTATTTACTTTTATTTAAGTTCAACAGCCATGATCATCTCAGCTGATGTAAAGCCCATTTCTTTTCAATTTACTTCGCAGATTTGCAATTGAGGTCTGATTGGTGATGTTTTGCTTGAGTTTCCGTACGGTATTTAGGTTGATTTGGTCCGTTTTATCATGGTCTGTTCTCTGTCAATCTTATCATGGTCTGTTCTCTTCCTCAGTGTTGCAGTATTGGCGGATTCCGGCGAATTGTTTCTCTGGAATGCTCATTGATAGAATTCGAGTTCATTCTTGTTTCTGTACCATATAAAAAGAAAGATTTCAAATTGGTATTAGTACAATTCAACGAGTGAATGTAAAATGTTTTGTTTTTGTTTATTGTTTATTTTAATGAAACATTTTAATTCTTATTCTTTTAAGTAAAATCATCATGATCTTCGTTGTTTAAAACGAAGTACAAATTGGGCAAACACGCCCTTCATATGGCTTACACTCGAATGCAGTTTTTGTTTCTTTATTTTATTGAGATGACTATGGTTGATTTAAGAATTTGTCGTTTGTTTTGTAAATGTTTTTATTTTAAAATTCATCTTTATTGTGGACACAGATCAGTTATCTAAATCACTTGATCCATTCCGTAAGTGTGCCAGTGGCTATCTTGCCTGTTGAAAAGTATGCTTATATTTACATCATCTAAATTACTGGGTTTTGTTTATCGGGTTAAAAAGATCTGCAAGGTCAAAGATTTTTTACACCAATGGGTTTCCATTTTCGATTTTAAAAACTCTTCAAATAATCGATGCCACATAGGATGGATAATTTAATTTGTTACCCCCCCCCCCCCTTAAACGTAGTATCTCCATTACACCGACGTCCAAGCCATTGAGAATCCTGATAGTATATCATAAAATGTTTGGTGTGTAATCCATTCTTAGTAATAATAAAGAACTATTATACAGGTCTACACTGTGATGTACTGAGATATTGGAATACTTAATGTCACTCTAACATAACATTTCAAAATATACCTACCGTAAGACTTTATTACAATTATTTGAATAACAAATCTGACCATTCAATTAGGTCGCCTTGAAAGTTTAACTTTTGCTTTATACGTAATGTACAAAACAACATCCTGCACTTGGGAAATTAAGCCAACCTACAGCGTACAACGCCTTTCAAGTCGAGCAATTCTCAAAACGTACGATCGATAACAAAATAAAAATAGAACTAAACGAAGAGACTACTTGTATGTATATTTGCCGTTTCTGTTAGAATGTCGGTACATGGGAATATAACGTCTGTATGATAACGCGATTTTGACAGAAACGAACAAGAATAGTCTACAAGACGTCTATGCACTTGGAAATAAGTATGAAGTATTTAGTATCGGATAAGGTTTATAGCGTATGAGCTCACTCAAGCTGCTACAGGAAAGTTGTTCTCTCTCGACACAGGTGAAAAACAATATTGCAATAAATCCTAAACGAGAGCAGTGTTTCAATTTTTGGGGCTTCAAAGTTACCAACCCCCTTGCATCTGTTCCAAAGGCTAGGTCAGAAAATGAACAGCGAAACACCTTCCATAATCAGTAAATTCTCTGCTTGTTTTCACTCTCCAAAAATTGCATGGGCCACCCTTGACGCCCCAGGGTAGCACCTGTCATTTATTACATGCTCACTGACAGCTTTCTCATGACGGTAGTGCAATGAGGGTGCAATGATTGACATGTATTTATATTTATATACTCCAAACATCTGGCCAGTCACTTGTATTTACTCCAAACATCTAGTTAATTAAGCCAAAGAAGAACAGTATCAAGTAGCATATGTGCATGCAATATACATCCTTACAGCTAAACAATAGGAAACGGTACGTTCTTAACATAAGTGCATACAATATACATCCTAACTTCTAGACAATGGGAAACGGCATGTTCTTAACATAAGGAATCTATTCAGGGAATACGTTTTTTCCTGTAACATGTACATGGATTTTCATGCGCAATGTATTATTTTCTGTGCTGGAGTTATTGAATCACATGCAGGAATTCAAATAGCTTCTTTAAACTTATCGAATGTGCTACTGTATATTACAGATTTAATCGTTGTTTTGAAATTCTTGATAAAATATTAGTAGTGGCCTGACTCAAGAAATACTACTACATTACATGTCCTTTACATTAAAAAAGATACTCCTTCTAGAGTCCTCCATTGTAAAACAAACTACTACTAGAGTCCTCCATTGTAAAACAAACTACTACTAGAGTCCTCCATTGTAAAACAAACTACTACTAGAGTCCTCCATTGTAAAACAAACTACCACTAGAGTCCTCCATAGTAAAAAATACTATCACTAAGGTCTTCCATAGTTAAAAAAATACTACCACTAGGGTCTTCCATATTTAAAAAGCTACTACTAGAGTCCTCCATAGTAAAAAATACTACAATTAGGGTCCTCCATAGTAAAATAAGTACTACCACTAGGGTCCTCCATAGTAAAAAAAATACTACCACTAGGGTCCTCCACTGTAAAAAATTTTGCTACCACTAGAATCTTCCATAGTCAAAAAATACTACCACTAGGGTCTTCCATTGTTAGAAAAGCTGCTACTAGAGTCCTCCATAGTAAAAATATAGTACCTAGTGAAAAAATAGTAACACTAGGGTCATCCATAGTAAAAAATACTACCACTAGGGTCTTCCATTGTAAAAAATACTACCACTAGGGTCCTCCACTGTAAAAAAAAAATACTACCATTAGAATCTTCCATAGTCAAAACAATACTACCACTAGGATCTTCCATTGTTAGAAAAGCTACTACTAGAGTCCTCCATAGTCAAAACAATACTACCACTAGGGTCCTCCATAGTAAAAACAATACTACCACTCGAGTCCTCCATAGTAAAGAAAATACTACCACTAGGGTCTTCCATTGTTAGAAAAGCTACTACTAGAGTCCTCCATAGTAAACATTTTTTAGCACCACTAGGGTCCTCCGTAGTAAAAAATACTACCACTAGGGTCCTCCATATTAAAAAAATACTACCACTAGGGTCTTCCATTGTTAGAACAGCTGCTACTAGAGTCCATAGTAAAAAATACTACCACTAGGGTCTTCCATTGTTAGAACAGCTGCTACTAGAGTCCATAGTAAAAAATACTACCACTAGGGTCTTCAATAGTTAAAAAAGCTACTACTAGAGTCCTCCATAGTAAAATAAATACTACCACTAGGGTCCTCCATAGTAAAAAATACTACCACTAGGGTCTTCCATTGTTAGAAAAGCTACTACTAGAGTACTCCATTGTAAAAAACATACTACCACTAGGGTCCTCCATAGTGAAAGATACTACCACTAGGATCTTCCATAGTTAAAAAAGCTACTACTAGAGTCCTCCATAGTAAAAAATACTACCACTAGAGTCCTCCATAATAAAAAACAATACTACCACTAGGGTCTTCCATAGTTATAAAGCTACTACTAGAGTCCTCCATAGTAAAAAACATTATACCACTAGGGTCCTCCATAGTAACGAAAATACTACTACTAAGATCAGTCGTCCATATTTAAGAAAAACAAGCACTACTACTACTACTACTATTACTACTACTAGGATCCTCCATAATAAAAATACTACTACTACTAGGGTCCTCCTTAGTAGGAAAAAAGAGACAGAACCGAAGGTAATATTTTCTGTCCAAAATCTCTGCACAAACTTGAACATTACTGTAAAGCTGTAGACAAGTCTGAGCAAGAAATATTGAACTAATTGGAAACTAATATAACAATTTGAAGGCAATATGCCGTATCTAACATCTAATCTGTTCTAAAACAAGAAAAAAGAATTCAATTTAAAAACTGTCAGTTTTAATAACTTGCCAGCTAGAAACTAGTTTCGCTGCAAAGCACAAAGTTGGTGTGTATTATTACTATTGCAGCAGGCGAGTATGCCTGCTTCTATTATCACTTCATACGTAGCACCAATAGCGACAGACCTACATTTCCAATATTTGCACTTGGTTTTTCAATAAGTTCTCAATTTGTATATATGCTTGCTCTCATTCGTCCTTTGAGCCAACGAAAATTAAAGGGTCATTCATTTTCAAACGTGACAAATTGAATTTACAATCATTTACTGTGAGAATTATATATAAGGCAGTACGTACGACAGACAGACAAAAAGAGGTAGAGAGATATAAAAAAGAACAGATGAGATTTAGGTAAGACAAATGTAGTGGATAACACACATATTCTTAAGAAATCTATAGAATACAAAGTCCTACAAGTCTTTTCCGGTATACATCAGGATAACTCAATCGATTTTATGTTGTCTCTTGAAATCATTAGTGTTTAACATACATTTTTTGTTTAAATCGGTCTGAAATATTTTGACCACCAGCCCCTTGCAGGCTTGTTTTGATTTATCTTTGTCTTGTATACCTTTTAGGGACTTTTTTGTGTACCTTTTAGGAACTTTTTGTATACCTTTTAGGGACTTTTTCACTGGCTCTACCTTTCATATTTTGTCTCATCGTGGATATTTACTTCTGTAGGGAGGGGTTTGTCTTCCTGGTGATTTTGGCAACTTTTCCTTTTATCATTGTGCGTAGCAAGTTTTGTTCTGCACTTCATAGCCAGGATTGTGCTGATGAGCCGTACAACACTACACACACACACACACACACACACACACACATACATAGCAATAGACCTTAAACCTACTTCATCCATTTTTAATTATATTATCTAGAAATTCCTCCTTGATATTGTTCATTTCATTTCTCTTGCAGCGTAATCAAAGTTATATATATGCCACCTATGTATAGCTGAGAAAGGACAAAGGTCAAAATGGCAGAGGGCAAGTGTGCCACGTGCTCCAGATATCTTCTTATCGTTTTCAACTTCCTTTTCTGGGTGAGATATAAACATTTGCATATTTAGCTATGTTTACAGTTTCTATCTTTTGTTACGCATTCATTTGCTCGTGTTACACATTTTAAGGTAAATGCCAAATTAACTGTATTTCCAAGCCGCAAGCGAGTATGTATGTATGTACATACGTATGTGTGTGTGTATGTATGTATGTATGTATGCATGTATGTATGTATTTTGTATGTGTGTCCACCCCACCCCACCCATTAATAACAGCGCGAAATGACAGGAACATTTCCTACAGTATATTTTCTGTACAATTAGAAGGTTAAAGGTATGCCTTGGACATTCTTCAAATACAGGATCTACAGGGGGCTTTGCCCCCTTTATACCCCACTTGGTGTTCTATCCCACAGATCCCCTTACTTGATTGTCACACCCCCACATCCAGAGCAGACATAAATCAGACGTCATTTGAATTCCACACCCGTTTATTGTTCAGACTGCCAAACCAAACGTAAATTAGACATCATTTAAATTTCGAAAGGGTACACTTAACCTGGGAACTAATACATTCAAAGAACATTTGATTTTTAACCGTTTCTGGTCATCACTTTCCGTAGCAGTTTCCAGTGCAAATATTTAAATTTCTTTTCCCTTTAGAACTTTTTTAAATTCTTTCTGCATTGAGCAAACATTCCCACTGCTACACAGTGGAGGTTGGTATATGTTCGTTATTGAGAAGAACATAGTACTAAGGGACTAAACATTTAAGATTTCCTGGGAGGGGTGTGTGCCTGCTGTTGATTGTAGCTCTGAAGTATTCGAAGAATAACAACATAGGGCCTCTAACCACGCTTTGTGGAAGAAAAGTATCCTGTTCTGAAACATAATCAAAAACACCCTCCGCAGAAAATTGAATGGTCGGTCCCCAAGTTATGCTTCACTTGCATCAATATAATGTAACAAACGAGCTAAACGAATGTCGTCAGCTTGGTCACATTACCGCCGAATTGGATCCCTCGTAAACAACAATCACAGCGTTAGAACCAATTATTGTTAGTGGAAAACAATTAGGCCTTAGATCATTATTATTCACGTGCCACAAAACTTCTAAGCCATTTTGTCATGTGCCCACAACATTACTACACCAATATTATTCATATGCCACAACACAACTAGGACACTACTGTACATGTTAAGTTAGCCAGAAAACAAAGTTTTTTTCGACGTTATTTATTGCTACAATGTTTATCAAATGTTACCATGATGTGACATAGGTAAATTTCCATTCTTGACCCTATTGTTTCCTTAATGCCATTCACCGGTATACACCCCCACCCCCGTTGGTACTTAGTATTCAAGTCAATGATAACTGTTCTCATTCAAGTGCAGGTAATTATAATTAATTTTAATTAACGATTCGAATAATAGTATATAATGTCACTGGCTGCAATAATATTATAATAATTTTCAACAAGTTTCATAATTTGCATTTCAAATCAACACTTGTTTACGAGATATAATTGTTTGCTAGAGACGACTCTTACATTTGAGGTGGGTAAGGTTTCAAAAATATTTAAATTTTAATAGCTCTAGGGTCTTGTATCACGTGCAACCTGATGGATCTTCATGTCGATATCTGCATTTCCCATCAGTTGATTATTGAAATTACGGGTCACTAAACGAAAGATTTATTGAGGTACTAATGGAGGCCACCTTCTGAGAAACACGAAAAGGGCTTTAAAAAATTAATAAGCTTTTTTCGGCCGCAAACAAATTATCTTATACACGGCATCAAACTCATCGGAACATTTACCCCATAGCCCTGAAATTCTGCTGAGTCTCACCACAGTACAATATTCTGATTGAAAAAGGAGATGATGTGGCTGCAAAGTTAATGACCGCTAATATTTTCGGTGAGCTTCGCACCATTTGCGTCACAGTGTCTATGACGCACTATAACCACGTGATTTCCCGATATCGTATGACTCGAAACAGCTGAGCTGATATTTAGCGGATTCCCAGCCTAATGATTATAGCATTCGTCATACATCTCAAAGGCACTAGTCGTAATGTGCCTACATACTGAGCGAGTAATGAATACATATGCCCAATTAATAATTTCCGACCTTACAGGAAGACGGTTTTTCGATCGTTGGTAAAATAGGGTTGCCACCCGAAGAGCTCCAAGATACGAAATAAATATATGATCCCTTAAGAAACTGACATATTACAACACTACATTTTTCTATTTAATACAGAACGGCGGCAACCCTACTAGCTCAAAATGAACAATTTACTTGAGTTCTGCTTGCAGCTCAGGCTTTAGAGAATCACACATTTAGAATTGATTAAATCTCAACAGTCTCGATTGTCATCACGTGCTGTTGATGCATAACACGCAGATTGGCTATAAAGTTGTACGTCAATTTCCACTCAAACTTGTCGGTTGCACAGAAAACAACGGCGGATTAATTGCCATTGCAGATCTCGTCTGCGGGAATGCCACCTGTTTATATTGTCCCAGAGGTCTTACCAGTGCCGGATTACGAAATAGGCAGAGTAGGCACCAGCCTAAGGGCCCCGCGACAACGGATCAAAATAATATTGATAAAACTTATTAAAAGATAATTTGCGAGGGGGAGGGGCAAGATTTCGACTGCCCAAGGGCATAAGGATCTCCACAGGGTTTAATCCTGCACTGGGTCTTACTAATGCCGCTGCATGATTAGAAAAGTATTTTGTGGGGTAATGGGGTCTGAAAAAGCTTCCTGTCATGCAGTCACGCCATCTAGGTGCCGGTGTACACCATTGCATCTATTTATAATGGTTTGTTTTTCATCTATTTTTTTCACCTGCTCTTCACTTAAGCATAAAGCACATGCTGTCTGAGAGCAGCACTAGAAATATGAAATAAGTAAAACCATGAGGGTAAGCTCAGCTTGCTACTGTATATATCATCATCCTCGTAAGTGATTGCTGTCCCCCTCCCTCCCGTTTTCTACCGTATTCATGGTCTTGGTCATCTTCGCTAGCCAAGGTTCCGATATGATAACCATATCTACACCTTGGCTAATCGAACAGATATATTGTTTGTTTGTCCTAGCGACATCTAGTGGATTTCATGAGTTGCCTCCCTTAGTATATAGTGCCAACTAACCAATAGCGTGGTCCATTGTAGATAGGGTTATTACATCTGAACCTTGGCTAGCGAAGATGGGTCTTTTTAACGATTAGCCTTTACGTTGTCTTAAATGTTCCTTAAGTGTTAAATTAACGTTTGAAAATGTATGCCTGAAGCATGGTACCATCGCTCACGATCGAAAAGTATTTTTATTAAACAGAATACTGCTATGTTGACTCCATGTAACAAAAAGTACAGAACTTCATCAAAATTTCCTCAGCCACACACTTGGGTGTTAATCCGTACATCAATAGTTTTCCAAAAGGCACCGGAGAGTTTAACTAAAAGTCTTTAAGATTTTTGGGAAAGGTAATATTTGTAATAACAAGCGTCCATATGTTGAAACATCTGGTAAATGCACCCCCCCCCTCCTTTTTTTTTTCTTCGTTTTTTTTTTTGTTTTTTTTTTTGTTCTTCAATTTCACCGGAAATGAGAATGCCAGGATACAGCCGTATTTATACGTTATGATGTTACCCATTGAATAAAATTATAATACTTTCATTGCCACCTAATTACTAAGTTTGCATGTACATACAATTTGAAACGTAATCCAGGTGACTTCGTGTTTCTAACATAAACTCTCAAGCATCATTTGCTAACCACAACACCAAATGACATTTCAAATATCGAACTGTGTATTGATACAAGCTGAAGTTGGATTAGCAGTCACTCTCTCTGCATAGCAGATAAGACTTATAATGTATCTACCCGCATGCTAGCAGACCTAACAAAAAACCGCAACTTAATTTTCAAAAATATTACTTTGCCTTTTTTATGTGTTTCATTTGAAATACTGAAAAAGTTTTAAAATTAAGTTAATAAAACTGAAAATCGCATTTGAAGACGGTCAGACTAACAAATCTTGACTACGAGTAATAAGATCCGGTGACACTTGAAAACTGTAATAAAAATAGTCCGGTTCTCTGCCTCATATTGCTCCTTTGCGCTGCACTCCATGTACTAAGGCAGGTGAAGGCCTATGCCATATTGACCTGTGCTCAACACATAATGAGAGCAAGTTGAAGAAAAAAACTCTATAATGAAACCGTGAAAAATGTATTCATTTCATTTTCTGTTTGTTAGAGAAGCAGTACGAACTAATATTTTCCGTTTGATCTAACAGTCGTTTTCTTGCGTTCAAGCTTAATCAGCAATTAGGTCATATAATTATTTTTACAAGTATAAATTATATTTTGGCAAATATTGAACATTTCTGACTATGTCATCTAAAACTTTCATTTGCAATTGATTCCTTGAACAAAGTGGCGTAATAACCCCCGGGGAGGGGAGGCGGACCAGGTGGGGACCCTAAATGTGTAAGATATTATTTGGTGAAACAAATAAAATCATAGTTTACAGTCCTTTCTAGTTTGTAGTCATTGAGTGATGATTTGGTAGATAAGTTACAGTTGGCCCCAGTGGAGAATACCAACTAGTATATTGCATAACAGCAGTCAAGAGGAGACAAAACAAGCTTTTCCACCATTTGAATAGTGTAACAAGCTCTACAGTATTTAGAAACATCACTTTTTACCTTCAGCCAATAAAAATGATTTAAGTTCTTATGAGAAGTCTTGTTGATCCCTAAATGACCATCCAAGAGAGTTGTAAGAGCTAAACTAAGAATCGATAAGACTTAGGAACAACAATTTGATAGCTGTCACCGGTGGGTACCTCCGGTGGTCTAACTTTTCTCATAAGGACCCCATTTTTCACAAAGCAACAAACTGGTACTTGTTTTGCTTCAGTTTCGCTAATAACCCTCTGAAACAAAGAGATCTGATAATTTTTATCCTGTTCGACAATGAGTGCTTGTCTTTTTCACCATATAGAATAGAATGAGTAGTAAAAAGAGGAGCAGTGTCATCAATACCTATTTATTAACCGGTACGAGGGGTAAAAGTGACCTCATCAAACGAATGACCAATAAATATGTCAGCTAAAAGAATAATTTCCTGGTCAACACCATTCTCAATAGCCTTCTTTGCCATAACTCTAGAAACTGCATAAGCAGCATAGGAATCCTGGGTTTCAATTTCAGCTGGCTCATCTTTTTCATCCAATCAATAACCATTAACTAGTGAATCCTGGGTTTCGATTGGATAATCTTTTTCATCCAATCAATAACCACTGACTAGTGAATCCTGGGTTTCAATTTCAGTTGGATCATCTTTTTCATCCAATCAATAACCATTAACTAGTGCGAAATAAATTTAGACGCCAAAAAAGATACTAGTGAAAACATCTTTTTAACAACTATTTCACCCATCTGATGCTGTTCACATTAATTAAATATATAATAATAAAACGTCTCAACTCTCAGGACAAAAGGATATTTATTTAACTTAATACCACGAAAGAAAATATGGTAGTGTCATTCAATTGGCTTCGTATTGTGGAGTGCAACGCAGGGAGCGTACGAAGTAGGGAACCAGATTATAATCCAAGGCGTAAACTACGTGAAAGGGGATGTTGATGCTTTCACATTAATTTATGTCATAATAAAAGACTATATACTGCTCTCGCAGAAGGGATAAAATAGTTTTAATACATATTAATTCAATATCTTTGGAGTAAAGCCGCTTTTATGCGCGATTTGGAACAGTGGATAGAGCAGGTAATGTTTTTTCTAATGGAATCATGAGGTGTCTATAAGAGTTACGGACTGAAAGTTTGTGTTTCATCTCGCCATCTCTCTTTCTCATTAAATAGAATTAAAAGGATGAGCACTCCATTTCTTGGTTTCTTTTAATGTGGTGCATATGCACTCATCCAAAATGCACACATAGAGCAAGTTTAATGCTGATAAGAGAGGTTGTGTTGGAATTTTTGCATGAACAAGACAAATGGACACGCATACATGGACGGACAAAGTAAATCTGATATACTGACAACTTAACAGCATGAAAGTATAAACGGAAATATTTGGGACCGGTCGCAACTCTTGACTTCTTATCCAAAATAGTATGTGAATTTTCAAGGGTGAGACGAAACATGCTCTAAAAGAACTAATTATGGCTCACTAGGCTTACACTGGGGTGTGGTGCTGTGGGAACGCGTGGGAACGGCGTTCCCTTAATGGTTTGCGCGTTCCTTTACTTATTTTACTCTCGCCATTGTCCCCCCCCCCCCGCGCATCTGAGTAACATGCGTTCCTTTACTTCTTTGTTGCGTTCTCTCCTTTTTTTATAGCACTAAATCACTGGGATTATACTTAAATAACAGCGACAAAATGCAATATTCACGGTAAACTTTGTTCACAAATAATTATCCCAGTTGCATTAAACGCAAATACGGTATATTTAATTGGGGGTGGGTGAGGGTTAGGCTGCAATATGTTACCCCAAAACTACAAAATCTCACCCTGATTTGTGGAAAAAGAACTTGTTATATCAAATTACATTAGCTGAAAAGAATCAACTATCTTGACGTAATGAAGGAAACAAATCCTTGTTTGAAAGAAATCTTAACGCACCGAATCCCCTCTGCTAAAATAATTGGCAATTTCCTTTGCGCAGACATTTTCTTGTTCTCCATACATACAACCAATGCAGAAAACATAACAGATTTTTCTTTTCTTTGTAAAGTTTGACTTAATTACCATAATAGATTTAAATTTATGAAAACAAATTTCCAGCTGGTTGATGATAAAGATGTTATATGGAGGCTATACTAAATAATTTGAACCAAACCAATTCGCGTTGAATATTCCTTGAACGTTTGATAGCAATAAATGAAATCGTTGATGAGAAGGTGTGATAATATGTTTCTCACCTGGCTGTCATGGGGAGCATGATACACAAATTTGTAGATTTGCATTTTTGGGGGAGATTTCAAAGAATGTATTTTGTACCAGGTTGCTGGAATCTGTCAAACATAGAACTTGCCTACAGTACTCGAGGAATGTTTAACCAGATGTAGCTATTCCTTTAGGTGTCAAAGTATATGTCTGATCTGATTGTTATGGAATACTAAAATTGTGTCACTTCATAAGTTCATGCAGGACAAATGATAAAACGAAAAATGCATGATTCTGATTCTGTATGTGTCATGTATCACTCTCTTTGAACCTCCAGCAGCTGGAAAACTTCTCATATTCCAAGCCTATTTCACAAATGTGTTTTTGTGCGATGTTCTTTGCTGCCAGCATCTGTGTCGTGTAGAACTTAATAAAAACTTATTTTAAGAAAGACATTTTTAGAAAAGCGTTATATCTGCATGACCGTCGCTTTTATGCAATATAAATGATTCCCGATAAGGTCACTAGCAGACGATATTCTGCTTATTTTACCCTAACTATGGTCAACCCGGCAGTTTTTCCTATATGCAGCCACCAAAATTGGCCGTTCTGAACAAGGCACACTGAAGCAAAAGCAAAATCAACTTATGAAGTACAACTATAGATACTAACGGAAAGCCTGATTTTCGTTTTATTTATGTATATATTTTTTTGTAACAGTATCTTAAGGTTCAATGAAATTATTTCAACGTCCAAACACCATATAAACTCAACGGTAAACCTGGTGTCATACCACAAATATGGCAGCTGCTAAGGTTATTCCGGAACTATCTATTAACCTTTTATCGCAGGCACAGAAAGTTGATGAAAATTCCATTCCAAAGATAGACAAGTTGCACATACTCCGATCACCTACTATTTCGCTTTGGTGGCACATAGGTTGTAATTTCATGTATGTAGAAAACCCTCGCAAGGTCTCCAACTCTCCAACTTTGATCTTAAAGGTGGCACCAAACCAATGAAATGTGACCCAACCACGAGTCTTTAAGTATCAAGAGTACCACATCGAACATTATATTCCCATCTCGTGCTCTTTTTCGTAGTCATGACAACTGAATGGAAAATTTATGTTTTATGAAAAATTGGAAGACAAAGTATTGATATCATCTCACTCTTTTCATAATAATCATTGGCAATCGCAATGTTTAATAAAATAAAAATTAACAGCACTGTCATATCCATGGAGCTTTTTAAAAAAGGTGAGACGTGACATGTATAATATCATACACTATTCAGTTATCATCTATCCTGTATGAACTTATGAAGTGACAGGACCTTTACAAGAGGTTTACATTTCCTGCAATATGTGTCTGTAAAATAACAGACAGACAGAAAAATGTTGAGTAACGCAACTGAGTTGTGGTTTAAAAGTAACAGTTCTCTGAATTAAGCATTATTAATGACATCAGGAACATTCTCTGGTTACGTAGATAGCATGCACTGCAGTAAAAAACTTAATTTAAGGTCAAAAAGATGAAAGTGTATATGTATACCTTTACTCATCGCTTTAATATCTGATAAGTAATGCCTTCATTCACCATGTTATTGTCTAGCAACGATAACTGTATCCATTTATACTGAATGCACATCCATTCCTCTGTCCTTATCGCGAAATTGTCATTGTGATTTAAATTTGCACCAAGCATCGACCTGAAATTATGTTGCCAACTAAATCATTAATAATATGGCGTTTGTATGCTCAATAATGGCTTTGCGACGCCTTTCGTTGTCTAAAATCAACTTAGTTTAAACCATTTTCCATTTAGGTTGGAAGCGTCTAGATCCATTACATTTTTTCTACTGTCGTATATGTATTCCTTCTCCTTCTTTATAATTAAACTCATTCTATCAGTACAGGCGGATATTCCACAAAACACATTTCTTACTCTACTTGTACTTCTTTGCGACTGTCATGTTTAGATGTCAGCATCAGTTTCTACACTTTCAGTCGCAATTGTTCCAACATGTATTTATTATTTATGCGCGCTATTTATAGAACTGAAAAAACTACGTGGTCACTTTTTAAAATCTGGAAATATAAAAAAAATATATATATATGCCAGTACAAATGTTTGACATGTACATTATGGGTCAGAAAGTTGCTTTCAAGAATAGCACCCCTTTGAGTTTAGTGGAATTTAATAATCTTTTCACATTGTCCACTAGTACTCCTTAATTTCATCATCGTGTAGTATTTTTCTATTATATACTGATGCTATCAAATGAAAGATAAAAATAGATTTTAAAAAAATTTCAATAATATGCATACTTCGTAAAATATTTAATTTTTTCCAATTAAATTTTGATGTATGGTTTAGCGTTGTAATGAACTTTGTGTGATTATTTAATTTTCTTTACGTGTTACTCTCCGTCTAAAATATATTATAGACCGTTCGAGTATTGCTCGACATCTTCCGTTTCCAAAAAAAACCGTCTCAGTCTACGAACCAGTGCTTAGTAGCGCAACCCTAATATTCAATCATCAGTACAAACGTGTGGGATTAGTAGCATCAATAAATCTCAATACAAAGCAACTAGAAGCGTCACCAAGTCCTTTAACATAATCGCGTTATGATATGATGCAATGGTCTCTATTAGGTCACTGTTAACTGATTGACGGTGTATTTAGTTTCTCCTCTGTTTTTGTTGCAATACTCAAATGAAAATCTTAGTCAAAAAGACATCACCGAGAGATTGAACTATGAGCGTATCTTACCTCTGTCATGATTTGTCATTGTTTTTTTAAATATCATTTATCTAAACAGTTCAAACGTTAAAAACATATGTTAGGGCATACCCTTAAAAATTATACAACTTTTTATCTTTACATTTTATGCTGATATTTAATTTGTGTTTGATACCTCCTAATAACTGCCTATTAACATCGCAGGAAACAAAGTCGCAATGAAACATATTTTCAACAGACAAAGACTCCAGCCATTAAAGTAGTGTTTTGTATTATTGATCTTCTCGAGAACAATATGTAGATTTATGGCTTTCAAAAATCCAAAGATTGCATCAGATTCCGTAGAAGCCTGCACATTTATCAAATTATTGAATCCTAATTGTTTATCATTGCGGTGTCTGACATATATTGTTTTATTGTAATATGGAAGGATTTTTTGTTGGAGGATTCAGCACATTTACTATCTTCCTTGTCACAATTAACCGCCTTTCCCTCATTGATTTTATTCATAAACATTGCCATAGTTGGAAAATCCATCAGAAATTAAACCATTACATGGATTTATTAGGATGTTGTTTTCGGAAATATTGTCATGCCCAACAAAATAAATCGCTTTTTTAATGAAATGGATAGTTTACAATTTCTGTTATCTGTTTATCTGGTACAATAGATTTATTTCTGGTACAGTAGATTTATTTCTCAAGGATACCATCTGATTTTGCCCGTGTTTGAAGGTCAGGCTTTTTTCCGTTCCGCTATTTATTTAGATAGAGTTATAGTTTTATTAGTCCAAAAAGGGCCCAAGAAAATGAATGGCTACATGGAATTTTCACCAAAAGACTTCTTATGATACCTAGCTGGCCCTAAATGAAAATGGTGCCAGTTGTGCATCCAAATTCGCTGCCATGACGACTGTTGTCATTACTCCACCTGAACGGAAAATCATTATGACGCGGGGTTTTGACCAAATTATGATGTCTATCTTATCCTTAATGAAAATTGTGCTAACCTGACATGAAGTATGTCCACTATATTAACTAACTGGAAAATCTTGGTACCGCTGAAGAATGTCAAGATGGTTATAATGAAGAAATGATCTTGTCTTGAAATCCTGAAATTCGTTTCGCCGTGTAGAACGTCAGTCCCTTCAAAGGACCCATGTTTTATGAAGATTCATTTACATTTTCAAATACTGTTTCAATGGATACATATTATGCTATTCCCTGTACGCATAAATATTACAAATTTATTTTCTTTATGTGCTTAACTTATACATTAATATTGTGATATTAAAAAATCAACCAGATGTCATATCTGTTTGTTTTTTTACCATAGAAACGCTCACATTACCATACAGACGCCCAAAGTACCATACAAACACTCAAATTAATCAACCATCCCACACATTTACGTCCTACAATTACGAAGACGTTCGAGTTAAAAACGGTTAGTACACATATATATGCAAATTGCAATTTGCTAAGGTCTGTAAGATTTTGGCGATTTATTTATAACATTAAGATACAAATTCGAGTCCTGATTTTTTGGTAGTTCAAAACATCAGGTTTCTCAGTCATTATCCCACATTCCATGTTAAAGTTGTAAACTTAAGCAATGTTGAATTGTTTCAAATAATGTCTGGAATAAATGTTGTAAATTCTTTTAGTAACAATCACCAAATCAGATAGTAATATAATTTAAGACTCTAGGTCTTAAATTATGTAACAGAAAGAAAGTGAAACCAACAATTTATGAAATATCAAGAAGCAATTTATTTCCCTACAATATGAAATGAAAAGTTCAAAAGCCACTTACAACACTGTGAGTTAAATTCCAAATAATCACAAGTACAATATATAGAATGTTCCGAATGAATTACATTAGTCTTGCATGTCATTGATATAACACAATGATGCAATCCAGAAAGTCTTTGACTGAGTTTACACAAATCCAATAAAATGCATTTATCCAAAAGCCAATGAGCAATTTAGGAATTGCAATAAATGTTTTAAATAAATTATTCCTCTCGAATCATATCGGATTACAAGAACTCAGCTATATATTCGGATCAAAGTGGATTCCCACACACTGACCTAACACAGGAATGAATAATTAGTTTATCAAATACCATTTATTACGTTTTCACTTAACCTTATAAAGTACTATCATGTTATGCACTCTAACGGAAAACCCGAGTCTAATTGTGAACAAAATTGGCCTTGAACTCAATTATCATGTAAAAACTATATGTATATCACACAATCGTGGACAAAAGTTATGCACACAATACAAATTAAATATACATAACATAAAGACACGTATTATGGACTTATAAATAAAGGAGCTGTGACACAAAATTACAACGTTAGATTTGTTAACACAGTTGATAACGTGAAGAATTATTAAAAAGACGACAACAAACTAGCTTACGTATGAATCTATCGCATGACAGCTCCTAGCTTCAAATCATAAATTTTATTCAAAACAAATCAAGGGGTCTATATTGGAGATTAAAGCATTCTTAGCTAGACAAAAAACGTTCCCCATGAAATTAATTTCAAGACTATTGTAGTTTTTTTTAGTGAATATAACAACAAGTCTCTGATACAGTCCAATCAATTAGAGCGTTTTATCATTTTTCAGTCCATTTATTTACAGATATGTGGCGGCGTATGTATAGGGATTGGTTTGTGGGCTGTTTTGGATCCTGAGATAGAGTCATATCTGAGACAGCTAGCAAATATCAACATACCCTTGGACTCCATAATGGTGGCCGCTTATATCCTTATCGCAGTTGGTTCCTTCATGTTCTTTGTTGGATTCTGTGGCTGCTGTGGAGCAATAAGGGAGAGTGCCTGCATGTTAGGAGTGGTGAGTTATGTCCCCTGTTGACATGTGTTTGTCCATGTGTCCGTGTACCTGTCATGTAACTTTATATTCAACTCACGAAACTTAATGAAATTATTTCGTCGCGTGAGTTGGCTTAATGATGAGGGACATATTCAACTCAAGAAACGTAGCGAAACTTTTTTCGTTGTATAAGCTGAGCCTGGTGAATGATCTGAGACCAATTCAAATGACGAAACCTAGTGACACTTCTTTCGTTGCTTAGGTTGGGCCTACTGATTAGAGACGAATTCAAATGACAAAACTTAATGACACTTCTTTCTTTGCTTAAGCTGGGCCTAGTGATCAGAGACGAATTCAAATGATGAAACTAAGTGACACCTTTTTCGTTAGGTAGGCTGAGCCTGGTGATCAGAAACACATTCAAATCACGAAACGTAGTGGAACTTTTTTCTTTGCGTAGGCTGAACTTAGTCATCAGCCAACACTTGAGCATGAGTCTGATATTCATGCCGATTTAAAAAAAAACTTTAAGTAAAGTCCATAGAAATTGTTTGTGGACAAATCCAGTGCTCACACCCAAGATATAATGGGGGAGGGGTATATTCAGTGGTTTCACGGGGGAGGGGGGTGCGGACCGCACCGGGTGACACCATAAGAGAGGGTGACACCAAAATGACTGTCTATAACATGGTTGGCTTTTTCTGCAGAAAGGGGGTCCATGGGGGTGACACTATGACTTACCGCGCTGGGTGACACCAACCCTACTGACGCCACTGGGTATATTATTAAGACCTGTTGATAGATGTGTTATGCACTATTTTCTTCACCATCATCTTTAAGCATAGGTGAAAAGTACGAACCTTGGGAGCAACATTCAGGATAACTCCCTATATGTTGGGCAAATGTATTTAAGACATCTTGACATATGACATCTGCCAATTTTTTAAGCTATTAAAGTTTTGAGAAATGTTTCGGTTACGTTTTAACCGAATTCCGAATACGTGGAGCCATGATATTTCTAACTTTCTAGGATATTGCATTTAGGAGCTGACTACGGGACTAATAAGATTCCAACGAGCCCATGTCCAATGAGAAGCAATAACGAACAAACCCCATCTGTCTGTTGTCAAATGAGAAGCAGTAACGAACAAACCCGATCTGTCTAATGTCCAATGAGAAGAAGTAACGAACAGACCTTGTTCTGTCCGTTGTCAAATGAGAAGCAATAACGAACATACCCAATCTATCCTTTGTGTCTTATGATGTTGCTGAAAGGTCAAGTTTATAAAAGTTTAGATGACGGTAACAGTTTCAAAATACTTTTATCTTGACTTTTATTTGCCAACTCTAGTACTTCCCTACCAATGTGTTTTAAGCAAATCTGGAGTAAATTGAATAAAGACCCATACTAAGTAAAATAATATCACTTTTTGGGTCATGCCTCTAGTATTTAATAATAGATTCATGCGATCTGCTTCAGAGTCTGGGGATTTTACAGTTGCGTAGTACTTTGCTATTGTTATCTTTGTTATTATTAGAATTATCATTAATACAATGTCTGTTCCAGTACATTGCATGCATGGCCGTAGTAATATGTGGCGAGCTGTCTGCTGGAATATACGTAGCCGTTGAGAAAGGAAATGTAAGTTTTTAACACAGCTTTTTAGTTTTAACTTCTTTAGTTGACTGCATAACCTTTATAGAAAAATCAGAAGATATTATACTGTTTCATGCTGGTGTATGCATAAATTTATTTCATTTGACTAATAATTAACACGCATCAATTGCGTATGATGTTTACAAATCAGAAATATCGTAGGGATAGACCAATATATTGTATGTACCATTATATCTAATGATAAATGGGTTAGAGTTTTGTCTGATGTGTCTTTAATTACAAAAACAAAAGGACAAGTCAATATATCATAACAAATTGGTCAGAGTATGATATGTATTGTTATTGTTTCATAACAAAAGGCCAGTGTCTCATATTTAGCGTTATTATCACACAACAAATGAATAGGCTAGTGTCTTGTATATAGTGGCATTTTCCAACACCAAAAGGATAGGCAAGTGTTTTGTATTTAGCGTTACTGTCTCATAATAAAGGGTCAAGCCCGTGTTTTTAGCTCTACTAGTCGTAGATCAGAAGAAGTTATGGGATGGTCACTGTCCGTCGCCTTTCGTCTGACGCCCTTCAGTCCATTAACACATGCTTGTTATCGCTACTCTTCGTAAACTGCATTCACGATTGCTATGAGAATTGACACACACACACACACACACACACACACACACACACACACACACACACACACACATTCATGGTGTAGCTGGTCCTAAATGAAAAAAAGTGCTGCTAGAACATAAACATTTTGTAATGGATACTTCTCCTGGATGAAGACTCATATCAACATGGCGTTTACATTTAAAGATTTACTTATGATGCCCTCCTAGTGCTAAATGAAAATGAAGCAGGGTAGATGTCCAATATGCAGCCACGGCAGCCATCTTGATAATCTTGTTATCGCTACTACTCCTACGTGGATCATCATATTGACATGGGATTTCCACTGAAAGGCTTCCTGTTATATCTAGCTGGTTCTAGATGAAAAGAGCGCTGATATGAAGTCCAATATGGCGCTACGTCAGCCCTCTTGAAAAAAATGTTATCGCTACTCCTCCTCAATGGATGGTCTTTCACTAAAATGTTTCTTATGACGTTTATCTGGTCCTAAATAAAATAGTGCAAATCTAAGATCCAATATGGCTCCCATCTTTAAAATCTTGTTATCACAACTCTTGAACAGAAAGTCATGTTGCCATGGAGTTTCAACCAGAAGACTTCTTATGATGGCCATTTAGTCCTAAATGAAAATGGTGCTGATCTTCTATCCAATATGGCCCCGTAGCAGCCATATTGTAAATCTCGTTATTGATGCTCCTGTTGAATGGAACGTCATATACCGAAACTATGTTATCTCTAATCCTCTCCTAGTTGATGGCTGTATCAACATGGGGTTTTCACCAATAGATTTCTCATGATACCTAGTTGGTCATAAATGACAATATTACCAGCTATATATCCAGCTATATATATTACCAGCTACCATGATGACTGTCTTAAAATTCTTGCTCTCACTACTCCGCTTTCAACGGGTGATCGTTATGACAGGGGCTTTTACTATGTACTAAATGAAAATGGTGCCAATCATGCATCCAATATGGCTGCTACTCCGACTGTTTTAAAATATTGTTCTCTCTACTTTTCCTGAATCGATGATCATTATAACGTGGGGTATTCACCAAAACACTTCGAATGATGTCTACCTTGTCCTTGTATCACAACTTACAGTGTGCATACTACACACAGTTAATTTCAAACTCTTGCTATCGGTGAACAATGTCATAGATGGTTTCTGCACTCGGCACTGACATGACAGAAACGGCCTTATCGTGAATCCCGGGAAATTCTTTCCGCCCCGAAGAGCGAAGGTCCGTTCGAGAACCTCATGTTTATACAGTGTTATTATCTCACAACATAGGAACAGGTCCGTTTAGTGTGCGTGGTGGTATTATCTCATAACAAAGGGATAGGCCCGTGTCTTTTGTTTATTGGTATATCATATCTTCGGTTGTCCATCGTGTCCAACGATCACGCTAGTTGTGCAGCCCACGGTGACAACGCATGTGGCTCCTGAGTCCAAAGCTGGAAGCACACAGGATGTTACAGGTTGGACATGGGACGTTTGTAGACGTGATGGTATGGGATGCTGCGATGTGACGTTTTTCTCTCAATGGTGCCAGTCGTCAATCCCTAGTTCAACAGCCTTTGCGATGAGTGAGCACCATGTAGACCGGTCCTTGGCAGAGGCTTCTAGCTCGCTGAGTTGAATTCCGCACCATTTCAGGTTACACTTAAGGTTGTCTTTGTACCTTTTCCTGGGGTGCCCTCGTTTCCGCTTTCCCTGCTTGAGCTTGTCTCTGTATTCTGGTCTCCTCCATCCGAATGACTTGGCCAGACCATCTGAGCTGGGCTTTCATCAGCAGTGCCTCAATGTTAGGAACACCGGCCCTTGTGAGGACTTCTAAGTTGGAAATCCTGTCTTACCATTGGATTTGCGAGATTGACGGTGGTGAGAGCATATGGAATTGCTCAAGTTGCTTCACATGCCTACAGTATACAGTCCATGTTTCACAGCCATAGTACATGGAGGCGAGGACGATAGCTTTGTAGATCTTAATCTTGGTGGGCATCCGAATGTCTTTTTGCAGGACTCTAACACGAAGTCTTCCTATGGCTTGGCTTGCTTTCTGGTTCCTGCTTTTAATGTCATTGTCCAGCGACCCAAGACGTTGTGCTTCCCAGATATGTAGAGCTTTACGAGTTCTTCGACTGTCTCCTCTCGATCTTGATGGTGGGTTGTGGTGGGTTTGTGTAAGGAGCTGGATGAAGGAGTATCTCTGTTTTACCCAGGTTTATTGTCAGACCAAACAACCTGGATGCCTCATAGAACAAAGCGAGATTGGTATGTAGGTGGTTTTCTTTGTGTGCCATAAGTGCACAGTCATCTGCAAACAAAGCTTCGGGAAGTAGCATTTCCGGTGTCTTTGTTGTTGCAGAGAGCCGATACAAGTCCAACAGGGTTCCACCAAGGCGATACTTGATGTAGACTCCAATGTCTAGGTCCTTCATTGCATGGAATCCAACTTTAGTGAAGATGTTGAACAGCACATTATATTGATCTCATAAAATGGATAGCCAGTGTCTTGTGTGGAGTTGTATTACCTCATAACAAAAGGATAGGACCGTGTTTGCGTGTAGTGGTGTGGTCTCATAACATAAGGATAGCCAGTGTCGTGTGTGTAGTGGTATTATTTCATAACATTGGGATACACCCATGTCTTGTGTGTATTGGTATGGTCTCATAACAAATGGATAGGACCGTGTTTTGTGTAGTGGTATGGTCTCATAACATACGGATAGCCAGTGTCGTATGTAGAGGTACTGTCTCATAACCTTGGGATATACCCGTGTCTTATGTTTAGTGGTATGATCTGATATCATAAGGGTAGGTACGCATCTTGTGTGTAATGGTATGAACTCATAACAAATTTATAAGTCATAAGACTATAGTTCGTCGTAAATTTTTCCAGTGACAAATGTAGCTAAAAAAGGACTAACATTGCAATAAACTTTATATAAAAAGTGTATTTTTTTTAAAGAGATTTATTTTGGATATAATGTAATTATTTCCCTTTTCTCGCCACTTACTTATCTCACTATTTTCAATTAATCAGTTGCATAAATTGATACATGCTTGCATAATTTAAAACCTTATCTGTAGGGTGAGGTAATATCTATAACACACACACACACACACACACACACACACACACACATATATGTGTGTGTCTTTATAATAAAAGTAGATTTCTTACTATAGCCGCTACATTTTTGAAAGCCATTCTGTGTTATTAGTTTCGTTTTTCAACAAACGACACTTCATGTTATAGATAAAGATTTGTCTCCGTACTGGTATTTTACTGTTTTCTGCCTTAGATTGTATTTTATTTAAAGTATCATGTATACGATTATATCAATATATTGTCTTTTATTAAATGAGGGTATCTTTAATGATTCTTTAAATATTTATGGTTTTTAGAAACTATTTCATTCTGTTTCTTTTACGCTTAATTTAATCCACTTGGGTTATTGTTATAATTGTTTGGAGTTTTTTTTTCTCCTTCTTTTTAGCCAGAAAATTGACAGCATTCAGATATTTTCTGTCATTTCTTTATGTTGAGTCTTTTTTCTTTGTGTTTTAGCTAGAGGGACTGTTAAGGAAGCAGTTGTTAGGGGAAGTTAGGAACTATACAAAGCGCTCAAACCGTACAACAATATCCTTGGACTTTCTGCAAGCTCGAGTGAGTATCATGGGAACTCACTGTAAGAGTTAGGAAAAGAATAGAAAACTTTCAAAAATAGTATAAGATTTTTAATTTTAACATGAAAGGATTAAAATAAGGAAAGCAATGGGTTGTTTTTTCTTAAATATAATTTGCTCTTTTGGGCAAATCTAGTCAGTACTTTGAATTGTGTCAGTAGCATAGTAGTCCTGTACGGATTATCTTGAGAGAGAGAGAGAGAGAGAGAGAGAGAGAGAGAGAGAGAGAGAGAGAGAGAGAGAAAATGTTGACTTATTCCTTGATCAGTCTTACTGCAGACTGTTCAGATCGCAAGTTAAATTTATATATGTTGTATTATCCCAACAGGTGTTTTAAATCGCAAGTTATATTTTTAGAAGTTGTATTATCCCTATAAGTTCTTTAAATCGCATGTGATATTTTTATATTGTATTATCCCAACAGCTATGTTAAATCACTAGTTAAAAATTTTTATATATTATTTTATCCCAACAAGTGTCTTAAATCGCAAGTTATATTGTATGTGTTGTATTATCCCATCAGGTGTCTTTCAAGCTTGGATGATGTTGCGGTATTTTCTCCGTGCGTCCATTTGTTCGTTACATTCCTTTCAAATCGCAATGTAAAATTTCATTAAATTTTGCGAACATGCTGCCCCTATAGTATCGATTTGGGAGAGCTGTTTCGTCTTTGTCTCCTGTCCCCCAGGGCTCCAGTGAGTGGGCCAGAGTGTAAATATGCAAAAATTTTGCAAGGACATTTTCAAATATTTCCTGTAGTTTTAACAGAATGACGTATAGTTTACATAACATAATGTACATTATGACGATAGGTCACTGTCTGTGAAGAGGGGATGAGAAGGATGTCAAGGTGGGGGTGAATGTGCAGAGATGAGTGTGGGCATTTAGGATGACAGGCTGTTGTAGCTATTTTTAAGTTAGAATTTCAGGTGACGTTTATTAAATTTGATCGTGGTACCATAACAAAATATTTTTCCTATAAATCGTTAATCATACAAACATGTTTACTGTTGAATAATGGTCTACAATTAACCATTGGAACTAATCCACTATTCTTAGCGCGATTGTACAGTGGGATTTATAGACTAGCTCTAGGTTCCAGAAGGACTTGCTTATACTCGTGCGATAAAAGTGGATTTCATTCGTGGTGAATTGAGGTATAAATAGATATAATAAGTTCGAATCAATGATATAAACTGTATTCAACAAAGATTTAAGATTTTCGGTAGGTATTTAATTCCTTACCTCTATTTAAAGAGTTAATCAAAAATTTATGTCTGATTTCTTTCAGTTTGAATGTTGCGGCGCTGACAGTTTTAGAGACTATTTTAGTAATCCCTACTTCTACAACTCCACGAAAAATATAGTAAGTATACAGACCGTAAAAGTGATAATCGGAGCTTCACAATTTAAAGGATGCACGAATAAAACTTGGCCATTCACTGTATTCGATGCGTATACGCCATTATTAGCTTCCGGAATATAGGCTGAAAGAACGACCTTTTGTTTTGTTTGTTTGTCAAGATATATATGTGACGTGCTTCTTTAAAAAAAAAGAAAACTTCTTATAGATTTTAACTCACCTGCTCGTAATGTCAAGTGAAAATGTTGTATGACCCAGTGCGTGACGTGTTCTTGCATCGTCTTTTCTGCGTCGTACTTCGTGCATCGTCTTTGCTGCGTCGTGCTTCGTCCATCGTCTTTGCTGGGCCGTGCTTCGTCCATCGTCTTTGCTGCGTCGTGCTTCATCCATCGTCTCTGCTACATCGTGCTTCGTCCATCTTCCTTGCTGCATCGTGCGTTGTCTAACGTCCATCAACATTTGCTGTTCTTAACTTTTTTTCCTAATAACCACTGAGCCGATCTCAACCCTTGGGCAGAAAGCAGCGTATCTAAATGGGTTCTGAATTTAGAAATAGCTACTGAACTAAAAGAAGACAAAAAATTGAAAAGACTTCCTCTCAAACACCGATTCCACAGATTTTTTTTACCAAATGTAAAACAACAAACATCCTAGCATAAATGGATTTAATAATGCCGAAATAGGGATTTAAGATTTATGCAAATGATGCCAAACGGCCATTCATTTCATGAAAAAGCCTTTCAAGAACTTCTCAAAACCACTGACCAACATTCTGTGAAAATATCTAGACCTTAAGTGCTCTCGGTTACTTTTGCGAAGGATGCCAACCGGCTTCGTATGTGGTCGATGTCATTGAAAATGGATTTTAAATAATAATAATAATAATAATAATAAATATAAAAAAATAAAACAAAATAATAATAATAAGTTTCTCAAATAGCTGTTCGAAATAAATTAATAAAAATTGACAGAAAATGTTCTGGCTCAAAGGGCTTTAAAATTTATGTACACGGTGTGGATCCGCCATCAAATATGACCATTGTTATGAAAAGTACATAAACCTTTAAACGTCTTCTTCACAAAGACTGATCAGATATAGTTTAGTTAAAGTGGGTTGTATAAATATTACTATTTCAGGACCAGTTAGTACATTGTTGAAATTTCAGTGTTCAATTAATACCTATGATACTTTCTTTATCCAATTATTTGTTAAATAAATGGTAATCGAATGATTCGCTTCAGAAACCTAGCAACAGAACCATCAGTTTGCGCATTACTCAATATGTACCAGGCAAGACAGACTTTTATTTAAGAATGATAAAAATTACTGAACCAGTCTATCCATTGTAAGAAGAACATAGACTGTGCTTATGATGTTATTACGAGATATTTTCTTTCATTATATCTATTTATGGCAACAGAACAATATGTGCAACTGCATATATCCAGCATCAATAAAATGAGCGGCATCGATAATGATTTATATTAAAATCGCGGTTTTATGCATAAATAGCCGTGGAATTGCCTATGGTCTGGTGCATCATCCACCTGTCGGATCTCATGTTTTCCGATTCGTGCAAATTGGTAAGCAGTTTTCTGTTGTGGATATGACCTAAGTGGTCACTAGGAGCTGAAAAAACAAAGGCAGTGAGTAAACTGACCCCAGAAGCCGTTCACGCTGTTGGCTGTGTTAAACTGGTTGATGCAATTACCGTTTATGTTTCTTGATTGTTCGGGAGTGAAATCTACAGACAAGACTGACACCTAAGGCTTAACATTTGAGTACATTTTAAATGTACTAATATTTTTCACGTATCTAAAAGAAAGAACTTAAATATGTTAAAATATTTAAGTTAAATTTGCATAAAAAGGATACTTCGATACTTGATGAGCCAATACTAAAGCAAACTGGAATTTAAACAGAATCATGTGGATATACATGTATTATAGATTTATTTTAAGGAAATTGTAATGATGATACATTTATGACGGCAAGTAATATTTGCAATTTGTGCAATGCTTAAGTCTGACTGGTCTAGTAATATTTGCAATTTGTGAAATGCTTAAATCTGACTGGTCTAGTAATATTTGCAATTTGTGAAATGCTTAAATCTGACTGGTCTAGTAATATTTGCAAAATGTGAAATGCTTAAGTCTGACTGGTCTAGTAATATTTGCAATTTGTGAAATGCTTAAATCTGACTGGTCTAGTAATATTTGCAATATGTGAAATGCTTAAGTCTGACTGGTCTAGTAATATCTGCAATTTGAGAAATGCTTAAGTCTGACTGGTCTAGTAATATTTGCAATTTATGAAATGCTTAAGTCTGACTGGTGTAGTGATGTTTAGAGTAGTATTGAAATTGCTGGTAAAAACGATTGGTGGTGATTCGTAAAGTTATTAAATTCAAATGCATTTAAGATGGGGCGAATTGTTTAGCTACAAACAGCTTTAATGAACGTTGTTACTCAAAACAGAAACACTTTTATATAGGGACGGCAAAGGGTAGGGGAGGTAACCAAAGGAGACATACCAAAATATGTACGGAACTTTTCGGTATGGAAATGAGTGAAAATCCGAATGGGTGGGTACACTCTACGGCAATTTTACTAACGGCCACATATTTTCATGATTCCGAAAGGTGCCGAATATTTTCTAAAGTCTCTGAAGCATGCGTAATGACACTTTTTTCTAAAAAGTGCGCAGTGCGGATAATACAAATGACCGTAGAAGAGAAGAAATATTAATGAAAATAATTTATGGGCCGATTACGCAGTTCTATTCAAGATATTAATAAATAATTTTCATTTCTTATACTGAATAGAGACAAAACTGCTGCAATCGTCCACGTAATGAAGTGCAATTATTCATTTTTGTATGACCCTGTTCGATGTAATTGTTCAGCCTCGTTTTCATTTCACCATGTATATGGATCGATGTGAAGATGCAAATATTAGAAGCTGAAAATCACTGTACACAAAATATGATAGTCAGTTATTTTATCAATAATAATGAATAAAGAATTGATTTAGAACAATTAGTTTTTTGTTTATCTTCTGTTGAACTGTTTTATTTGGCCTGCTTTAAATATATAAGAAGGTCACTCACACGTCAATTCGTGCCAATTAGTAGCATTAATTTGTCTTCTTCAATTTTAATCCGGGATAAATTATCTTGGTAGTAAGCAAAATTGTGTTTCATAGTTATTACTTATCAGACATTTAACAAATCTTGTACGGAGTTTCTTTTATTTTTTTGTGTTTTGCATGCTGGTGTATGTATATCCTTGATGATGGAGTCCAATAAAGACATTAGAACTTTAAATGTTCGGACAGCTATTGACATCTTTTATAAAAGTACATCAGAGACAACTGATGAACATTATTTAATAAACAAATTTGCAGAAATAGCTAACCTTGATCCATCATCTATTAATAAACAAGCTCTAACTGCAAAGCTGTATCGATACAAGAATAAACTTAAAGGGAAGCGAGGGTTGGCAAAGAATGAATTTGAAAATGAAGCATTTTCAGTTCCAGTTAACACTGTGACAGCACCTAAAGTTACAAGTGGAAAACTTTATGAAGAGGAACTTTCATCTTGCAAGCAAGCATGTATAAGTTTAGCAACTGAATTGTCACAGTTCAAACAACAGTCAGAACAACAAACAGAGTCATTGAAGGAACAAAAAACTGTTGAAATTAGAGAGACTATAGAAAAACATCAGCATGAGATTTTAAGTCTTAAAAGATCTCATTCTCAAGAATTAAAAACTCAATCAAAGAAATTCAAATCAAAGACCCTGCAACTATCCTCTCGAATGAAAAAGTTAATAAATGATAAAGAAAAAATGCTTCAGAAATTCAATTTCATTGCTAAAGAGAAACGAGATGCTCGTTATGAAAACACTCTACTGAGGAGAACCCTATCACGATATGCCATTAAGAGAGCTTCTGTTGCAAACAACAGAGCATTGCAAAAAACAATAATTCGCCAGAAGCAAAAGCTTTCAATGTTGAAAACTGACAATGAAAATTTAAGACTCAGCAACATCAGATTAACTATTCAGTTACAACATGAGCAAGAGAACGTGAAAATGTTAAACGAAAAGTTGACAGCATCAAAAAATGCAAGTGATATTGAAAGTAAAGAGAATAGTCAGCTGAAGAAAGACTTGCAAAACATAACAGAGGACAGAGATTATTTGCAAGCTCTTCTACAAGATAATGCTGTAATTGACCTATATGATCCTGTAACGAAATGTTACACACCCAATACAAGACAATGCATTATGAACATTACCAGTTATAATGTTGCATCAGCTAATGTAGGTCCAGTAATAACAGAAGTTTTAAAGCTTGCTAACAGAACTCCTAATGAAGTTCCATCGAGGAGAACTGTGGATAATATAATAGCTGAAAAACTTGCTATTGGACAAAAGCAGCTTGGAGCTACTGTTGGTACAGCACAAAATACATGCTTGTATGGTGATGAAACAAGAAAATTTGGGCAGACGTACCAAACATTTTTGTTAAGTGATGAAAACAAAAATTTGTATTTTTTGGGTCTGAGAGATATGTCTGACAAATCAGCCAGAACTACACTGGACATTTTTAGGAACATATTAGATGACATTTCTGATATGTGTGAATCTTACAGAATCAATAATAATACAACCCTTGGGAATAGTATTCTATGCAACATAAGAGATTTTATGTCTGACAGAGCCCAAACAAATTTAGCTTTTACAGAAATGTTAGAGCAATATAGGAGAGATGTCATGCTTACGTTTTCAAGTAATTGGAATGACATGACAGAGGGCGAACAGACAGCCACAGTTAAAGTTAATAATTTTTTCTGTGGACTACATTTACTTGTAAATTTTGCTGAATGCCTTTCTCCTATTCTCTCCCTGTTTGAGAAAATAGAGGAGCAGGATAAATCTTCATCAGACACTTTAGATGAGGAAGAGACATCATCTGGTGAACTGTTTAGCTCTGATGCTAAAACAATCTCTTTTCTACGTTTCTGTGGAAAATGCTTTGCTCGTGGTGTGGACGAGAAAAGTGGTTGCTATAGTGCATTTAGAACATTTTGTCAGTCTCAAAATGAGAAGAGCATGTTTGTTAATTTTCGAGGAAATAGATTTAATGTTATATTTTTAATGGGTCAAATAGCCTTTTACCACCATCAGAGGATCAAGCAGTTTTTTGAAACGGTACATGGAACATGTAACAGACTTCAAAAACTGACGTTATCGCTTGTGAACAAGCCATACATAATTGCCAGCTGTAAGGTTCTGGGGTTCATATCAAAGTTAATAACAGCCCCTTTATGGAGATTGATTGAAAGTAATGTTCATGTTTTAGACATGAATAACAGTTATCATGCACTGCTAGCCTTCTTTGACAGAGCTAGTCAAGAATCTACAGATTTCATTAATGGTAATGACCACCCATTTGAAAGTAGTCTAATTGAAAAAGACGAAATTTATGCCAAACATGTTCAGCCCTGTGATGGCATTGATGACAATGCATGTGCTCTTGCACAAATGGCTTTCAAAGGACTTGGAAGTGTTCTCAGAAAGGCCATGAAAGAACAGCTGCCTGGTGGAAGTTACTTTCAGCCAACAGACGCAATCAGAGAACAAACCCAGTCAGTTATACCACATAACAAAGTTCCTGAGCGTGTTTTTGGAATACTTGACTTCTTTCTCCGTTACAGACCAAATGCCACCACTATCTCTAACGAGGCCTTTCTTATGTTTGTATTCAATAAAACTTCAGAATGGCTGGAGTCACTTCCAATAACGGAAAAAGATAAATTGCTATCGGAATGTAGAAAAGAAGGTAGACAAATACAAGCCAAATATAAAGAAAGACTGAAAGAAATTGAGGCAAAACGAAGAGAGAGTTTGCAAAATAAACAACTTGCCCTAGAAAAGAAACAAAAAAGAGCACTGCAAGTAAAATCCAAGCACACAAATGCAATCCTTTATTATGGATTGTGGCAAAGACCAGATGATGTTGAGAACATCCTTGCAGAGCTAAAAATTACAGAGAAAAGAAAGGCGCTAACATCACAAATACGATTCAGGCAGAGAGTCTTAAAACAGACTGTAAAAGATAAACAACTGTACAAAATGAGCGAAAAGGGTAAGGCATACTCAGTAGAAAAACTGAAAAATAACCTAATTCAGTTAATTAAAGATGCCGCAGATAGCCCAAGTGAGGAATCGCCTGTACGTGAAATTCCATTACTTGTTGGAAAGAAGGTTATTCATACCTTCAATGAGGGTAAGTGGCCTGGGCGTGTATTGAGTGTAGTAGCGGGATTTCCTGAATTTTACAACATTGTATATGATTGTGATTTGCAGGATAAAAGTTCCCCAAATGCCATCTACACTTACACTCTCAAAGAGGATTACAGAAACGGTAATCTGGAAATTGTTCCAGAGGCGTAGTGTAATTACAGCTGTTACTGTTCCTGTTACAGTTATGCTTGTTCTTTCACAACAGAATGGCCAAGTTATCAGTGAAGTGGAATTACTTTTATAAACGTTTATTGTTTAAAGGTTTTATGAATTTTGTTATTATGGTTTTAAGTCAAGTCCTTGACATAATTCCTAGCTGAGCTTAATATTTTATGACAAACTAGGTTTTATTCAGCTTTAGGAAGATTCACTTCATGCAGTAGATAAGAAACATTCAATTTAGATATTTAGAAGTTGATAATTTATATTGTCGCTATATTTTCCAAGTAAAATGCAACAATTTATTAAATTGTATCAGTGCAGTCATTTAGTTCATATTCTTGCATTGTGTTGAGACTTCTATCTTTCTTTTGGAATACATCAATTCAAGTTTTGCTCTTAGGTTTATAGAGTGAATTATAATTATAATTGTAAGTAAGGATGAATAAATGCTTTTTACACTTATTTTTAGTAGTTTGCAATGAAAGCAATTGTATATTTTTTAGTCTTTTACTCATATTGTAAGAAGCGAGTTATCTTTTCCTTTTTGCACTTCAAAAATTATGTGTACGTCATTTTGTAAGTAAAAACACCACACTGATATGATCTATAGGAACAGGAAAACAACATTTAAATGGGCTATACTCATCAGTTCATAGTTTAAACTTATCAGTAAGACGACCAGTTTAAATTTATAATGTATACAAATTTTTTTTTAAATAGTGTCCTTCTGACGTTTTTCTGTAATTTGAGTACGTAAAAATGTCGGAGGGTACCGGTATAAAAAACGACATAACTCAATCAATTTTACAGATATTCTTTTCAAATAAACTTTGTTATTCATCTCAAAGATGCTATACCCATAACATCTGTTTTCAAGCTGCTTATAACAAACTGTTAAAAAACCATTGCCGTCCCTATTTTATATCACTTTTCTCAAAAACGATGAATATCATTTGACAAAAAGCTTCTCTGCCTAGAGTCCTTTATAAATTTATACAAACAATGCCGATTAACAATGATTTATGTCCGCCGTAACTAAAATACACAAAACATATGTAATGGAATTCTTAGAAACTGTTTCACAAAATTTGTGGTAAATTAAAAGGAAGCATTCTGACACTAAAAAGGCTTATATGTTTGATAGTTGATACAAATTAATCATCAAATGTAGCCGCCGTTACTATATATAAAAAAATTGTATTTGACTCAATATAATCTGACCCAATTTGACAGAAGGTATGTATGTCTTCATGTAGCTAACACAATCACAAAGTCTTGCATGTCTTCGTGTATCATGCCTTTATTGTATCTAACACAGCAACGCAAAGAACGTATATATGTATGTATGTATGTATGTATGTATGTATGTATGTATGTATGTATGTATGTGTGTGTGCGTGTGTGTGTATGTATGTATGTATGTATGTATGTATGTATGTATGTATGTATGGGCTAGTTTGATCCACTCATTAATTAATTAAGGTTGTTGATTGACTTTTTATTAATAATGTAACAATCTGTACAGTAATCAGACACCTTGATTTCATTGACTTTCACATTACTATGACTGTAACGTCCTGTGCTGGCAGTACTAATCCTTCTATTTCTTTCTTTAGTTCTTCCAGTGGGAACCATGTCCAGGTATCTCACCGGGCTATTGTCTCGTTCTTCGACAAACTGTCCATGCATTGCCCTTTGCCCCGCTTTCCTCTCTCTCTCTCTCTCAAAAAAGCGTCTACCTTAACCGAGGCTTGGAGTTCTTCACCAGTTTCTCTTACATACTTTCTTAGGTTCCACTTTTATGCCTCAACGGTTTTACTATTATTGTTATTATTATTTTTATCATATTATTATTATTCCTTACTTACTCACTTTTACAATTATATTTTTGTCAGTCTGTGCCCGACAGCTGCTGTAGGGATAAGGGCTCTAAAGTAACTCCACCAGAGCCAAGAAATTCGACAGCCTGTCAGATAGAGGCCAAACTACAGCTGAATTCCACCACAGAACTCCGGACAAAGGTATTGCTAACAACTAACTCAGGTGCATCTGGAACACACGTGACCTCGTGGGGAATGGGGGTGGGGGTAATTTGAAATTACGTACGATACTAATGAGTAGGCTTAAAAATTGGGTTTAAGATTTCTAACTAAATAAATAGCTACATCTCTCACGGCTAGCTTTGTGATTCTTACAATTTTAAAATAAATAATAAAAAAAAATAAAAACAATGTTCAGTCATTAAAATCGATTGTTGCAACAGAACTGTAAGACCCCTTGTATGTACATAGACTGCCTCTATTGACTGAGTCATTGATTGGTGTCTGACGGTATATCGACACAGGAAAGTCAGAGCTGTTGGAATAAAGACCCTTTCCCATGAAAACTTCATGTCTGCCAACACGGTATGACTTGGGTATGATTCAAATCCGGACTGTTCTGGTTGCATTTCTCGCATGCTAAATACTGAGGAACCAGGGTTCCACCAGATAGATACAGATAAAATAGAACAAATATGTATTGGGGCAAACGAGGGCCAAATGATCTAGAGCCCTCGACTTTTACAGTTCTCTGACATATCACCACTCTCCGCGTGGTGTCCAGTTTTGGGGTCGGCCAAACTGGGTACGTGAAAAAGCTTACCATTAGCTTCCCGTCAGTCGATAGTTTTACCCGTGATTTTCCTGGGCACTTCTTCCACCGGATATACTGGCCGCCATGTATGGTCTATCGTGTGCTGAAAAATGGTTATAAGCCCTCAAGAGCAACAACAACAACAGCTATGGAGATCCAACGTCCCAAGGGCAGAAAAAAAACAACAACAGAGAAACTGTGAGAACTGATAAGCGTAAAAGCTGACACAAGAAACAGACACATGTGGAGTTTGTTTTTCATTTACCTTTGTGGTTTAATGAGTGATTTTACTTACTGGATTTCAGTTACGTTTCGTTTTCTCTACAGGGATGCTTTCCAATTCTGACGAACTGGTTGGATGCAAATAGCGCTATTCTAATAGGAGTCGTTGTAGGCATTGCAGTTATAGAGGTGAGTTACTGGCCCTGATTCTAGACTGGTCCTCGGACCATTTTCATCTCGACATATGCCTTTTGATTGGTTAAAGGAGTTATGGAGGACTGTTATTCTTGTTTTTCTTGATAAACAAAATGGCCTCTTCTTTTGTGTCAAAAAAAAATACTAACTAGCCGTGAATACACTTGCCATATTTTTCTTTATATTCCTTATTTGAAAACAAAAACATTCCCAGTCCATAATCTGCAACCTCGAATATTTGGCAGATTCCGACTCGAGACTCCGCGCGGCAAAAATTAACTGATTCATGTCTTACATCCGCTACTGCCAGTCATCCATTTCAGCATTTTATTCTTCGAGTTCCAAAGCTCTAGTTGCATTTGACTTTTAATAAATATTTAGAATCGTCTCTTCGACGTTTATTAATCTCAGATAAAGGTGGGCCTTTGTTATATTTTCAACGGTAGCGATCAAATAGAAATTCATTGAACCTCCTAAGATAAGGGAAACAACTCTTCATAAAATGTTCTAAATAGCGTTAACTCTTTTCAAATCTTTGTTGCTTCTTTTAATTTATTTATTTATTTATTTATTTATTTATTTATTTATTTTTGTATTTTCATTTCCTTTGATTCATTTCTTACTTACATAACCATAATTACCGGGAAACAGTACAGAAAATAAATACTAAAGTAATACCACCCCTCCCCCACCCACCCCCAGCCTTGCATTGCCCTTAAATTCAGTGCCATACTACATTTAAAGGTCACTGCAAATTTCGCATTGATTGGCGTGCTATTGGCGCAAGTCATCACAAAATCTTGGCTTGGTACTATTTAGTTTATACCCATTTTTTTTATATGTGACATATCATTTTTATGGAATCCTGTAAATCTGCTGGTAGGTTTTCTCTCTGTTCAGTCACTTTTCTAGACACCATAATTTATTGTATCTGTTAAATGATTGACATTTCTCTTGTTTTGTTTTTTTCTCTTCCAGATCTTGGGATTAATTTTTGCGGTGTGTCTGTGTAGAAATAGGACAATATACTACGACTAAGAAGATGCAACCCAAATTTCTAGTTCATGTTGTTTCGTTTGTGAGATGCGTTTCCTAGGCCAGTCATATGACCTGTCACACGACGTTTCAATGATGTGTCACGTGATCTTGTTATGATGTGTCACGTGATCTTGTTATGCAGGTGCTATGGACTATTCCATATTAATATCCAGTTAGGTCTGCAGCCTTTCTCAGTCTTCACATTTTCGTTATATTCCATATTTAGCTACAGTTTGGAGTGTGTTACCTCTTCACAATGTCGGCTGCATGTGGTTGAAGGTAGAGAACTGATGAACAATAATTAACAAGAATACTAAAAATACCTCAGGCTGCCAAGGGCAACTATCACTGACCTATTTCATAACAAAGACTACAGTGGACCACCGACCAATTATATCGCTAGCTAGGCGTGAATAATCACGTAATTTCGTTTGAACAGTTATTTCATGGGTTGGAAACGAGGCAGTATTAAATCTAATCATTTTTGATAACGTTGCATAAACCATGCAAAACTTGAAAATTTCGACATTTTTTTGTCCAATGTTGTTGGGGTGGAGTTTGGTAACAGGCTATATACATATGTTGTTTTTCTTCTCACTGAGGCTTGATTTCCATAAGATAATATTAGTGGCTATAATATGAAAGTTTCTAAGAGGTGTGTGCGAAATAATATATTTAACTCGACAAATCATGACTGTTTGGCGTGTATGTGCAATAGTTCACACCTATATGTGAGTGTAAGTGTAATTTTTTCAGATGATCACTTAGGTTGGCTTAGAAATAAAGAAATCAGATCCTTTCACATTGGAAGAAAGTTTCATGGGACTAGCGGTTGAAAACGAGGAATAAAATATTTTGCTAAATTCTGGTGTAAACGATAACCATTCTCCAAAGTACGGCCTGCCAGAATTGTCTCCCTTTAGCACAAAGACTTCAAAATATAATAAGAATGAAAGGTCATCTTAATTGAAACACTGATCTTTCTATGGAATCATAATGATTATGCTGGACACGAACACATTTTGATGGAAACTGCAGAAAAAGCAATTCACTTTGGAGTGACTAAAAATACTATGCAATTTAAATACGCATTTTATCACAATATTCGTGTTTCATTAACTTTATTTTTGTCTAGATAAACTGTATATAACGCGAAATAGTCTCTATTTTAATTTGTATCTGTATATAGTAGTTTAGAATAGAGTTAAAAATTTTGCAAGCATTATGTAGGTCTAAAATAGATTCCAATTGTTTTAAGAAAGGTATTTATGTAAGTAATATACGTAGGCATTTTTTCCATCGTAGTTAAGTCATCATTTATAAAGACACGTTGTGTTGTAAAGATCAGATATCCTATACATAAACCCGATGGGAGTCGCAGTAGTTTAGCTGGTAAAGCACGGGACTCGTAAAAGAAAAACAACAAACAAAAACAAAAAAACAAGAATCGCTGGCTCGGCACTCACCCAGACCAATCCTGGTCGACTGCCTAGTTAGTTGTATCTTTGTGAAAGGCAATTAGCTTTCCTTTCCTAGGCATGATATAGCCAATGTATTAAAAGTGCCGTTAAAACCAAGAACAACACAAAAAATGATAAACATGACAGATGTTTAAGATGCAGTGTGTGTTTAGCATTCGTCTGCAATTTCATCTTGATCATTGAATGATTGCAATAATTATAATGTGGAAATCGTTATCGCTACTAAATCTTCCTTTGAGTAAATTCCAGTTTTTGTCAGCTAAGCGTAACAATTTTATACGACAGATATTATAAATAGATAACTAAGAAAGAAGCGGAAATCAAAACCTTCTCAAATTTTTCTTTCTAATATTCTATCCATATGATTAAGCTTTCTGCAATTTTGATGGATGATCCCGATTATGTGGAGAGAGAGAGAGAGAGAGAGCGTTTTGTTATTACTATTATTATTATTATTAAAAATTGCACACGGTAATATAGTCTAAATAACTATAGTCTACTGCATGTATACTGACTAATATTTCAGATGGACAAGTTGTTTTCACATATGGCAAACACGCTTGCGAATCGGCTACTCTGTTCAAAACACTTGAGTCCAACCTAAATATCAGAATGTACGATGGCCTGTATTTTTATATACTCTGATATGTACTTAGCATATGTTAGCCTCTCTCTCAGCATTGGCATAAGGAACAAAGAATTCAATAGGTCAATATTTTCCCCGTAAACGTCGGCGCATTCATTCATGCACGTCCTGAATAAAATTCTGAATGGAGTTGAATAAAGAATAAAATAGTACCATATTTATTTAAATATTTTTATTTTATTTGCATTAATATCTGAAGATATAGTGACTGATGCTAGCTATAAGTTAGAGTAATGTTCTAGGCAGTTTATTGTTTGTGTACTGTCTAAAATCATGGATGGACGCGTGCTATTTTTACTTATGTCACTACCAAAGTAATTCGTCCTCCTTAGGCATGGAAACAAAATACATGCAACAACATGTAGAAATAAATAAAATAAAAATAAAACAAAATGAAATTAATACGTAGCCCTTTGCGACAATAGCTGTTAATCAAAATAATTAATTAATTTAAAATTATTTGTTTCTTCAGTTCAGTTTGCCCGACCGTATGTCTTAGAAACCTTGTGCTAGAAAAACTGAATTGCACATACTAGTAAGTCCATGAAATGGTGCCTTTGGTATCCCATGTCATATATCCTTAGTGTGGATTGTACATTTTCTGTACCTGTCAGTTTGAAATAATAAAGTAGCAGCTTCATCATGGGCGTTCACTTTTTTTCTTCATGTTCCATTCCCACCCACCCAACAACTCCCAAAATATCCAAGCAATAGAAAAACATGTCCGCAGTGTGTCTCTCAATATCGGTATGATATTAATACCTTATATGCAGAGACTAAAAGCAAAATAAGTGTGTGTGTGTGCATGTGTGTGTGTGTGTGTGTGTGTAGCAATAGTCTTGACATTGAAAAGGGATTATATGGCTTATAATGTATTTTCTTTTACCGTTTAGAGTAACCAAGGATACTAACTTACCATAATTACGGTACTGGTTTATTCATAAAATATTGTCTACCAATTCATTAAGAATATGATCAAAAAGTCGAAATTACAAATTTTGCACTTTTTTTTGCAAAGAATAATTTGAATCTTATGATTTAGAAGGTTTACAAATATCGCTATATAAAATTTAAAAAAAAATAAAACAGCTTGTTTATCTTCACAAAATTTGTTATCCCATCTCCATCATTCTACATAATTATGGACAGACCTGTGCACATTGAGGGAAAAATAGCACATATGCCTGTATAGACTGTGGAAAGAATAGCACATATACCTGTATAGACTGCGGAAAGAATAGCACATATATCTGTATAGACTGCGGAAAGAATAGCACATATACCTGTATAGAATGCGGAAAGAACAGTACATATACCTGTATAGACTGCGGAAAGAATAGCACATATACCTGTATAGACTGCGGAAAGAATAGCACATATACCTGTGCACATTGAGGGAAGAATGGCACATATACCTGTATAGACTGCGGAAAGAATAGCACATATACCTGTATAGACTGCGGAAAGAATAGCACATATATCTGTATAGACTGCGGAAAGAATAGCACATATATCTGTATAGAATGCGGAAAGAACAGCACATATACCTGTATAGACTGCGGAAAGAATAGCACATATACCTGTATAGACTGCGGAAAGAATAGCACATATACCTGTGCAGATTGAGGGAAGAATAGCACATATACCTGTATAGACTGCGGAAAGAATAGCACATATACATGTATAGACTGCGGAAAGAATAGCACATATATCTGTATAGACTGCGGAAAGAATAGCACATATCTGTGTAGAATGCGGAAAGTAAATGCGTGTTTTGACGTTATGAAACTAAATAATCTTAGTTATTATTACAATGAAGATGAATCTATAAATCATTTAATAAATTTCAAAAATTCTTCAAAAGATGAAGTTTGGACTTGAACTTTGCACAATGACGTTCTAATTTTGACTCAAGACTCTTTAAAACAGGAGTTAGGAATAGGTACTGTCTTGGTTGACTGATTAAGTTTGCTTTGCACTCATGCTTTTCCTGTTCCTGTGTTTAAAAACAAATATTTCATGCAACTTTACTGAAGATGATCTTACGATATGCAAAAATATTTAACAATTTCTTAATGTATATCCTTTTCACTTTTTACCAGTTTTGAATGGTCATCGATTACTTATTGTTTTGCTGGTCTATTTTTGTTTTTCTTTCCTAAGAATTATATTTTCTCCAGTTACATCTTCAGTGTATACTGTACTGTTACGAGTTTATGCTCTTCAAATAAGTAACAGAAAAGAATGAAGATAACATGCTCTGTAAAATGTAACAAATAATTTATTTCCCTATAATACAAAGTGAAAAAATGAGAAAAAAGAACTTACGGTATTGCGAATTAAATCCAAAATTATCCAAGAATTAAAGACACAAGTCCTAGTAATAAAAAATCCTGAATAAAACTCAGTTCAAGTCCCAAAGAGATCCAAAACTGAAGACGATGACCTTCGAAGTACTGATGTGTCAAAAGTCTCTTGTTGAATCACAGAAATATTACTCCAGGTTTGATTTAGGTATAAATTCCAATGACTGTCTTTATCGAAAAAGTTTGTCAGATCACTTTTGTATTTCCAGAGGAAATATTCACTTGAATTCAATAATTTGAAGAAAATAAAAACCAGCCAAAATTGATTACAACATAATATACTTAAAGTGGTAGATATTAAAGCACGACTGACAAACCTTTATAAAAACATCAGTTATGCTACAAATTAAAATGCAAACAGATCCCCGGATGAGTGTCAAAAGTTTTTTTCTTCTGGAAAAAAATAGAAGTTTGTTACCAATTGGCACATAATAAACATCACGTAGTCCAGGTATGACCGTGACTCACCTTAACGGTTCTTACTCTGAGAAAGATTTAAAACAAGTTGTTTACCAAAACTGTCACTGATTTTGGAACAAGGTCAGCAACTAGATACAATGTTTTATTGCCCATAGCATATAACCAAATAAAAAATACAAAATGCAAAATATTAAAAGCTAACAGACAGATTAAATTAAATTAAAAATTCATAACAGTTCTTAATGTTACTTTTAACAGCCATTTATTTTTGTACGCGATTAGTTTATACATTGATGATTATTCATTACTGCTGTTTGTATTCTGTGTTTTATGTATATATAAATCTGTTTCCTGTTTAGAGATTTAAAACTTGTAATGTTCTAAAAAAAAGGAGCAGAAAATTAGAAAGTATAATTTGAAAATTAGTTTGCTATAGAGCCTTTGAAAGTATTCATCATTTGAATATTATACGAGAAAATAACATTAATTACAGTTAAAATATTTGCCGTGCAAATGTCCATCTTTTAGTAGCTATTCGTGTATTTTGTATATTCCCCGTGCATGTATGTTTTGTTTGCCAAGGTAATGTCTGATGTTTGAATTAAAAAAATACTGTAAGCACATTATTTGTGTTATAAATTAATACAATAATTCCTGAATAAATCCATAAATACAAGTAAAAAGTGTCAAAAGTAAGGTAAATATTTTACTAGTCATGCTATGTTTATACACTAATAAGATACTAAGTGA
Organism: Sinohyriopsis cumingii; assembly: GCA_028554795.2. Taxonomy (NCBI): domain Eukaryota; kingdom Metazoa; phylum Mollusca; class Bivalvia; order Unionida; family Unionidae; genus Sinohyriopsis; species Sinohyriopsis cumingii. The sequence continues at coordinate 117,724,547 of CM068832.1, forward strand.
CACATCACCCATAATGTGCGATGAGAATGTCTTCTTACAAAATACCAAAATTACTACGACTTTATAATTAGGGTAAAAGTTAGGATATACATGGTAAAAGCATTACCAATTGACTAAATGTTTATAGACAAAATAAGATTCTGAGAGATACCTAATGATAGTGTATATCTTGTACTTATATGTTACTGCATTTGTATGGGAAAATATGAACAAGTTTTGGGATGGAATACTGCACGACCTTGGGAGTGCAGTATATCCTTCCGACAAAACGAGTTCATATTTTCCCATACAAATGCAGCAACCTTTCCATTATATGCTCATTTTTTTATTCTACCTAAGGTTTAATTATATAAAAACAATACTCTACAAGAAACAACGTAAATGAATGTATGCCGCATTTCAAACTAAATACACAAGCGCATATTCATCATCACACAAATCAACATTATTACTGCGCACATAACTCCGCCCAGATAAATTTGAACTTAGTCGCGCGCTCGACATAACTTTCGCAAGAAAATGGCGTGTCTAGTTAAAATGGAAATTTGTAGTCATATTGTGAATGAATGCGTATTGCGACAACTTTTCCATTTGATCTGGAATGAATATATTTTGGTGTTTTGTTTCGATTCGACGAAAGTTTGTGATTTTGGACTGGATTCATTTGAATGTTTGAAATCATAATGTGGGAAAAATATGAAGTCTTTCAATTGCAATTATCAAAAAGACGCTATGGAATTTAATGCTTATTTCATTTTGAGTGCAGTAAGGAGTATGCAATTGCACTTATCATCGAAATTACAGCAGAATTTCGAAATGTGTAATCTAGATTGAAAACCTATGACATGGCTCAAGTAATTCGGATTTGCAGAATTAAGAAAATACATTTTGATGAAATTCAGGATGTAAAACTGTAAGTATGTTTTATTTTGCCATTCTTATCACCAGCTAAAGAAGAGAATATATGACTTGTCACTTGTATGTTATTTGTAAGAACTTTATCTTCCGTCTGTTATATAATGTAGCTAGCCTAACTCCGTAACATTGTATCAACGCGGAATGTGCCAAAAACAGCTGGGGTTTTTTGCAGTCCACGAAACATGTTTTAGTTCATTCAGAAACAAATTTAAACAACCACAGCGTAAAGAGCCTCTTACGCAAGTGTACATGATTTGTGTACAAATCAAAAGTGCTGGCGTCTGCGTCCATTGTTTGTTTACAATAGAAAGTAGTTCCTTTATGCACTTGATGCTATATGTGTATTATCGCGCGAGTTCAATATCGGTTAATATTGAACGATTCTGACAATGTAAAGTTAACGGGGGAAAAAATGAGCATATAATAATTAAGGATGTATTTGCTTCCTTGTACTAAAATGAACATTCAGTAATATGAAATGCCAGTGTAGCACAAAAGAGAAAAGCTTAAATGGGCATTTTCCTCAATCTATAGCTGATATGACAAAAGATATTTTCAAAATGTTACAAATGAATGAGGAACTTATATTATATGGACCATCTCTCCATATTAATGAAAAACTACTTCTAATTTTTTCTAAGTTTCTCCCTCTATTCTTGAGGTCTATGTTGTTCCCCTATTTCATCCTCTATCTCTCTCAACCGCTGATGTACATTGTTGAGAGAGCCGTTGTTGATATTGCTCCCATCTAATTCTTACCGTTACCTCTTTCCTCCGTATATGTTGATCTTCGTCTCCTCTTTAGACACCTCCCTAATGACACTTTGAAAGTTCACTTACACTGATTTTGCATAACACATTTTTATCACAAACACTGGGAAAGTCCACTTAAACTGATATTACAGTTTGCACTTTTATCACAAACACTGGGAAAGTCCACTTTACACTGATATTACATTTTGCATGTTTATCGCAAACACTGAGAAAGTCCACTTACACGGATATTACATTATACATTTTTATCACAAACATAGGGACAGTTCACTTACATTGATTTGAAGCTTTACATTCTCCTTACAATCACAGAGACAACTCGCTTACACTGATCTGAATGTGCACCTATTGCTAACAATAGCTGGGACAGTTCATTAAAACTCATTTTAAAGTACGCATGTTGCTTACAAATACTTACAATGAATGCCACTAAAAGTGATTTTAAAGTATACATTAAAAAATGATCTGGTGGATTAGTGAGTATAGATAGGTTAACGTCTGCTTTTTTAGCGAAACGGACCTATGTTCAAATACACTACGGTAGGTAGGTAAATTTAGGCAGCATTGTTAACCTGAAAGGAAAGCAGCAGGTAAGTGAGTGGGGAATATTTTCCGGTAGCGTGCACTTCAAACGTGAAACAGCAAACTATCCCCTTATCTTTCTGAAGCTCGCGTAGCAGTAAATGCAAAATATCGCCCCCACCTTGCTAGGTAGAATATGAGTTATTTATATGTTTTGCTTGCAACCACTCCCCAGTCTTCGCTAGTAATGATGAATCATTGTACATTGACCTTTGGTATATGTAACGAGCCAAAACAGTTTGTCTCAGAATATAGTTGGATATAGTCATCGATGCTTTCGTATTCTCTCTCTCTCTCTCTCTCTCTCTCTCTGTGTACTCTGTATATATATATATATATATATATATATATATATAGTCACACACACACTTAAACCGTAATTGTCATAGTTTACAGTAACCATGAACCAAGGCAACAATATGAGAGCGTCAAATGGTTGGTAACTTTGAAGTGTAGTTATCGCCTCTGTACCATAAATGCAGATATAGGTAATGGTTGGTATATATGGTTAGCTAATGACATTGTCTCTGGGCTTAAGAATACTTAGACTAGAGGGTGAAGTCGTACTTCCGGTGTCGCCATTGTCATTTATTTATTGTCGATATTTTTCCCCATAACTTTATATACCATATTAATAGTTGGTATATATGGTTAGGTAATGACATTGTTTCTGTGCTTAAGAATGATTAGACTAGAGGGTAAAGTCGTACTTCCGGTGTCGCCATTGTCATTTATTTATTGTCGATATTTTCCTACATACATTTATATACCTGTTATGTCTTAATTATTTCAGTATCTGCACGTTTTTGCAAAACTAGCTTATAGCTGCATCCATCGATTTTACTCGATTGCCTTAATTTGTGATATGTTTGTTGCTCACATTTAAGTTCACGTAAATTGTTTTACCTAACCTCTGACTTAACCCAATCATTGACGCAGTGGCGTCACTCGGGTTGGTATCACCCAGTGCGGTAGCTCGTGGTGTCACCCCCACGGTCCTCCTTCCGTAACAGACCATACAGAATCCTTAGTAATGTCATTTTGGTGTCACCCCCTCTGATGGTGTCACCCGGTGCAGTCCGCACCCCCCGCATCCCCTTAGCGACGCCACTGATGTGCCTGCTAGTCATGTATTTAACTATGATCGGTTATCCGCTTATGAAATCCGACTAGACCGAGCAGTGTGTGCTCTGTAAAATTTGCAATTTTTCGTTTTGGTGTCACCCCTCTGAGATGGTGTCACCCGGTGCGGTCCGCACCCCCCGCACCCCCCTAGCGACGCCACTGCATTGACGTTTCGTTTTTATTCTCTCTTCTTGCTTGTTTCATCATTAAATCGTAAACAAAACGGCTAAGCAAGTACAAAACACAACTCTTTATTACCTCTTAGTAATATTGTACCTCTGGTACACATTGGTACACATTGATACACATTGGTACACATTGATACACATTGATACGCATTGCCGTAAGTGTGATATCTGTCATCATTTGAATATTTTATTTAAGGTGAATAGCAAACGTTTCAGGCATACCATGAAATCCATCACTTTTCTATCTTCGTTTCAATCGATGTATTGAACCCTTTTGCAATTGTTATTCATTGGCCATTAACACTGTATGAAACAGTCTCGATGAAAAACATATTTAAGAGGTAAAGTTGCTAGCAGGCACGACTAATAACCACAACATACGTATACATAATTGTCAGTGATTTTAAGTTTCAAATTGTGTTTTAAACATTTTCTATTTTTGTCTTTTCTTCGCTTTCGCTATTTGCAGTCATTTCCTCTTTGACCAATTGCATGTACATTTCGAGGCTCTAAAAGCCATAAGGTAATTAGTATTCTTTGTTTAATTCTTGTCATTATTATAGTAAAAGCTTATGTATTCCAGTTTATCGGAAGCACTGTAATACCAAAACAATATATATATTTGTTCAGATGAAATGGAAATTTAACTTTATTGTTATCAATTGAGCTGGTAAGGTATTAGGAGATTAGTAGGGAATCCGCTATTTGTAATACAGTCCTTCATTTCTACCGAGAGAATTCAAACAGCCAAGAGTTGTACCGAAGGCACAGGCAACCGCATTTAAATTGTTTCTGTTCAGTTTGTAACTTTGCATTTAAATACATGTTCCATGTGTGAGAAGAGTTTTAAAAACATTCACGTAGTTTTATCAAGCTGATTCTTACTACAAAACTTATCAATATGCAAACAGCAAAGCATTCAAAGAAAAATGGTACAAGGAAACGAGATATTAACCCTAACGGAAATATTATAAATGGAGAGAATCAAACAGAAATTACCTTCATGAATAAAACAAAAGTGCATTAAGCATGTACACAACAATAATTAAATCTTCAGATTAATTCATACGACAGGAAAGAGAATTTAAAAACACTAAGGCGAAGCAACCAGTCAATCACGACGTTATTGTACTATACGTATTATCGAATGATTTGTATACGAGATTACTACATTTTACAAATCATGAAGGTTTCAGGAAAGATGATCTTCAAATCGATCATGTGTTTTATATTCATCATTTGATTCTCACGGGAATGATTTAATTAGTCGAATCCACACATGATATAAGATACCTAGTGAAAACGTATTTTATAAACGCCAAAATACCATCCCAAAAGTGATAAAAGAACACTGGAAAAGGTTTAATGAATCAATGATGATAGCAGTCTTTGTTCCTAAAAGATCTGATTGATTTTCTGTGCATTCTGTAAACGTTGTATCTGTACACATTGTCTCTGTACACGCTGTTCTGACACTAATGTATCTCAGATACATGGGTAGATTGCTACAAAAACCTATTTTTGTCATAACAATTATTGCAGTGATTGTTGCTAAAGGCATCCATGCATTAGCTGCGCGTACCTATTCACATAATAACCTTAGAAAATAGATATATTCATCCCAATTTTTGAATGATAAAAATCCAGTGAAAGATCTATTTGCATTTGAAGTCATGTAATACTGATTCAGTTCCTTCTGTAATCTAAGTTGTAGATGCGAAGATATTAACTAATTAGCAACATTACAGCATAATTCATGACATCTTATCGTGATTTGGTAAATTCTAGATGCGAAGATATTAACTAATTAGCAACATTACAGCATAATTCATGACATCTTATCGTGATTTGGTACATTCTAGATGCGAAGATATTAACTAATTAGCAACATTACAGCATAATTCATGACATCTTATCGTGATTTGGTACATTCTAGATGCGAAGATATTAACTAATTAGCAACATTACAGCATAATTCATGACATCTTATCGTGATTTGGTAAATTCTAGATGCGAAGATATTAACTAATTAGCAACATTACAGCATAATTCATGACATCTTATCGTGATTTGGTAAATTCTAGATGCGAAGATATTAACTAATTAGCAACATTACAGCATAATTCATGACATCTTATCGTGATTTGGTAAATTCTAGATGCGAAGATATTAACTAATTAGCAACATTACAGCATAATTCATGACATCTTATCGTGATTTGGTAAATTCTAGATGCGAAGATATTAACTAATTAGCAACATTACAGCATAATTCATGACATCTTATCGTGATTTGGTACATTCTAGATGCGAAGATATTAACTAATTAGCAACATTACAGCATAATTCATGACATCTTATCGTGATTTGGTAAATTCTAGATGCGAAGATATTAACTAATTAGCAACATTACAGCATAATTCATGACATCTTATCGTGATTTGGTAAATTCTAGATGCGAAGATATTAACTAATTAGCAACATTACAGCATAATTCATGACATCTTATCGTGATTTGGTAAATTCTAGATGCGAAGATATTAACTAATTAGCAACATTACAGCATAATTCATGACATCTTATCGTGATTTGGTACATTCTAGATGCGAAGATATTAACTAATTAGCAACATTACAGCATAATTCATGACATCTTATCGTGATTTGGTACATTCTAGATGCGAAGATATTAACTAATTAGCAACATTACAGCATAATTCATGACATCTTATCGTGATTTGGTACATTCTAGATGCGAAGATATTAACTAATTAGCAACATTACAGCATAATTCATGACATCTTATCGTGATTTGGTACATTCTAGATGCGAAGATATTAACTAATTAGCAACATTACAGCATAATTCATGACATCTTATCGTGATTTGGTACATTCTAGATGCGAAGATATTAACTAATTAGCAACATTACAGCATAATTCATGACATCTTATCGTGATTTGGTACATTCTAGATGCGAAGATATTAACTAATTAGCAACATTACAGCATAATTCATGACATCTTATCGTGATTTGGTACATTCTAGATGCGAAGATATTAACTAATTAGCAACATTACAGCATAATTCATGACATCTTATCGTGATTTGGTACATTCTAGATGCGAAGATATTAACTAATTAGCAACATTACAGCATAATTCATGACATCTTATCGTGATTTGGTACATTCTAGATGCGAAGATATTAACTAATTAGCAACATTACAGCATAATTCATGACATCTTATCGTGATTTGGTACATTCTAGATGCGAAGATATTAACTAATTAGCAACATTACAGCATAATTCATGACATCTTATCGTGATTTGGTACATTCTAGATGCGAAGATATTAACTAATTAGCAACATTACAGCATAATTCATGACATCTTATCGTGATTTGGTACATTCTAGATGCGAAGATATTAACTAATTAGCAACATTACAGCATAATTCATGACATCTTATCGTGATTTGGTACATTCTAGATGCGAAGATATTAACTAATTAGCAACATTACAGCATAATTCATGACATCTTATCGTGATTTGGTACATTCTAGATGCGAAGATATTAACTAATTAGCAACATTACAGCATAATTCATGACATCTTATCGTGATTTGGTACATTCTAGATGCGAAGATATTAACTAATTAGCAACATTACAGCATAATTCATGACATCTTATCGTGATTTGGTACATTCTAGATGCGAAGATATTAACTAATTAGCAACATTACAGCATAATTCATGACATCTTATCGTGATTTGGTACATTCTAGATGCGAAGATATTAACTAATTAGCAACATTACAGCATAATTCATGACATCTTATCGTGATTTGGTACATTCTAGATGCGAAGATATTAACTAATTAGCAACATTACAGCATAATTCATGACATCTTATCGTGATTTGGTACATTCTAGATGCGAAGATATTAACTAATTAGCAACATTACAGCATAATTCATGACATCTTATCGTGATTTGGTACATTCTAGATGCGAAGATATTAACTAATTAGCAACATTACAGCATAATTCATGACATCTTATCGTGATTTGGTACATTCTAGATGCGAAGATATTAACTAATTAGCAACATTACAGCATAATTCATGACATCTTATCGTGATTTGGTACATTCTAGATGCGAAGATATTAACTAATTAGCAACATTACAGCATAATTCATGACATCTTATCGTGATTTGGTAAATTCTAGATGCGAAGATATTAACTAATTAGCAACATTACAGCATAATTCATGACATCTTATCGTGATTTGGTACATTCTAGATGCGAAGATATTAACTAATTAGCAACATTACAGCATAATTCATGACATCTTATCGTGATTTGGTACATTCTAGATGCGAAGATATTAACTAATTAGCAACATTACAGCATAATTCATGACATCTTATCGTGATTTGGTACATTCTAGATGCGAAGATATTAACTAATTAGCAACATTACAGCATAATTCATGACATCTTATCGTGATTTGGTACATTCTAGATGCGAAGATATTAACTAATTAGCAACATTACAGCATAATTCATGACATCTTATCGTGATTTGGTACATTCTAGATGCGAAGATATTAACTAATTAGCAACATTACAGCATAATTCATGACATCTTATCGTGATTTGGTACATTCTAGATGCGAAGATATTAACTAATTAGCAACATTACAGCATAATTCATGACATCTTATCGTGATTTGGTAAATTCTAGATGCGAAGATATTAACTAATTAGCAACATTACAGCATAATTCATGACATCTTATCGTGATTTGGTACATTCTAGATGCGAAGATATTAACTAATTAGCAACATTACAGCATAATTCATGACATCTTATCGTGATTTGGTACATTCTAGATGCGAAGATATTAACTAATTAGCAACATTACAGCATAATTCATGACATCTTATCGTGATTTGGTAAATTCTAGATGCGAAGATATTAACTAATTAGCAACATTACAGCATAATTCATGACATCTTATCGTGATTTGGTAAATTCTAGATGCGAAGATATTAACTAATTAGCAACATTACAGCATAATTCATGACATCTTATCGTGATTTGGTACATTCTAGATGCGAAGATATTAACTAATTAGCAACATTACAGCATAATTCATGACATCTTATCGTGATTTGGTACATTCTAGATGCGAAGATATTAACTAATTAGCAACATTACAGCATAATTCATGACATCTTATCGTGATTTGGTACATTCTAGATGCGAAGATATTAACTAATTAGCAACATTACAGCATAATTCATGACATCTTATCGTGATTTGGTACATTCTAGATGCGAAGATATTAACTAATTAGCAACATTACAGCATAATTCATGACATCTTATCGTGATTTGGTAAATTCTAGATGCGAAGATATTAACTAATTAGCAACATTACAGCATAATTCATGACATCTTATCGTGATTTGGTAAATTCTAGATGCGAAGATATTAACTAATTAGCAACATTACAGCATAATTCATGACATCTTATCGTGATTCGGTAAATTCTAGATGCGAAGATATTAACTAATTAGCAACATTACAGCATAATTCATGACATCTTATCGTGATTTGGTAAATTCTAGATGCGAAGATATTAACTAATTAGCAACATTACAGCATAATTCATGACATCTTATCGTGATTTGGTAAATTCTAGATGCGAAGATATTAACTAATTAGCAACATTACAGCATAATTCATGACATCTTATCGTGATTTGGTACATTCTAGATGCGAAGACATTAACTAATTAGCAACATTACAGCATAATTCATGACATCTTATCGTGATTTGGTACATTCTAGATGCGAAGACATTAACTAATTAGCAACATTACAGCATAATTCATGACATCTTATCGTGATTTGGTAAATTCTAGATGCGAAGAGATTAACTAATTAGCAACATTACAGCATAATTCATGACATCTTATCGTGATTTGGTAAATTCTAGATACGAAGATATTAACTAATTAGCAACATTACAGCATAATTCATGACATCTTATCGTGATTTGGTAAATTCTAGATGCGAAGATATTAACTAATTAGCAACATTACAGCATAATTCATGACATCTTATCGTGATTTGGTAAATTCTAAATGCGAAGATATTAACTAATTAGCAACATTACAGCATAATTCATGACATCTTATCGTGATTTGGTAAATTCTAGATGCGAAGATATTAACTAATTAGCAACATTACAGCATAATTCATGACATCTTATCGTGATTTGGTACATTCTAGATGCGAAGATATTAACTAATTAGCAACATTACAGCATAATTCATGACATCTTATCGTGATTTGGTACATTCTAGATGCGAAGATATTAACTAATTAGCAACATTACAGCATAATTCATGACATCTTATCGTGATTTGGTACATTCTAGATGCGAAGATATTAACTAATTAGCAACATTACAGCATAATTCATGACATCTTATCGTGATTTGGTACATTCTAGATGCGAAGATATTAACTAATTAGCAACATTACAGCATAATTCATGACATCTTATCGTGATTTGGTACATTCTAGATGCGAAGATATTAACTAATTAGCAACATTACAGCATAATTCATGACATCTTATCGTGATTTGGTAAATTCTAGATGCGAAGATATTAACTAATTAGCAACATTACAGCATAATTCATGACATCTTATCGTGATTTGGTACATTCTAGATGCGAAGATATTAACTAATTAGCAACATTACAGCATAATTCATGACATCTTATCGTGATTTGGTAAATTCTAGATGCGAAGATATTAACTAATTAGCAACATTACAGCATAATTCATGACATCTTATCGTGATTTGGTAAATTCTAGATACGAAGATATTAACTAATTAGCAACATTACAGCATAATTCATGACATCTTATCGTGATTTGGTAAATTCTAGATGCGAAGATATTAACTAATTAGCAACATTACAGCATAATTCATGACATCTTATCGTGATTTGGTAAATTCTAGATGCGAAGATATTAACTAATTAGCAACATTACAGCATAATTCATGACATCTTATCGTGATTTGGTAAATTCTAGATGCGAAGATATTAACTAATTAGCAACATTACAGCATAATTCATGACATCTTATCGTGATTTGGTAAATTCTAGATGCGAAGATATTAACTAATTAGCAACATTACAGCATAATTCATGACATCTTATCGTGATTTGGTAAATTCTAGATGCGAAGATATTAACTAATTAGCAACATTACAGCATAATTCATGACATCTTATCGTGATTTGGTAAATTCTAGATGCGAAGATATTAACTAATTAGCAACATTACAGCATAATTCATGACATCTTATCGTGATTTGGTAAATTCTAGATGCGAAGATATTAACTAATTAGCAACATTACAGCATAATTCATGACATCTTATCGTGATTTGGTACATTCTAGATGCGAAGATATTAACTAATTAGCAACATTACAGCATAATTCATGACATCTTATCGTGATTTGGTACATTCTAGATGCGAAGATATTAACTAATTAGCAACATTACAGCATAATTCATGACATCTTATCGTGATTTGGTACATTCTAGCAGCAATAACTTTGACGAAGATTTCACATATCTTGTTGACTTCATTTTTATTCATCTTTACATCTCTTTTTTAGTTAATTCTGTAAATGTTATGTCTTCGTATTTTCCGTTTGAAATATTTATAATCGTTCCTTGTTTTCATTCTTCAAAAATCATATAAATTGGAAATTGGTATGTTTGTCTTTGATAAAGCTTAATTACTTTTCCAGTTGTTTGTACCACCCCTATACAGTTCTTTTTACAGTTGTTTGTACCACTTGTACACATTTGCTCCTTCAGGACTTTTGTCCATCTAACAATGACGAAATCGTCGCATTTAAATAACCCCCAAAATAATGATGTTTTAGAGTATGAAACTCTAGGTATAGCCAAAATATTCAGATGAACAACATTTCTTCAACTAACTCCTCGCACTGAAAAATCAACGGGTATACAAAAGACATCATAGATGGTGTCACATGCTTCCTACGGTATTGTTTATAATACCAGAGAAATGTGCACATTTAAAAATGAATTAGCTCCGAGCCTCCAGTCAGCAATGCCGATGGTCTGGGTATATGAATAACTCAAATGTGCAAACTATTATAATTTAATAAAATCAAAAAAGCATGTATTCAATAATTTCATAGAGAAATTTCTCAATTGCAATTTCTTTCGAACAAATATAATCAATGACTATTAACAGTTGCCAATTATTATTTCATCATGTGAACTCAAATGTCTTAATTGAGAGAGTTTTCATTCAGCGTTTCTCTGTTTCTCATCTGTCAATCACTGTCTGCTCTTGTTTCTGTTTGGTACTTCTGGTAACCTTGACAACATGCTCTCCTGTCACTTCCGGATCCGTTCCTCCGACACTTACGGTGCTTTCTATCACGTGCTCCTTCCGGCACTACACCTCCACACAAACTGCTGACGTCACTATAAACGCCCACCACGTGCTCTTCACGTATCTTTCCTGGTCTCCGATCCTTGGGTGTTGAACCTCTAACTTCCACCCGGAAAGCTTCCTGTAGAATTAGAAGGGACGTATATTCTTGCCTCCTTACTCTAATCTTAGGAACATTCAACTCATTCTCACGAACCTTTCATCAGAATAATGGCGAATACATTAACAGATCAACTCACGCACTCACAGCTAAATATTCCATACACTACAATAATAATATTATTAACGAGTTCTAATACATGCATCCACGTTCCTATCATCATCAGTAGCAATGATATGCATTTCATACCTACGAATTATAAAAGATACATACAAATATAAAAATACCTAATTGTGTGTGCCTAAGTCCAACAATGACTAATTCTTCATAGTTCACAATCTATATATTCATATAATGATAAAGCAAGTACAAGTTCTAACACTATTCTCTAATAAATTCAGTTATGCATTACGATGCAACATAGTAGTAAATTACACAATCCACTCCGAATTCAGTTCAACAATCTACCATACGTTAACATTGCGTGTTAATAATTCTCTATACGCTAAGTTACGATGTATTCATAATTCAGCTATACGTGGAAGATTCCATTCTTAACAAACTAAATGAACGTAATAATGTATCAATCTTTTTTTTTTTTTTTTTTTTTTTTTTTTTTTATTATTAACCCCGTAATAGGTTGACCACTGGGTCGGGGAACCATCCCAGGATCACCTTACAATCAAACATTTCTGGTTATCAGATAATCTAGGGATAATAAATATAATCTACAGAGAAAGTAAAAAAGAAACACACACACACACACACACACACACACACGCATATACACATGCATATGGCACAAAATCTAGGTGACATGGCTTTTGTGATATTACAGTATTTTGTTCCTGTTTACCCTCAAGTCAGAGACAAGTTAAATGTTCATTGTTGAGGTCCATTTTTGAAGAAATTGGTCCTCTTTTTTATTTACCTTGGCAGTGTAATTTTCAATGTTCTTATGCATTGCAACTATTTGCTTAAAAGCAAAAATAGAAGGATTTTTCATATTGAATCTGCAAGTATAAATATAATATTTTGCCAAAATAAGCAGAAAATTACCCAAACTGTCCAGTTGTTCACTTCCTAAAAATGTTTCTTTTTTGGACAGATGTACAATATTTGGGCAAAAAGGTGCAAAAACTTCAATAAAACGGTACCAAAACTGTGAAGTAATACTGCAGTCATAAAAGAGATGCTCAATACTTTCAGTTTCACTCTTACAGAAAGTACATTTGTTGTCATCAAATATGTTAATTCTTTTAAGAAAATCATTAGTAGCGATTATTCTATGGATTAATTTAAAGTTAAAAGAGATCAACTTGGTATCCTTGGTACAGCATTTTGCCCGGCTATATATATCAGACCACTCCTCACTACTTATATTTTTATTTAATACTTGCATCCAAGTTTCTTGCTTCGCAGTGTGTTGCCTTTTAGCTTCCTGTAAAAGATCTTTGTAAATAAACTTGAGTGAATCTTGTTTTCGCAAGTTCGTTATTTTATCCTCCTGCTTATCAAAATTATTATGTACTAGGTGGTTTTTTATGGCATCTTTCCATGCTTTAGGAATTCTGGATATTAAGGAGAAGTATTTCAAGAAATCATCGCTTCCAGTTTTTTGTTTTATTTTCTCAAAAGGTATTAAATTACCGTGAACATCTACTAGATCGTTCAGAATTTCAAAACCAGCTTCTGTCCAGGATTTGTATTGATAGATCATTTTAGGGGGGACAAAATTTAAAATACTCATGGATAGATACTCGTTAGGATTTTGCGGTTCTTCTTTCCATTTAGATACTGCCAAAATTACATCTCTCCAAAAACTGTTTTTAATGAACTTACAAAATTCTTCTAATTTCCTTCTCCCTAAATTCCAAATATCCTTTTTATTTCTGAGTATAGTTGTATTGACTAAGTTCTGCCACGTTCCATTTTCCTTTTCCAGCAATCTTTTAACCCATCTTATCTTAATATACCTAATGAATGAAAATATGTGTATCATATTTAGTCCTCCCTCGTTTTCTGGGGAAACTAGTATATCACGTTTTTTCTCTCTACTTTTCCACCCCATACAAATTTAAATAACATGCGATTTAGTTCTGCTTCAACTTTTGCTGATGGGTTAGGAAGTGCTGAAAAAAGATGTATGAATATGGGCAGAACAAGAGTCTTTACAACAATTACTTTACCAACTATTGATAGATGTCTTTGACTCCAGCTTGCCAGTATTCGTTTTGCCTTTGTTAGTTTCTTCATATAATTGATTTCCACCATCTGTTGTAAATCTGGAGAAAATTCTATGCCAAGGAGTGTAAAGTTAGAAGAGGACCAAATTAGGCCCATTTCGGGACATATTCTTTCATTAGAAAATTTCCTGTTTCCAATCCAAATAGCTTTTGTTTTTGTTATGTTACATTTAAGTCCCGATAATAGAGAAAAACCTTGCAAGATATTCATAGTTGCTTCAAGAGAAAAACTAGATCCATTAAGAAGAATAAAAGCGTCATCGGCATACTGACCCAATTTATATTCACTGGCGTCAAAGATTACTCCCCGTACATCCACGTTTTGCTTTAAAGTTATAGCTAAAATCTCAACTCCAATGATAAACAAATAAGGTGCAAGGGGATCTCCTTGACGACATCCTCTTTCAAGTCTGAAAAAAGATGACATATGTCCATTATTTATAACACAACTATTAGAGTCATTACAAAACAGTTAAACCACTTACAAATGGAATCACCAAAATTAAAAGATTGTAGAGCCTCTTCTACAAAGATCCAGTTAATTGAGTCAAAGGCTTTTTCGAAATCTATTAACAATAATAAACCATATCTGTTTTCATTCTCAAGTTGGTCCATGATATCATATAATAGTCTGGTGTTTTCTCCAATGAATCTACCCTTCATATATCCTTTCTGAGTATCGCTGATTATTGATGGAATAACCTTTTTAATCCTAGCTGCAATTGCTCCCGAAGCAATCTTATAATCAGTATTTAAGAGTGATATAGGTCTCCAGTTTTTAAAATATCTTCTGTCTTTTTCCTCCTTTGGTAGACAGGTGATGACTCCTTGAGTCTGAAAATCTGAAAGTTTTCCTACAGTATATCCGTAATTTATTGATCTACATATAAATCCCCCCAGAGACTTCCAAAAGAATTTATAGAACTCTACAGTGAATAATGTATCAATCTTGCAACACGTATTTATGGAAGTAATACAAATAGTCAGGCGAAGATATGTTACCTCAAGAAAATTCTTTGTTCACAAATGCAAAACCATAATTCCAACTAGAATTTCCTTCCCGCTTTTAACGAGTGTGCAACTTCTACCACTAGGAGTACAGTCTAATGGCTCTTAACTTCACTATGTTTCCGCCCCTGGCCCGGTTCACACATGTACGGATTGAAAATGGATTTAGTTCGTACATAGGCAATAGCTTGTTTAGAATCCGCCCTAGATTTTAATATCTCAGTTTGATTGGATACGGTCTGTCTCTTTGAAAACTGCCTTGATTAATTTAACACTTAGTTGTCACTATCTGGTTTTCATTTTCCCAAAGCCAGAAATTGCAATCAAGTCGGTCGTGACATCACTGATGGATTGCAAAACAAACATATGAGTCTATGTTCCGTCGTCCTGGTTGTAGAATTCCTTTTTAATTTACCTCTGACTGGTCTTTGCATCATGATTAAACAACAGACAGGCAGTTTCTTGTGTCTAGAATGAAGTCTATAGTCGTAATCTTACATAATACGTATTGACATCATTAAAGCTGCGCGCAAATGTTCTTATCTACGAATTTTAAATACAAATATATGTACACATGAGGCATTTGTAAATTTTCACAAAACGTAACACAGTGCTGTCCAACCTTTTTGACATTATGGGCCACTGAAAAATGTTTTTCTTGAATCCGAGGGCCTCAGCAGAAAACTGAAAAGCAACGACTATATAGCTGTTCGAGCTCTGGCGGACCATTTAAAATCAGCCCGCGGGCCGCATGCGCGGGTTGGACAGCACTGAGTCGTAACAGATGGTATAACATTAGATGAACAACAATATCAGTTAATGATAAAGGGTTTTAGAACTTAAGGCAACAACGTTAGAAATTCAAAAGTGAATAAACCATTAAGATATTGTATGAGAGAAAGAGAACAGACCAAAGGTAAAGATTTAGGACAAGCTAAAATATCAACCAGATGTGTATTCATAATTCCTGGCTTAACTGCATGCATTAACCCTTTAGGATTTTATTCACTCCAAGTGCCACAGCAAACGTTTGAACATAACAAAATTGTGAGTCCAGGCAAACTAATTCCAAAGGCGAATTTGACTGAATGGATATAAGTGCTACTGCTTTATTAACTATGGGGGGTCTTTCTTCGGATACAACGTTCGCATATTTATATATTTTTCTGTGTTTCCTTATCCATTCTGAGCCAAACAATCTTTCGTTGATGGTGGACAATGTATGGTCTCTGCCGTAACGACTTATATCTCCTTGTAAAGCTATACAAATAACATCCTGTAAACTAAAGGTATGAATAGTTGGAATCTTTATTTCGTGTTCATCGTCGATACCGGAGGCCAAAACAAGCTCTACTTTTTCATCATGGTTCACCCGAGGCAGGCGATGAAAGTCCAGAGAGAGAGAGGGAGAGAGAGAGAGATGATTATTATTTGAAGTGAAAGTGACCTTCCGACTGACCAATCAACACAGTGAAAAACAAAGAATTTGCACACTTAGAGAGCAGTGATGCAGCAGAACTCACACAAATTAATTTAAAGTTAAGCATATGAAAATGTATTCCGCGCAGGCTACAATTTTTATTCAACCGGCCACCTTTAAAGTGTTTGTCGCGACATATGTCGTGCTAGCCAAAGTATCATAGCAGTTGTCACGACATCTGTGTTTTTCAGGTAAGCAGCTAAATGTAACTGTTTGCACATCTGGGTTCTTCGGCTTGGCCTGAAAGGTTGGATTTTTGCTGCTATTTTGTCTAAATAATTTGAAAATTATTCAATGGGTTCCTTTCAGAAAATCTTTAATATTTGTCATAAAATTATTTTCCCTTATCCTTTCAGGTTTTCTCTCGTTCCATATTTTGCTGTATGCAATGTCTCTTTTATTTTCATTCTTCAGTTTTAATGTGCATTTTAGGAATATAGTATTACTTTAAGAAACTAGCATTATCCCTTGTTGTGTTTATCAAATGCTTGCATATCATAAATTCTGCCTGCTTCTGATCATCCACTTGACTAATGTAAATCCTTCTATATTAAAATCGGCATTTCTTGAATTGCGTTAGTAAACTAGTCGGTTAACCATTCTTTCAATACAGTGCATTTTATTTTATTTTTGTCCATTTTATTTTTCTTCCCGACAATCTATTGATATTTCTCTAAGTAATTACAGTTTAAGGTTCATATTAAATATGTCTATTATTCATATCGGGATAGAAACAGTCTGAAAAAAATTAATTTCGATAGCTTGTGTTTGTGAAGGAGCTAAGAGGAGGAACGTCTTAAATAGACACGTTTATTTTTATATCTGGAACGGTTCTGCAGTAATTTTCAGACACAGAGATTAATTCAGATATATGTCAAATGCCTGGTGTAAATTGACTTTATAATGTTTGGTTAGGTTTGATCCTTTACGGCACAGCAACACAAGTAGGTAATTTAGTGTTGATAGGCTTGGAGTAAAGTGCCTTGCCCAAGGAAACACAACGGTAGCTGACCCATACTGGACTTTGTAAAGTTTACAAAACCATAATATTATAATGCAAATTTAACCGAACAGAAAAGTGTTTATTCCCCCACCTTCACCCTATCGTATACATAATGTATAGGTCCTTTGTATTGTAATATCTTACATACATGGCTGATGCTACTTATTTTGATACTATTATCATTGAACGTAATCTGAAAATCTGTATCCTTTATGTAGCATTGGAGTGTAGGGTCAGAGTCCATTCCCTATAGAAAAGTTGGAAATCGCCGACACCTTATTGTGTCGGCATGGGATAGTCGCTTACTAGCCGGCCCAGCAAACTTGAACGACCTTTCATCAAAATATACCAGCATGAAATCGATAGTAATATGATTTATTTTCTCGGAAAATGCGATCATAGCATTCGTTATGTCTTTAATCCGCTGACAGACGAGAAGAAAGTACATCGTTGCTGAAATTTGACCTGGTTCTGGTCATTTGCATTCCTAGTCACGTGACTACACAACTCTCGCAACCTAAATGTCAATGACATCAGAGGTCATAGTCACGTGATATCAACAATACACCATTTCTAGTGTTGCTGTAGGAAAACAAATCGAACATATAAAAGAAACTCGCTTAATTTGTATAGAAAAATGAAAAAATGGCCATAAACTTCTCAAAATATTTATTGTGAAAACAACTACCGAAAATCTGTAAATGTTGCAGCAATTTGAAGAAAACCAGATTGACTACGCAGAGGTCACATGTCAATGTGGTAGTCACGTGATACCAGCAAAAAACATCGCTGACACGTGCTCGGTTCTTCTTGAAAATGGTTTTCTCTACCCTGCTGCGATACCGACAGGTTTCTGGTCGTTGTTCTCAGAATAAATATGCTGTGAATTAAGTGTGCATTATATTTATTTACAAACCTTAAGTGACTTATATATAATATGTCTAGATTCTATGTACAACAACATCGGAAATTTGTTTATTTGTCGATATCACATGACTATATGACCTCTGATGTCACTGACATGTAGGTTGCGAGAGTTGTATAGTCATGTGACTCAGAATGCAAATGACCAGATCCAGGTCAAATTTCAGCAACGACGTACTTTCGTTTCGTCTGTCAGCGGATTAAAGACATGACGAATGCTATGCTCACGATTTTTGAGAAAAGAAATCATATTCCTATCGATTTCATGAAGGTATATCTCAATAAAAGGTTATTCAAGTTTGCTGGACCGACTAGTAAGCGGCTACCCCATGTCGACACCAAATGGTGTCGGCGAATTCCAACTTTTCGATAGGGAATGGACTCTGATCCTACACCCCAACATAAATGTCCAAATATCAAAAATGGGGTGACAAGGGTCAGAGGAAACTCGGACTAATACTCGCACCCTGTTGCTCATGTCGCTTGCCCGAGGTCGGTTTCACTTCACCTATTACTCAAGTGACCTTTGAAGGCATGGCGATAAAGGAGGTTATGCTTTTTCTTTAACAACAAGAAAGTTTGGAAATGTCGCGTACAAGCAAATGGCAGTTCCATATGCTACACCATTACCTGTGCCAGATATTATATTGCCACATTGTTATATTGTCTATGTGGGGGAAATACGTTTATTGCATTGTTGCTATTAATAGCTGTGATAAATGGAGTTAACTTAGTGCAGCCAACACGCTGCAGAGTTGCCTCCTACTGGACATCGGTTTATTATGGACACGTGTTTATAACGACACCTAACTATGACAAACATCCAAATTGTTGCAAGTTGTCTATTACGACCACCAGTCGGTTCTGGACACCGCGATGAAACTTTAATTTAGCGCATTGTCGGCTTATTTCAGTATTCTATTGTGTAGAAATGTTCACATTAAATCCCTTGCTTGAGTGTGCAAGCATGTTTTAAAATATATTTTAGTCTTGTTGTGTGCCTTTATGAGTGGGGTGCTTATATGGTCAAAAACGAATAAATATATGAAAGTTGTTTGACTGAAGAGGGATCATTACTTCTTCTTCATGTTTCTCCATGGATATATACACTGGTGTCAAGAATACGTGATTTAATCGTGTACGCACAAAGGGACGATTCTTGAAAAGAAACACATTTATGTCAGCAGGACTCGAGATCGGCTTGCGACGTGCACGACCGGCTACCAATATTCTCCTTGCTCTGCTGTTATGTGCTGTGTAAAATATTTGTAGCAACGCAGTTCTCTCTGGCTTATGCTTAAAATATCCCCGTTTTTCTTTAGCTACCGTTTTAATGGATTTTAAGTTTGTCCTTTCTGTGTGAATCCTGGATATGGAACAAGATCCCCACCCCCAAGAACATCAGATAAAGTTATAGAACAAAATTGTCCTCTCTCTGTGAATAGTGAATAATGTTACGGAACAATAGTGTCCCTTCCGACCCCACTCTCTCTGTCTCTGTCTGTCTGTCTGTCTCTCTCTCTCTCTCTCTTTGAATAGCTGATGCAATTCTAGTACAAGATTGACCTCCCTCCTCCACAGAACATTACATACGGTTATAGACTACTCTCTCTCTCTCTCTCTCTCTCTCTCAGATATATACCTTTATATCACTGACGTCAACATGCATGAAATTAGCGGAGTTGATGCAATAGGTTAGGTAAATGGGCATTTTCATTATATTTAAATGAAAATTGGCATTTTGTATCCTTATTTAAATCAAATGGACATTTGGCATCTTTATTTAAATAAAGACACTGTATGAATTCTTTAAGTGAATTAACCACTGCCCGTGCTTTGCAAACAATTTCAAGTCCGTACGTGTCTGCCCAGCCACATAAAATATTCTATATAAGCAACCGAGTTACGTGTCTTTACAAACAAATAAAATACTCATGGTAATCAACAATGTACATGTCTTTAGAAGCACATAAAATACTCTAGGTAAGCAAGCAATTTATGTGTCTTCAGAAGCACATAAATTACTCTAGGTAAGCAAGCAATTTATGTGTCTTCAGAAGCACATAAATTACTTTAGGTAAGCAAGCAATTTATGTATCTTTACAAACACATAAATTACTCTAAGCCAGCGATTTAAGTTTCCATTCTACATGCTGTGATGAGGCACGTGTGCGTCTTGTTTTCTTTCCGCCACCTCTGTAGCTATCTACATTGCTGACACGTATATATATATATATATACACCTATCTTCCTTCCCTACGTAAACCAGATGTTCCTCTATGGGCATGCAAACAGAGGATCATTCCACATTCCCCCGCTAATCCGACTATTTCTTTGTGCCAGGTATATTTCGCAGCCTGGTTTCGCAGAGAGGTGGCATGTTCTAAAACTTTACGTATCAGAAGCTTGATCTTGTGAAATTTCGACTGCACTGAGAGAGAAGAGCATTTCGTACGGATTAGAAGTGTATTTCTGAGACTTCGGAGAGTAGGAGATAGTTGAGATGGCGGCACCGTCGGTGATAAATATACAGCGAAATCACACGCAGGAGCCCTGGGGATTCAGGCTGTCTGGGGGCAGGGATTTCCGCTTACAGCTTCAGGTGAAAAAGGTAAGATTTACTACTTTATAACCATAAGCCTCACTAGTGATAAAAATTGATGTGTTTGAAATACGCTTTATCACGGCACAGTATGCTTAGCAATGCGTATGGTTCATCCTTTGATCTTAAACTTCGAGGAAATTAAAACTACATCGTACGGTTTCATTTGCAGCCCTTCATAACATAACGATACCACCATAACCTGGTTTTAGATATCATTTTAAATACCACTGCTTATTTGCAATAGTGAGCTTGCGTAGTAATTCATATAGCATCGCTCGAATATGTAAGTGAATGGCCAGAAGGAGGTTAGAGCAAATGGTCTAACACAATTTAAGAAACTGTGTTTCTACAGACTTCGCCTGGATGTCACGAAAATTAATTAAATCTGGACTGAAATTTTAGTACGCGATCCAATTTGCTGAAATTTAGGCCAATCCAAAATGTAACGATTCCAATAGCTTACACCAAGTCTTAACTTCAATGCATGTTAGTGAAAACAAACACTGATTAGTTCAAAACAGAAACTGTACTACTCCATTGCTTATCTGCAAATAGTTCGCGAATGAAGTTGCCATACTTATTTGTTATTCTTTGAAAAAAGAATTGTTGTCATGGATTTTTTGCTTCGCTCGTATGGTCTACGAATAAGGGCAGTCATCTATGTAATTTCAATTTAAAAAAAAATAATTTTAGCAGTTCCAGTTAAATATAACTCACATGAGAATATTTAAATTATAGTTTGAAATGATACGATTATATTGGTTATGATGGCGATAAGAGCAATACTGTTTCAGAATTATATCCAGAAACATCACATCAAATCCAATTTCAGACCTAGTATCGTCACGTCCCATTTTATTAAATATTACTCCTGTTGTCTTTTGTTTTCTTCACCTTGAAAAGCTACAAATATAACTGCACGCCAGTACTTAAGAAATTTGCGATATTAAAAGCCCATCTTATTTGTGTACACCTACTGTGACATTACCATTTGAACATTTATTTCAAGATAAATAAATAAATAAATAAATAAACTAATAATAAATAAATAAATAAGCTATTTTCAAGCATCGCAACATATATACCATTACAAATCTAGACAGGCAACTTATATCACAAGCACGTGCTCATCTTGTAATACTGAGATCACGTTATGCTATCGCACCTGTTAGAAAACTGATAATAAAGGCAAGCAGATGAAAGCTTGAAATACGGTAGAGAGCAGATAGTAAAACTATGGCCAGTGGCTGATAAGTCAAATTAAGTTACGATATTGGCAACAAGAAATGTTTATAAAATGTGTGATTCATGTTACAGTTCTCTCATTCCTAAACAGAATTAAAAGAACCAAATTTTCCAGCCTACAAATAGTAATTCTTGTTTACAACAAAGTCTTTGCTGAAAACTTAATATTAATAATTACAAAGAGAAAACTGTTTACATTGAACTGAGTAACAACATCTCTCTGACCTTTCAGCAAGCGCCCCCACCCCCCTAGTCCCAGACTGCAATACGATAAATTAATGATATAGTTCTTGTACCAGAAGGAAGCTCTGCCACTTATTCAGGTATACATTCGAAATATGTCACCTTTCCCACCAATGAAACGTCTATACACACGAGGTAGGCATGTTTTGGTAATCGATTAAAGTACGTCCGATATGGCGATACATGTTTTGCATTGAGGTGTTTTCCGTGGACGAAAATGACCGAGTCGCTGATGCGAGTACAATCAATAAACACATAGTAGCTGAGAAACTTTGCCTATGTGCTCAATCACTGTTTATGAGCACAGTACTCCTTATTGATGAGCAGCTCAATTCTATTAAGGTAAATACTCTCCCCAAAAAAACCAAATTATTTTAGTTACGATTTTACCGCCTTGCGTATATATACGGATAAACAACGCTGGTGGAGGAAAATAATATGACTGAAATAGTGATACGAGGCCAATAGAATAAACAAATAGATGTAATGTGGCATACTGATCTCCGAATACTGCATGATTAAACCATTAACCGTGTATTCCTACCCCCATCTGACACACCAAACGTAGATTCCATTGAAGAACTCGATTTGAAAAGGGTTTCCATTTGTTTACCTTTCAATGACTAACAAAATCATAAGTTTTTTTTTTTTTTTTAAATTGTTTTATTTTGTTCTGTTTGTTTACTTGTTTGTTGTTTTTTTTTTTTTTTATTTGCACTAAAGCCAAACATCGAGACCCGATTTAATCCATTTCTGATCTCAGCCTGTTCCGCTCTGGCATTTCTTTATAGAAGCTTAGGTTTTCAGTGCCATGTTTGAACTAAATCAATAACTGGGACTTTCAAATAGATTCTCCCCGATAACTGTTACACAATTAAAGTTTTTTTAAAACCAAAACCAAAACAACCTTCTTATCTCCAGACCTCCAAAAAAGACCTCTCAATGATAAATAACCTGCAAGCTGATGAAGCAGGATGAAGCCGGCATTAGTAATTATACGAACATAAACCGCGCCCCTCTGTGACCTTGAAATGTAGTGGATTATAAATCACGAACAGGGAAACAGTTTTACATGGTAAATAGACTTATTCCAGTGAGATATAGAAGAGATTATCTCCCCATGATTTGGAAACGTGTTGGAGTCTTGTTTTTTATGTATCTTGAATACGGATATTTACAATGCTAGTTGCTCCATTTTGGTACTTCTTCAAATCTCAGTACCTCAAAACGATTGCCTTATCTGTTCCACCCCGAAAAGTTACATCCAGGACGCGCACATTCATGTAATAACTGTTTGCGATATAAAAACACCAGTGCTGTAAATGTAGATAATAGTATTATTGCTTTAATATTTATTTCAAAATAAATAAGTAAACTATTCTTTTCAAATAGAAAAATTCTAGGAAAGTTTTTTTTTTTTTTGGTAAGAGACAAATTAATGTCAGGAAGTAAATTATTTCAGCTAATTATGAAGTAAATAGTATATTACAGATTGTTATATGTAACACTCAACTCTTTTGACAGGAAAGTGATACTCGTCAATACATTGCTTTTGAACATTAATGTGGAAACATACCTATCGATTTTTTTCAATTACTATTTGTCACACGATGTCATTCAAGTTTCGCAAGTTTTACTCACGTGATCGGATGTAACGAGGTGTCAAAACATAATCGAGATAAAACCAAACATGTTAGACATTAGTAAGAATTTGTCATGCTGATGTCAACTATTTATAAAAATGTGCAATTGTGCTGCGTACAGATCTGTCTGGAACACACCAGCGAAGAGTTTAGACACTTACCGGTATTATGTAACGGCTACCGGTATTAGGTAACAGTCGTATGTACATAGCCAAGAAATTCAAAATGTCCATAGGACATAGGGTTGTATTATTCCACATGATTTACAAGTTGTCACACATGGGATTCGATCCGAAAATAGTCTGTACATATATCCAAAACGACCCTTCAACCGCTGGATGCTGAAGAGAGGTGAGAAATGTATAAAATGTATACCGACGGATGTGTTGCGGACGTGTCTAGAAACAATTTTTCGATTTTATGAATTCATCACTAAAAATTGTCGATCGGTATCAACACTGTGTGTGTGTGTGTGTGTGTTGATTTATCTGACTAGTGAGCTATCAGCAAGAGCCATTTCACATAAAGAAATACTGTGCAAGTTAAGAAAGCCTGTGCAATTCTGTAAATTATACAAATTATGAAATCTTGGCGCCAAAATACATTCATCTGGCAAGGGCCTAATAATTTCATGATGGACAAGTGAATCGGCATTTCTGTGATGGAGTTCCTCGACAAATAATAAATTAAAACATGCGCGTTTAGTATGCATGGTATACCTTACAAAGTTTATTTGACCGTGTAATTTTCACTTTTTTCCACGTGGCTCCAGGGCTAGATAGGATGTATTGGGGGGCATGGATGGGTTTCTAAAATTTCAAAAGGAACCTGAGTTTCCTCGAGAAGGACCCAAACCAAAAGGTTATGTGTCTGTTTATTCAACGTGTGCATAATACCCAATAAAAAAGCGCAAGAATAAATTTCAGGTGACAAGTTGCTCTACGTTCGAGTGAGTGTACACTTTTTTTAAGCTGGGTGGTGGTGCCCGGAAACCCAGACACTCTCCCCTACCGATCCGGCCCTGGGCTCCCTTGACAAGCTAGATATCTGCACCATGATAATACAACTTGTGTAAGTGTCAAAACTTAATTAAGATACCATCTACATGCACGTCATTTCTCAGTCGTGATTATAAAGTGAGCCGAAGCGATTTTTCTTGTAATCCCAAATTATCTAAGCTTCAAAATCAAGCCGACATTTACCTTTCATAGACGAGTCTTATAAAAGACTGGGGAACCACCTTTTCTCGAAACGAATCTCTAAGAAACTATCCTGGTCCCGCCAGTTTCGGCAAGCCTTTGGTGGCAGGGGACAGTTTCGTAAATTTGCTGCAGGCAAATTTCTAAACTTAAGGCTATGGTGTAACGTTTTCAGCTATTATTGTTTAATAATTAAAGTTATGGATATATTTGTGAATTTGGTCTTTCCGGCTTGTGTTGTTCTTTAAAGTTTAAACTGATATGAGGCATGTACACCTCATGTAGTCGCTGCACAGTATGTAGCCAAAGAAATACCAATAGTCGGCTAGGAAGCAGAGCTAGCCACCTATAGTAGTAGATATGTTGGTTCAAGGTAAGTAAAATATCTCAAAAACTGCCTGGATGACAACTATTTTGAATTGCATCAAGCTATTAAGTACACAATATTTTTCACAATTATTACCCAGGGAAAGGGCTTGTGTTTGCGCTGTGAGCATCACGTGCTCTCCAAAATGGCATTCGGACATGAAAAATGATTGTATAAATTTGGGGGTGGGGTGCAACAAATTTTTATTCTTTGAATGTCCACTGCCTTGTCAGGTCAGGTGAATGATAGTACACCTATCCAAAAATATGGATCTTTTCGATCTCACTCATGTGTTTTATTTTTCATTAATTTTTATATTAGGCAGGTGCATGCAAGATTAAATTTCTACATAAAAACTGTTTCTTGCACCCTTTGCATATGCCGAAAATGTAAGATCCAGAGAATCCTAAATATCAGGTCTGAATTATTCCCCCTTTTCATTGAGAATGAATACTTTATTTTCACACACTTTGTTGGCTCCTACATCTTTCAAAGGAATTATCTTTCAAGTCATTGATTATAGTTGCGGAGGCAATTTCAAAGTCGTTGGATTGATAATTTGCGATAGTCTCATTTTACCAGACTCGTATGAATCCATTAGGTATCCATAAGGACTCATGAAACCATACAAGTCTACAAGCATAACGGGTTGCACGAGATCTCTAAGCATAACGGGTTGCACGAGATCTCTAAGCACAACGGGTTGCACGAGATCTCTAAGCACAACGGGTTGCACGAGATCTCTAAGCGAAGAAATGCCTCGAAGATTCCAGCTGTACAATAGCACTGCGGTCCAAAATCATGGTTTCATTCGTTTGGTTTCGAGGATTTCCCTAGGCTTATTCTTCCTTTCACATATCTTCGAAACTACAGTGAGAGAAAAAATATTATTCATTCGGGTAAAAATAAAATTAAAAAATTGTGGCGTTTCTGTCGTAATCTTATCTTGTCAGATACGATTGCACTCATTTTTACCAAATTTAGCGATAAACGAGATTTTGACGTAAAGAATGAAGGCCTTTTGAATAGCCTTTTTAATTCCATCTCTTTTGCACAACAAATTAATATATTTTTCGGACAGAATTCTCCATTCGATCAATTTGCTACCTTAATTCTCGCACACCCTCGTTGTTTTACACCACCCCCACCCCCATTTAAAAACGAAAAGCATTAAGGATGTTAAAAATGCACAGAATTTGGTCATTTTATTCATTGATTTATAATTTCTAACCTGCATGTCGACTTATGGGCGTTTGAACGTAAACAAACGTAAACAACCAGGCAGACTATTCATTGCTGGTTTTCAATAGTCTTTTTTTTTTAAAAAAAACACTGAGCTGTCTGCCTCCAATATTTTTAATGTCTGGTTATATTATTTCTAAAACAAAATGGACAAATAAATAGGAGGAAGTCTTTAATACATGTGTTTAAAGAGATGTAACTATAAAATGTACGTAAACATTGGCACTATCAAAGACGGTGAACTATACCATGTTTTGGCTGAAAACATAGACTGGCCTATATAAATATATATGGTGATCGTGTCGTTAACGAAACTTCCCTTTGATTCGAGACGCCAACAACTTAAATAGTTTTTGGGACCTCTGGCGACGTTCAGGTTAGAAATGTTAGATCAATAAATGAATTGGTTAAGTTTTGTGCAGCTTTTTTTTCTTCGATGCCTTCTGTTTTTAAAGTCGTAGGGAAGTACAAACAAACGAGATGGCGTGTGAATACTTTGTGAATGCAGGTCTTTGACCCCAACATCTATCTCCCATGCACTAAGTCAACTTTATCCACGAAAAGTTGCCAATTTATACATAATCAAATGTTTACATTATTATTTTAAATCCAGTCGTCGTAAATAATCATATCCTAAGTGATGAATGCTGACAGCTAGTTTGTACAGCATTAAAATAAATGTATAGCTTCTTATCTCGAGATTCCAAGCTTTCATTTGCAGTAGAAATGATAGCAACCTTGTGAGAAACTGAATTCGGAATAAAACAGACTTTCACGCCAACGAAGAAATCCGACACGCCGCAATCCCGAAATGAAATGTAATATGTTTTAAAATCACTAATACTGAGAAATAAATCTACATCCTTGCAAATTTACTCCGTTTGTTATTTATTTCCGCGATGTATCTGCCAAAATTAGGAGAGGTTATTGCCCTGTAGTATAGAAGGATATAGATGTTTTCATTTATGGTGAATACGTTCTGAACAAAGCGAGTTTTCTACTTGATTCTTAAAAAAGAGCCATGTTCGATTTTGATGAAAAGGTCTTTTGTTTCTTTCACTGTATATATACATCAGCTATACTACTATAATAAACATGGGGTATGTGCTAGTTGTATCTTCATTTTCAAGTTTTGTTACATTTTAATAATTGTTTGATTATGGAATGTCGGTTTTGGGAAGATATTTTCCAAATTACAAGAAGCAAACGTCATTGTTCAGTAGTCACATGACGTTTGGGTAGAATGGATTATTTCATAAGATAGGACCCACATAATGAATTCACTATAAATCCAATTGATTGTCTCTGTCCAAGAATATTATATTTTATGGGCACTCTGTATTTGGAAAATATTCACTGAATTAAATAATTGGAAGAAATAAATTCCAGCCCAAATGAACTTTGGACACAACAATAACAGAAAATTGATTCTGCTAGATCTTAAAGCACGAATGAATAATCTTTCCAGTAACAAGGTTATATATGTTCCACTAGACCTCAGGTCACAATTAACATTTCCTAAAAATATACCTAATGGAAAAAAAAGAACCGTCTATAAAGTTATTAATGTTTACAAAATATTAGCTATTATTAAAAAGTATGTTGCTAAAATTATAATACATTACCTGGACTATGTCAGATACATCAGGTAAATTGATGTGGAATTCCAATAACCTAGACCCAGACCAAAAAATACACGTTTACTTCTATTAATAATGATCCTGATATTAAACCCATACACATGGAGAATATTTTCGCGATGTAACAATAATTCAGGTAAAGTAGAAAATAAAATTGAATTTCGACCTGGCTAGGTCCATACATACAATGTTACATTACAAAAGCATATAATGATTTTTTTTAAAAAGTTGCAAAAAAGACTAACAAGTAATGCAGATTAAATATACGTAACAATATATAATTTTCAAAGAATGTTAGCATCTTTACCTTTAATCTTTTAAAATTTTCAGAACCTTATATAAGCATTATATATAGCTTTACCATCTCTGGCGGGCCGTTACCCCAGCGGGTCGTAATTAAAATCAAAGCATGCCCTCAAACAGAGCATATCGCAAGCAGCAATTTATTGCCAGCCTAGCCCATACGTCAATCTTAATGGTTACGTGTGACGCTGAGCACGACAAAATGTGATGCAACAAAAATTTTGCCTACATTTTATGCGTAGTGTTTTACTCAGTACATTGCCAGGAATAATTTTCATTATTCCCATACGATACCTGTTTTACCAGTCCACTCTCAGGTGTAATTTTCATTATTCATATACGGTACCTATCTTACGTAGTCTACTCTCAAGTGTATTTTCATTATTTTCATGCGTTACCTGTCTTACCCAGTCCACACTCAGGTGTAATTTCCATTATTCCTATACTGTACATGTCTAACTCCGTCCATTGTCATGTGTAATTTTCATTATTCCCATAAGGTACCTATCTTACCGATTCCACTGTCAGGCGTAATTTTCATTATTCCCATACAGTACCTGTTCTACTTAGTCATTGTCAGACGTAATTTTCATTATAACCGTGCGGTACATGTTTTACGTAGACCACTGTCAGGTGTAATTTTCATTATTCCTATGCGGAACAGAACAAGGACATAAGCATTCAGTTAGGTACAGTACACACGATCTAGCATTATAATTCTTAGGTCGTCTTATGCTTCGTCTTTTCCTAATTCGTATTCGTACCTCATTACAAGGGCGGTTTCGATTCCTTTGATGCGTTCAATTTCGTGATGTCAAAGGTACTCGAACATTGGATTCGCAAGGGAGTGAAGATTTTTGCAATGAAACTCCTTTTGATTTATAATTCGTAGTTCATTTACTTTAATTGTAACTCGTAGTTTCTTTTACTTTTAATTGTAATTTGTTGTTTATTTACTTTTAATTGTAATGTTTACTTCATGATTCGTAGTTCATTAAGTTTTAATTGTAATTAGTAGTTTCTTTTACTTTTAAATGTAATTTGTAGTTCATTTACTTTAACAGAAATTAAAGTGTGTGTGTGTGTGTGTGTGTGTGTGTGTGTGAATGTGTGTCTGATATGGCTTTTAACGCAGCTTTAACAATTTTTCAGTCATATTGTTACGATGTCTGCAGTGTGGCGGTTTAGAGTGATGTCTAGCACTGGGGCATCATGCCACAGACATGTAGCATGATGTCCCACTCAGTCACATTATCCTGACATCAGGCCGACCAGTCTTAACACTAACCTCTTAATTCTGAGCGCAAATCGAGGCGGCTGCTATTACCATTTTTATAAGTCTTTGGTATGACTCGGCCAGGGTTCGAACCCGCGACCACTCGTATCCAAGGCGAACGCTCAAACCACTTAGGCCATCGGAGCGGTCCGAGAATTTAGACATTTTCACATATTTACTACACACAGTCTGCTACATATTCCCGCAACAAATCAACCAATGACATCATCTATGGCAAAATACAGCTATCATTCCCCCCCCCCCAAAAAAAACCACGTTTGTTTTCTACCATTTTTATGCTAAAGGAAGATATATATTCAAGTCTTAATGATGGAGATGAGGTGGAGCGACAACTCTTTGTATTATTCGTATCTCATGTAGAATGATGCCAACAAGAGCCAAATCGTGATCTGCGATGTATCCCATAACGAACGAGACCAATTTGAGTTCATTCACCTTCTCTGTATCACATGTGGAACGAAACCAACACAAGCCAACACCTTGTCGGCTCAGTATGTCACGTGAAACGATACCAAAAGGAGACAACTCTTGATTTGGGTTGCATCTCGTATGAAACGATACGAACATGAGACAACTATTCGTCTCCTCTTATTCTCATGTTAAACGATACCAAAACAGACATATCTGTCTGATTTGTATCTCACACGGAATGACACTAAATGGAGCCAACTCTTCGTCTGATCTGTATCTCACGTAGAGCGACGCCAAAACAGCCATGTCTGATCTGCATCTCATGTGGAACGACGCAACAGCAACCATATCTGTCTGATCTGTATCTCATATGGAATGACGCCCAACAACCGTATCTGTCTGGTCTGTATCTCATGTGGAAGGACACCAAGTCAAGCACATCTGTCCGATCCGTATCTGATGTGGAACAATAACAAAACGAGCACATTCGTCAGATCTTAACTCAGGTGGAACAATGCCAAAGGACGCCAACTCTTGTCATGATCTGTTTCTCATGTGGAACGATAACAAAACAAGCACATCGATTAGATCTGTAATGCATATGGAGTGATGACAGAACACGCCACATTTAATCTACTCTGAATATCATGTGGAACGACAACAAAATGAACCAGCTCTTCGTTTGATCTTTATCTCATGTAGAACGATAACAAAATGAGCCAGATCTTCGTCTGATCTATATCTCATGTGGAACGATAACAAAATGAGCCAGATCTTCTTCTGATCTATATCTCATGTGGAACGATAACAGAATGAGCCAGTTCTTCGTTTGTTCTGAATCTCATGTGGAACGATTCCAAAACGAACCAGCTCTTTGTGTTATCTGTAACAGAAAACCTGTGCATTCGGTTCAAAATATCTAACCTAGTATATTCTCAGTTGTACATTTGATTTCTCTTAACCATACTATTAACTGTCACGTGACTGCTTATACAATTTATCGTCATATACCTTTCATCTCTCTTAACCAAACTCTTGACTGTGACGCAGGTGCTCATGCAACTTACCGTAATATATCATTGATATTTCTTAACCATACTCCTGACTCTAACTACGGTGTGTTCTTGCAAATTTACTGTAAACATGATCCTTTATTGTACTAGTTCTCTTGTTTATTTTGTTCTTGTCATTTTAAATCATCAGATTTGAATCTCGTCACTCTTTTCATTTACACAATCTACAATTTACAGATTCATTCCTTTTGACAACCTCGGCTGATGAATAATGGTAAAGGAATATGATTTTAGATGTCGAGTCGATTCGGAAGGCTTCGGGTTCGTATGCCGCTGCGTGAAAAAGAAATTATTGTCACATGCCAGGTTTCAACCCTACCATATGCTATCTACGCAATGGTCTTAAACTAGTATTTCCTTCCGTCTCTTTACCTCCCCCTCCCCCGCCAAAAAATAAAAAACAACATCGAGACAATGGAAGCAGTATGGAAGCATGTGCAAAAGCTGTGCAACACTTTGTATTTTAATGCAATCAGGTCCTGGTTAAGGCTTAGTGTTTACAGTTCTGCACAACGATAGCTTTCGTACTCTTTCTAAGCTCGAGTAAAAATAAGATTCGACTTGTGTTGAAAGGCTCATGTATTACATCATTTTACAAAAGCGTTGTTGATTCAATGTTACATTAAAAGTACATGTACATCGATAGTTGTTTAATAACAGTGGAGGATTTATATTCTGGTGCACAGAGCGCCAACTCTGACTGGATTTAGATTTGGGCATACAGAGCGCCAGCTCTGATTCCCATCTGTTGCTCACGTGGAATGATACCAGACCTTTTGGCTGTTGTGCGTAAAACAGAGTTGCAGAAATATACAAGGTGTATGTGTCTGTGTGTGTGATTTGGATTTTTAACGTAGCTTTAACAATTTTTCAGTCATATCGCTACGATGTCTGCAGTGTGACAGTTTATAGTGATGTCTAGCACTGGGGCATCATGCCGCAGATATGGAGCATGATGTTCCACCCAGTCACATTATCCTGACACCGGTTATTCAAAAAAGAAGAATGCACAGCGAGAGTATAGAGCAAACTGCGTAATTTTCTGGAAATACGTGCAATGATGTGACGGACTGTTGAAACTTAATCGATATATAACCTCTACTCTATGTGTAAATTAAACCCACTTTAAATACAGGGTTATTGTTGTTGTTGTTGTTGTTGTTGTTGTTGTTGTTATTATTATTATTATTATTATTAATCTCTCTTAACCAAACTCTTGACTGTGACGCCGGTGCTCATGCAACTTAAGCGTATACTTAGAATTCTTTATTTCGGAGTGAATGGTCCACACATCTAAATTAAACTATAAATGTATTTCAGACTGCATGGTCCATACATTTAACTTAAAGTATACATTTTTCAGACTGCATGGTCCATACATCTAACTAAAATTATACATTTTTCAGACTGTATGGTCCATACATCTAACTAGAAATATACATTTTTCAGACTGCATGGTCCATATATCTAAATTAAAATATTGCTTGTATTTCAGACTGCATGGTCCATGCATATAATTTAAAATCTACGTGTATTTCAGACCAAATTGTCCATACAAAGATATATATATATATATATATATATATATATATATATATATATATATATATATAGTTAAAGTTCGTAAGTGCTTTATGTACAAATATACAGACACGTCTACAACTAGAGAATGTGTATGTCATTGTTAAGAACAAAATTACGTAAGACATTTAAAGAGTAATTTGCCCCATCTATCTATAGTCAGAGAATTAAAACGAATATCATAGTTTCAAAGAGAATTCAAAATACATTTCTTGCTATCAGATATTCCTACCATCATTGAATCATCAAATTCATTCTTACAATCCAAATACACCATAGTTTGCAAAAAGGGTAGAGGCACTTTTCCACTTTCGAACATTAAATGAAGAAAATTGTAATAAACAAAAATAACTTTGTTCTCATACAGTCACTAAAGTTTGTCCGCAGATGAGTGCAATGCATTGTGCAGCAAAAAGATTTGAATAATCTTATTTTGACATTCAAAGAACAGTTTCTAAATTTCCGTAAAACCGTCTTTGCTCGAGTACACAAAAATATGTAATGTCTCATCATATCTTCATTATCTGGTTGACTGGATTTTAAAATACACAACCTACTGACATAACTAAGAGCGTGGCAGCTATGAAGTACAGAGGTAGAAAACAGTAACTGGTAAGAAACTGGTAGAAAAATCTTTGCATTTCGTATATTATCTATCATTTAATTCTCGAATGCGTAATGGTCACATATCATTAATACTTTCCTTAAGCATACGACAGAAAGACTTATATGTGACATATCAGCATCTTGAATTGCTATGAAATAAAGAATTTGTTGCTAATTTTTTTTAAAAAAGTAATGTTATATTTATTACAGCGAATATTTTGATTAAAATAGAAATGCAATATAAAATCAATAACAGCAAGTTAGTGATATCGGATCGAACGTGTCATATTGTTTCCTAATTAACCCCATTCAAACATCAACTAAAAATGTATTCCAAATAATTTACATTCTGTGATTCATACAACAATGCAAATAAACAAAGCATGATGTGTTTTTTTATAATAATAAAAAAAATGTTTGCTTTAATTTGTGTCATAAAACGTCGTCTAAGTTGCACACATCACGAGCTTAAAATACACATATGTGTTAATATTTCCGTCAATTTAGATCGGACTCAATGCAAATACCACTTGTGGGATTCACGTCAGTAACATTTTACAATCGCACGCACGCGTATAGATATCACTTGTTGGCTACGTCATTAGCATTTCACGATCGCATACATATGGTGCGCCAGAGCCGTCTTAAAATGACAATTGTTGCTATATTATGTTTTAGCCTTTATACTTTCCACTTCTCAGCCACATAGTTAAGAGGCCGGTGTTTATCACTTTATAGGCACAGAGCAATTTGTGTGTGTGTGTGTATGTGATTTGGATTTTTAACGTAGCTTTAACAATTTTTCAGTCATATCGCTACGATGTCTGCAATGTGGCAGTTTATAGTGATGTCTAGCACTGGGGCATCATGCCGCAGACATGTAGCATGATGTCCCACCCAGTCACATTATCCTGACACCGGGCTGACCAGTCCTAACACTAACCTCTTAATGCTGAGGGCCAAGCGAGGCAGCTGTTAGTACCGTTTTTGTAAGTCTTTGGTATGACTCGGCCGGGGATCGAACCCACGACCTCCCGCATCCGAGGCGGACGCTCTAACCACTAGGCCACCGGAGCGGTTCACAGAGCAATTTAAGTAAAGGTGGATGGGGTGAGATGTGGGGTGGGGGTGGAGCGGGGATAGGATTGTTTAGGAATAATAAAATATCTCCCTTCAGAAGCTGGGGAAACAATGTTTTCTCCTATTCGTTTCGTCTAGCAATTTGTCTGATACACTGCATAATCCAGTGTAAAAATGTTTTTTGCTCATGGTGTAGAGGATAGTTTCTGACTGTTTCTCATCTGGACAAATAAATATGGTTCGTCCTTTGCTAGAATTTTTAAATATATAACCTGCTTCTTTTGTGTGTCCGGATGACATACACAATCAAAGGAAGAAACAAAAACATTGGTCTATTAATATGTAACAAACGCACGTGAACAAAGCAAAGAGCCCCTTCCCCACCCCTAATAAGAATTAAACATAGAATTCCGCATGTAAACAAAGCAACAAGAAAGAAAATATCCACCCAAGCCTCTTCCTCATTCCTGATAAAGAACAAACATAGAATTCAGCATGTAAACAAAGCAACAGCATCAACAACAACATCAGCACCCCCCCCCCCCAATCAACGGTTCTTTTACCCCTCCCCAAAATGCACTTGCAAGTTAGTTAGGACAGGGAAGTAAACAACATATTACACACTACCTCTTTTCTCGTAGCGTTCATCAGACACAACTAATTCAATAAAATGCAGGCATTGATGACTGGAAACATTATAAAAAGATAGCGTTCAATCGTGTTTCTTACTTCGCCTACTCCAAGCAGACGCTTATTTTTCATCTGGATCCTTTTGAATGACGTAAATAATCCCATTACATGAAATTCCATAACTGTTTTTGTATACACAGTCTTAGAACAGTGTACAGAATAATTCTTTTTAACAAACCTGAAGGTGCTTTAACAAGAAATAATGTAAATGCTGAGTGATCATATAAAGATAGAATCTCTTCACCGTAAAGAGAATGTCGGAAATAAATATACATGTGAGTGTCCCTGGAAAACAAGCACAAAGCTTATCGCAAATACATTGTAAAGTTAAATCAATCAATGGATATATTTATTAAAACATTCCTCAAAGGAAGAAGTGAAGCAAATCTAACACGTTAAAACACACACACACACACACACACACACACACACACACACACACACTTTGTCTTGTTTGACCAAATTTTGTTTTTGTTTGTAATGAAGAAATTGTTTTAGATGACGAAATCCAGGTCGCATCAATCTAATTTTGATGAGTTGGGGGCCCAGGCCGAATAACACTTTTTAATTTCATAAAAGAAAAATTTTGTTTGAACAAGAACTAGGAGAGGCCCGGTTGTTTTTTTTTTTTTACCTCAGGGTACGGTGATCGCTCTCTACGGCCTTGAGTCTCCTTCAGCAAGTCCAAGCTATTCGACTGTCACATGAAAGCGACGATGATGTTCCAGTTGCGTCATCGGGGAGCAGGTTGCCAGAGAATACAATTAGCGATCTAACAAACGCACGTGAACAATGGGGGAATGTAGTAATGACGTAATGATCAAGGCATAGATTTCCAGAATTAAATGTAAATTATGGCGGAGGTGCATTGGGTTCGATTTCTAATGAATCGCCTTGGTTTGTGTTAATCCTTTCAGCAGTCACTGGGGTGTCTCTCTCGTTAGAGCTAATACGGTAATATGTACATAACTATTTGGTTCCCCGCCGCTTTCCATTGACAATGGAATGTAGTTGAGAGAGCATCGGCAGCCTCAGCAACAGCCAAATTAGTCCCGAATGTAATATGAGCCATATCTGCAAATCTTCCCCCATGGGAATCCCCATTTTTATCAATGCTTGTATTAGTAACCTTTGAATAAGGCTTGCATGGTTGTGTTATAAAGATATTTATACCATGTTGTCCATTAAAAAAAAACAACACAAAAAGCATTGAGTGATATTAGTAGTAGTAATATAGTAGTAATATTACGTGTGTGTGTGTGTGTGTGTGTGTGTGTGTGTAAACGGTGCAAGCAAGACGAGCTTTGTAAAGCCTTTGTGTATCATTGTGTTCTGCGTAGGATCGGGATGTTATCAACAAAACTTGAAGCTGTTTCTTGTTTTCTCACCAAAATTTGACATATACAGACATATTTCACACGCTATTAAACAGCTGGTCATACATCATCACCTGAAGATTATTTTTAGTAAGTTGATCGGCTCAACGGAAGAATTTAATATCATAAGCCATCATAGCGGAAAACGAAGCGTTTAACGTCATAAGACACCTTATCTCTCTCTCTCTCTCTCTCTCTCTCTCTCTCTCACACACACACACATATTATAAAATTACATATCCAAATCTATGACATGAATATATTTGTGCAGTATATTAAAAAAGATTGTATGCCTAAAATTTTTATTTTTGATAAACACACTAGCATGACGACCTAGTAATTAATTCTGATCTCTCTACAGTCATTCCGGATTCCTATGAAAGAAACCATGCGAGTGTCTGCTACACGAGAGTGCATATAACACCGACCAAGTTGTATTAATTTTTTGGGGTGATGTGTGCTTTGTTGTGATGCAGTATGGGCTTGTGTGTGCAGGCAAGGCGATAGGTACCGTTCACTTGCGGGCCTGGGTTATAATCTCTGTTGAGTACGAATGAAGATTTTTGTTGTTGTTGTTGTTGTGGGGTTTAACGCCATTTTTCAGCACGATAGGCTATACATGGCGGCCAGTATTAATGGTGGAGGAAGAACCCGGAAAACCCCGGAAAGAACCACCGACCCACGAGAAGCTACTGGCAGGCTTTCTCACATGCCCACATTGGCTGAATCTTAGACTCGAACCACCGCAGACAGAGGTGAGATGGCAGTGATCCGTAACGAAGAGCGCTTTAGACCACTCGGCCACTCGGGGCCCCCACGAATGAAGAATTCTCTAACCCGTATGATAGTATTTTATGTATTAAATATTAATTCTGCCTTCAATAATCAAGCATTCTCCTATAGAAACCAGGGATAGCACGTTCCGCGTTCTGTCTGGTGTATATTTATAATTCTCTCTCTCTCTCTCTCTCTCTCTCTATATATATATATATATATAAGACGAAGGCAATAGTATGGTACTAACCTCAAAATATCACAATTTGGAAATAGAATTTATACATTCTGACAATGATCTCTGTCGCCGTATTTTCCTTATCAGGTCCTACTGTCTTTTACTCTGTTACAGTTAAAAGAAAATCACTTCTTTACTTGCCATATTCCATCGTGGTAAGGAAAGGGGGTTAGTTTGGAATAATGGAAGTGAGTTTTCCTTTTGAATTTACTAACCTCAGGAATG
The DNA here is from genome assembly GCA_028554795.2 of Sinohyriopsis cumingii. Classification (NCBI taxonomy): domain Eukaryota; kingdom Metazoa; phylum Mollusca; class Bivalvia; order Unionida; family Unionidae; genus Sinohyriopsis; species Sinohyriopsis cumingii. Next base: position 117,763,256 of record CM068832.1, read on the forward strand.
TCATTTTTTCCGGGGGGGGGGGGCAAAACTTGAGGGGGTGGGGGACTTGACGGGCTTGTTAATTTTCGTATATAGGCTACAGCAATTTTACAGCACATGCAAATGCCCCCTCCCCTCCCCCCCCCCCCAATGACGTGCCTGACTAACCTGTCTTGCTTAGAAATATTATCTTGGAAGAAGAAATTAAAATTAATATAACGCTAGCAGAAATAACTGAATCATTCACGAATATGACTGGCAACAATGCAGAATGCTTGTAATTCCTGATAAATATTCACAGAAAAACTCCTAGATCTGACGATAAACAGAGAACGTCGTATCATTGCCTCTGTACGTGTATCAAGGTTATACGCTATTTCGTTCCGACCACAACTGTACATGTTTCAAGGTCACAAGCTAATTAGTACTGACAATACCTGTGCATCTATCAAGGTCACGAGCTATTTCGCGCTGACCGTACCTGCGGATATTTCTAAGCTGCATTTATGCGGATTTTCCATGGGAAATACGTTCTTGCGGTGTTTGTACATGAACATTGTCGTAATGGCGGAATAATTATAACCAGCTGAGCTAATAAACACATTAGCTTTGTTTCGTGATGTCCCTATGGCTCATTTCATGCACAAAAGATCAAAAGACGAACGTCGTTTCGTGTATCTTTAGGCTGTAAATATATATTAAGAAAAGAATTCCTTTAAAAATGAACATCTGAAAGTGTATCTGAAATGTTTGTCCTCGATTTGCTCAGGATTCGTGATAAAATGAATATGACGAGGAAATCGTGGGATGACTAATACAATCAGATGTGTGGTTCACAGCCCTATTTCACTGCTTTTTTTCCCATCAGCTTTTTTTTTGGAAATCACGTTTAAGTTGAGAGCATCGGCGGTATCATTAGACATGCAGAAAATAATGATGGACATAAACATCCGGAAAATCAACTGAGCTTGGAAAACACCCAGAAAATCAACCGAGGTAGGAAAACATCTGGAAAGTCAACTTGAAGCCGATGATTAGGGACATTCCCAGCAAAATCAGATGACCTATGTTTAGGGAAACTTGCAGAAAAAAATCAAACGGGGCCTATAATTAGGGAAAATTCAGGAAAATCAACTTGGGACCTATGTTTAGAAGCACATGTACCCTGTCTTCCACGTGAATATAATAATATCAATAATAAATCCATTCTCAGAGAGGCGTATGGTAACCACGTCATAACAGTAGATATAAATAAAATAAGATAATGAATATTCCAAAGTTGATACGAAAGACTGCGTGCATGTCATGATTATTGTATGTTTAGGACCGACATAACTCATCTAAGAGGAAACGTTGATTAGAGCACAACTGAATTCTTTTTTACATGGGTTAGAATCGACCTCAGTTGGAGCAAATTTATCAAACTAGTCCTCAGCATTTTGTAATTTAACATTGAAATAAACATGGCACCATTATTGTAACTAAGTACCACAGTGCCTAGGCAATTAAATACCTACTCTCGACCACCCAAAAGTATATATACTGTTAATCTGGGTTCGTCTTTATAGCAGTCGGATGCACATACCATTTGACAAAGAAGCGACATATATCTAGGACCATTATTGTATTATACGTTGAATGATTAAACATTTTGTTATACCTCTTTCCTCGATTTATTTCAGACTTCACGTTTTCGAAGCAAAAGTAAGGCGAATTAAAATACTCAATGAACATTAGGAGTGAGGTGGAAAAGAGCTCATCTGAAAGAGTCTGAAATACTCTGAATGAGGCTCACACACATGCACACACACTTTATATATATATATATATATATATATATATATATATATATATATATATATATATATATATATAAAGTGTGTGTGTGTGAGCCTCATATAATAAAGAAAATAATAGAGAAGTGGACAATAATCAGAATTAGCAAGCAAGTGCAGAGTTAGTTCCCTTGTAACAAACTTGAATTGATCTCAAACCTACCTAGTACTAAGTATTATACAGAAAATGACGTTCCACAAGGTCCACCATAGGCAGACATTCTTTCACTACACCTATACACCTTTGCTAATAACGATGGAGATACCCTGGTATATTCATATATCCGGGGGGAGGGGTTGTGTGGCTCCTTTGTGACACGACGCATCTTAATTCTGGTGAGAAACTTTTCTCGAGAAATTATGAACGATTATCTTCAACTAACAAACGTACTGTATTTGTTGTTTATGTATCATTGCAGTCCACGTGCGATAACCCGCTATGATTCTTTATCTTCCATGGACGCCTAAGGTGAGATTTATTGGTTGCTCATGAATTTGCCGAAACCTGCAAACCAATCACCGCGAGCGCCAGTAAATTATTCTCGCCATCGTGACCCAACATGACCTTTCACGTTGTTTGAATAAGCCAATCAAAGTTTGTCTTGCAAACACATTCACTTATCGACCATTCATCGTATCGTAGGAGTTTGTTGCATTGTGTTGTTGATGACGTACTTTTTATGCGTACCCGTGAGAAATAAAAAAAGGAAATCTCAGGGAGCCGCGGGTGATAAAGAAGCGGTGTCCGTTGTTTGCGTCGGTGTTGTTTATATGGTGGTGCAGTAATAAACAAACAGCAAATCTTAAAGCAATATAGAGGAAAGCCAAATGATGGATATTAAACGACCATTTAGTGCAGTTACACGCGGATAACTGTTTGTTTATAAGGTCGGTTTGCATTTACACGATAAGAAACATTAGCTTTTTAGAGCTATTTTACCGAGTTAAGATAACAAACAGCTAGACGAGAAAGTGAAGTCAGACACAATACACAACATAATTCATACATACACAGAAGAATGATAAAAAAATTATCAAGTTTGTTATTGCTACTCTTCCTAAGCTATTTTGAGGATTTATTTGAAACACACACACACACACACACACACACAACAGCAAAGAACCAAAAAGTTTAGTTTTATTAAAATTAAATAAATAATTTATTCCCATAAAGACAAAACGAAAATATTCAAAAAGAATTTACAATATTATGAATTAAATCCAATGTAGTCCTTAAAGTTCTATCACAAGTCCAAAAGTATAGAGTACTCAGAATTAATTCTTGTGTTGTTCCAAATGAATTCCAATCTATCATAAGTCCAGAAGTATAGAGTATTCACAATTAATTCTTGTGTTCTTCCGAATGAATTCCAGTCTATCACAAGTCCAGAAGTATAGAGTATTCACAATTAATTCTTGTGTTGTTCCGAATGAATTCCAATCTATCACAAGTTCAGAAGTATAGAGTATTCACAATTAATTCTTGTGTTGTTCCGAATGGATTCCAATCTATCACAAGTTCAAACGTATAGAGTACTCACAATTAATTCTTGTGTTGTTCCGAATGAATTCCAATCTTTAATCAACTGATATACCAATAGCTTGGAATAGTTTGATGTTCTAACAATGTTGATATATCACAATGATATAATTCAAAATGTCTTGAAATGAATTTGCAATAATTCAAAATAGTGATTTATTCCGAAAGTATTAATGAGCACTTTGTAATCCAATTAATACTTTAAATGAATAGATTCTCTCAAATTAAAACTGAACACAGCTAAAAGATTGATCCTACTTCAGATGTTGAAATAGAAAAAAAATTATTCGGACGTAAACAGCCTCAATATAAAACCTAAGACACAATAATAGGACTATGATGAGGGTCAAAGTTCAATTCCAGAACATTCTAAGTTGTAAACAACGACAGGTCTTTCATTTAAAGTTAGTAAAGAACATAGAAAACATCGGGTAGATCAGGAAGTCCCGAGGGAAAGATCAATGTCCTAAACTCAAATCCAACTAAACATTTTTACCTACAAGCAATAATTACCTAGAATATAAACAATCATGGACAAAATTTAGCTATGTAATACATTGTTTATACAATGACTTTTACAATCTATAATCATTAACAAAGAATTAAGTACACATTATTATTTAGAAAGTTGATATTATATAGGTGTCATAATAATAATGATGATGTCTTATTATAACATTAATGATGTGCTATTATAACAAGAATGCTGTCCGATGCTATTTGCACGTATCCCGAGAGGTTTTATGGGTGCCTGGGTAGCTTAATATTTGAGTATCGGTCTCGTAATTCAAAAGATTGTGGGTTCAATACCCCCAAGGCGAGTGTGGGTAGGCCGCCTCTTCGTGCTCTTTTGAAGGGCACTTTGTTCCCATTTCCTTGCCATGAAATAGCCAGTAGCGTGGTAGAAAGGGTGTCAAAACCAATAAAAACAAAACATTCCATTGAATGAAAGTTCTATTCTGTTATTTCTGGTAAATCCATGGCGAGTTTTTCCTGGTTCTCCGGTTTCTACAAACACAACAGATCACCTGATTTCAACATCCGAGCCGCACAAGTTGCCGGTAAAGTGATTCAGAAAAGAATTAAAAAAAATTTTTAATTGTGCTATACAAAGAAAGAGTTATCCACTCGTGTTAGTACCAATGTCAAAAGGCAGAAAATATCGAAACAGACGTGAGGTTGGCAAACAATTTGGAAATCATTCGTCAAGCACACCCTGCCACAGCCATGAATGTTTATCTAGCTCTATCTGGTATTTTTGGATCAATATCTTCCAACCTGGACCTCCTTCGGAAGATGCAAAGTTGATAGCGTTATGCTACATTACTCTCTTTTGAGGCTTCTCCAATTTACTCTCTGGAACCTAGGTCATGTGCTCAGTTTTTGGCAAAGAAAACCCTTCATGACGGATATATCTTTGGCAGCCTATTGTACTCTATGCAGATATAACGATACTCGCTTAGATGTCTCCATCAAAATTGTAACAAAGTTTCCAGGAACTTGAGAAGGAACCAAAATAAAAAAATCAGCTAAATTCAAAACATTTGTTCTTGCGTTGTTAATTCTATCAACAATTTCTGTTAAATAGGGCTATACTAGTTCAGTACATGTACTTGACAAAAATGAAACATATCTGAAACCTGAGGAAACGGATCAGTCTGTCCGCTTTTCTAACGGCATTCTCCATTTATGCAGGTTATCCACTGACCTTGATTTTCTCACGAAACAAAAAAAACTAAAGTGCGAACACGTGATTTTCAAGCAGACGAATTGATTCATATTAGCAAAGTTTTGCGACTAGTGTAAATTATGTATACAGAGTTACATAATAGAAAGAATTATGTTTTTCTTCCTCATTGGATGATGTCATTTTTTTGCGTTTGGTATGGCTTCATGTCGATTTTCTCTATGTTTGTGACGTATGAATTTGATACACTACTATCAATTAAGATACATCAATATGTCATTATTATAAATATATATTAGATATTAATATGAAATAAGACATTAAATATGACACATCAAAGGGGATCTACTGCATTTAGTTTCAGAAAATTATCTTTGCTTTCATTTTCTCAGTTTGATTCAAAATGTCGAAAAATGTTGAAATTAAACTTTTTTTCAATGTAATAAGGCTAAAATCGCACTTAAAGACGGCCAAACTTCAATCTGATTGAAATATGTAAATCATGTCTCCAATATCCTTAAAGTAGGACATTGGGGATTGATTTTAATCAGATTGGCCAAACTTTGATGTACGTGGCGGTTTCTATGTCTATAAACCGAGCTCGGCTGCGCTAATATGATCACGTGACAAATCAAAATAGTAATCGACGATGTAAACAGTGTGGGAGTGGATGTTGATGCTTCACATCATATTATTAATTTAAGACTTTGGATGGGTAGTTTGTTGTGTAATGGGATCAAGGGGGTCATCTCAAAGTTATACCGATTGAAAGTTTGTGTTGTACTACCCCCAACACCATAAAATAAGATAATAAAACGACGAGCCCTTTATCTGTGTATTAATATGGTACACAAACATACTCATCCCAGATTCACACACACTGTAAGTTTAATGTTAATAAGTGAAGGTTTAGAGGAGACAGATGGATCTACAGACATAGGTGGACAAAGACAAATGGATCTACAGACATAGGTGGACAAAGACAGGTGGATCTACAAACATAAGTGGACAAAGTAAATCCCATATACAGCCAACATAATGGCAGGATATCATGACCAGAAATATTTTGAACTCTTGATTCCTTTCCAAAACCTAAATAAAATTATCACGGGGTAAACGAAATATACTTTATAAGAAACAAATACGGCTTACTAGGCTTATATTGAAATAACAGTAAAACAAATAAATTAAAAAAAAGACAAATAGTATTCTGCAGATTAAAGCTTGTTCAGCAATATTTTCTCCTTTTTGCATTAAAGTCCAGGACTGTCCGTTTATTTTGGGTTGGGGAGAGGGCTGGAATATTTGAGCACCAAAATTAGAAATTGTTAGCCTTCAGTTTCTCGCTGATTTGTGCAAGAAAGGTAAGAACATGTTATATTTAGTTGTATTAGTTGAATATAATTAAGTCAGTTGAGGTAATAGAAACAACATTTCTGGTTTGAAAATAAATCCAAGGTCCCCACTCCTCAGCTAAAATAATTGGTTTGTCCCTTAGCAGACATATTTTTGTTCTCCATGCACACAACAATTGTAGAAAATATAAAAGATTTTTTTTTTATATCGAAAGTTTGTCTTAAATTGCCATGATAGATTTAAACAAAATTAAAACAAGTTTCTGCCTGGCGGCTGATGTCAAAGATGCTTGATTGCTATGGAGGAATACGAAACAATATTTATTACAAGATGTCAAAGATGCTTGGTTGTTTTTTGGAGGAATACGAAACAACATTTATTAAAGCATGTCACATTTGAACATTTCTTGAAAGTTTGACATTACAAGAAGTGGTTTTGAAGATGTGAAAACATGTTTCTCACCTGGCCGTCATTGAGACCGGGATATACACGTGTCTCTTGATTATGACAAAATGAATGTTTCATCCAAAACTTTAATAAAAATGTTACCATTTTATTTTTGGGGCAGATATGAACAAATGTATCTTCTACTTGGCTGCTGTGGATTTTTAATGGTTGCTTTGTAAGTTGCCTAACATATAACTGTTTAACATACTCCTTGAATGCTTAACCAGATATAATTATCTTTAGATGTCAAAGTGTATTTTGTATCCTATTGTTACGGATATTTTTGTATCACTTCACAAGTATATATATATATATATATATATATATATATATATATATATATATATATATATATATATATAGAGAGAGAGAGAGAGAGAGAGAGAGAGAGTTGTAGGATGGAAATCTTAACAATTTCCATGTTACGACCCCGAGTCAAGTTCCCAACTACAGGGGCACAATCCAGGATCTGTGCTAGACATGTGACATGTAGACACGTGTCTAATTTTGTTTCCTCTTTAGGTATATACCAGGGACCTCGACATTTTCCAGAGCAAATCACCTTCCTCAGGGTCTGTACTAGAAATATGTCTGATTTCATCTCAAATCCTTCAACCAATGTATGGCTACAAGGTGTGAATCTCGGCTGTTTCCAAATTATCAAAATGCGTCAAGTCCATAACAATAGAGCCATGACCAACGGTCTGTATAGGATATGGCGACATATCTAGTTCTGTTTCTAGTCCGTCAAACCCATATATGGTTGTTTACTGGTGATCTCAACAGTTTCCAAGTTGTGACCGAGGGGAAGCATACCCGCAGAGACCATCCCTGGCAAGAGCAGAGAGTTTAACCCAAAAAGCCCAATGCAAATGTCATAGCCCTGACATAGAATATGATACAAACCCAAAATACTTAAGATATTTAGAATTTCGTAGAATATTAAACATCCATTTGAAACCACTGTGTACATCTAATGACTGACCCCAAAGTTTCAAGACTGTTTTTAATGTTGTAGGAGATACACTGCATTTCTAAAGAAGGTACAGACTAATAGGCGGGCAGGAGGATATAATCTCCACTTTTCTAAAAGTTGCATGAGGCTTCTGCTAAGCTGGCTTGAATAATAATGTAAAGCAATGGTTTTAAAGGTTCCTTATGCGATGTGATATCTGAGAGAAAAAAAAAAGACTTAGAAAATAAAAATTAAACATTCCTAAAGTATGACACAGCTGCTGAATGTATCTGCAGTCCATACAATGTATAGAAAAAAATGTTGAGTAATGGAACTGAATTGTGGTTTAAAGTAACAGTTCTTTGAAGTAAGTAATAATAGTGACATATGGTTATGTAGACAGCATGTACTGTTGTCTTGCACTCAGTTAAAGGTCAAAAGGTCAAACGTATATGTTTACGCCTTCACTATTCACGTTAATTTCCTGTATCAATAACTTTATTCATTATACTGAATGCATACCCATTCCTCCTTCATTAACACATTAACCCCTAGCGACGACTTAACGGGGCAGGAGGTAGTAGCCTACTGCCGAGCTCTGTAGCGTTATAGTCATATATGATACACTAAAGTGGGTGGTATTATATAAAGGTAGACAGATGTAGCTCTACAATGATACCAAATAATCTGGAAGTTATAGTTGCACTACAAAATACAGAGGAAAAAACCTCATTTTTTGACCCAATTTTTTTCCACCTAAAATTTGCTTGTGGTCGGAATCCGATTTTGTGTCCGGATTTTAGACTTTTTGGTCTCGGATGTAAGGCAGACCGGTGTGAACTGCAAAGAGACAGATAAACCTTTGAAAAAAGTAGGATAAGATGGACATTTGGAATAAGGAGTGGTCTCGATACGAAAATAATAGGTCCGTTAAGCCAAAAAAAAAATAATAATAATTTTTGTAACCCTTCTGCTCATGCGCGAGCCAAATAGCCAATAAAAAACGATGTTTCTAACACAACTAGGCATTGTGTTATTGGAAAATTACCTGGAAGCTGCTTTCTTAGGATTATTTCTGAAATAGCTTTCAAAGTGTTTCCTACTCGAATTTCAGGCGAAAACGACAAAACCTCAAGGAGTTAATGTGTTAATGTGAAATAGAAGTATGATTTAAATTTGCTGCAAGCATCAAATGGACACTGTGGTACCATCAAGATTCTAGAGCATTAAGAACCCATCGTTTGTATAATGGTTTTGATACGCCCTTCATTCTCTCATATCAACTTACTTTAAGCCATTTTTCATATAGGTTAGAATCGTCTAGCTCCATTGTATCTGTAGTCTATTTCTTATTTATCCGTCTTCTTGATCTAAATAATCCTGTATGTAACGGCAGATTTTCCGCAAAACACATTTCTTAATCTGAAATGTGCCTCTCCGATAATCTTAATGTTTACACGGACTAATGAGCTTCGACAGTAACAGACGTAGTTGCTCGAATTTTTTGGCGTTTTTTAAATCTGGCAGTTTGATTTAGACTAGCTATACCGTTCCAAATGTTTGACACGTACTTTATGGGGAGGAAAGTTGTGGTTTTACAACTACGACACTCCTTTTGAGTTTCCTCGTATTTTATCGTTTTTTTTTCTCACTCACCTTATGCAGTCGTGATCCTTTAACACGACAAATCAACAGATACTTAGGAATTAAGACATAAATATAACATTCTGATGAATATATATTTAAATATTTGTATGAATTAAGACTTTAATATAATATACTATATATATATATATATATATATATATATATATATATATATATATATATACATACATACATACATACACACACACACACACACACATATATATATATATATATATATATATATATATATATATATATATATATATATATATATATATATATATATATATATATATATATTACGTGTTTAGGTTCTAATAAACGGTAACAAAAGAAGGAGCTATAACAACAAGCTTTGAAGAACTTAACAAACAATTTATTTCCCTGGAAAATAATGTAACAATAGGACATGTTAAGATATGATCATAGGTTGAAACATTATATCACGCTTTGTATACTAACAAATAATACTACTTCACCGATCTGTACTTACTTATAAGTCTAGTCAAACTGCAAACAACCAAGATCCTGTGCTGCCATATCATAATGTGCCTGCAGACCAGGGTCTATGTTGTTTGTTCTACTGATTACACCTAACAAACTGCACAGACCCAGTCCTGCCGACGAATTATGCGACGGCCGATCTTGGTCTGTTCAGTTTGGAGTTGGACTCGTGTTATAGGCGTGTGTGAACGGTATCAAACTCATAAATTAAACGCTTATTTAGCATTCCTCAGCAGTACATTTCTTTGGTATAGTACTGCTTCTTGTATTTGGCTTGGCCCTATATCTGTCTGGCAACAAATGTCTGGCCGTATGAAACAAGTTAGTCATGAAATTAGATTGCCTGTTCTTCATCATTTACGATGCCAGAAAGAAATTTACAAAACAGAATGAGGTCGTGTCTTGAGGTAACGTCTAATTTAAAATGCCTACTGTTCCGCTGAAGTTACGAGAGAGTAAACCTGTTGCTTATTGAACAACTTTCTTTGCTGAGAGACGCGACGTGTCTTGGTGCTTAGTTTGTTGCTGCATTATAACGACATTGTTCCACCGTAAAGCATCACCATTAAGAAAAGACTTATTTTGGAATAAAAATGTGACCGTATATATTTTGAAAAGGTATCAGTTTTGGTTTTCTGAATATTCAGCAGTAATGATCACAATTTGCGGTAATTAATTCTTATTGTTTCTTGTTCTTGAGGGTGGGAATTTTAACTTAAGAAGATGCCTCATTTACCTTTTTCGAACGCACGTGTACTGTGAGGGATAAACTTAATATTAATAAATATGTCTGATTTACTTCTTTGTTCTGTTCGATTTCTTACAAATTTGAAATTTAGACGAAAATCTGTTTCTTGTTAAAAGGAAACGTTCCATTGCAAAATACAGGTTTCGTCTGAATTTCCAATTCACTTGGTGTGCTTTATTCAGCTTACAATTTGCAAGCGGAATAAAGCACACCACGTGATTCATAATTATCCATTCCATTATCAACCTTAATGCAAGCTGAATAAAGCACACCACATGAAGAATAAGTCTCAGTTCGATTTTTAACCTAAATGCAAGCTGAATAAAGCACACCACATGAAGAATAAGTCTCAATTCGATTTTTAACCTAAATGAAAACTGAATAAAGCACACCACATGAAGAATAAGTCTCAATTCGATTTTTAACCTAAATGCAAGCTGAATAAAGCACACCACATGAAGAATAAGTCTCAATACCATTTTTAACCTAAATGCAAGCTGAATAAAGCACACCACATGAAGAATAAGTCTCAATTCGATTTTTAACCTAAATGCAAACTGAATAAAGCACACCACGTGCATCGTCATAATCCATTCCATGTTTAACCAAAATGCAAGCCGAATAAAGCACACCACGTGAACTGAGATTTTCCATTTCATTTTTAACCAAAATGCACACTCAGTAAAGCGCACCACATTACTAATAATTCTCAATTTCATATTTAACTTAAATGCAATTAATACTTCAGCAATCTTACTCAGTTACTTAAAAAAAGACAAGTCATCCAGTATTACGGGTAAAAGCAAGTAATAGGGTACCGTAATACATCGATAATTAATAATGAATCACTTCTGAATTTTTTAGGGAGTAAAGCATCTTCAGGCAATTTGGGAAAAAATTTCCTTTTTATGTGTGTTCTGATTGTACAAATTTCGTTTTCTTTATTTAGGTTCAACCCGGTACCCCATCTGAGGGACTCCTTCACGCTGGGGATGCCATCTTGGCCATCGGTGGCACCAACGCTCAGAATCTAACACATATGCAGGCTCATCAGCTGATCAGAAGCGCGGGAAACTTATTGCAACTTACTGTTTTAAAGTAAGTATTTCGTCCTGGACTTTTTTCAAAGCATTGTACTTAGGGAGAATACTTCACGTGTAGTGTTCTCTTTCTCGTCGTGTGTTAATTCTAGAGAGTGTCAACTTGCAAACGTGTGAGTGTGTGAAAAACAATGTTTAAATTAATTGATAATGGTATTTGTTAGGTAATATTTTTGAATGCAAGATGTATTAAAGTGAAGCACTGTGTGTAGTGTTTAATACACGGATAAATGAAAAGTTAAAAATATTTTGAATTAAAGAATTTTGCTATTGATAAATAATATGTTATTGGCTATTTTATGTATTTTTATTGTGCAGTTTACAAATATTTTAAATTGAATGGTCCGTGTACAAATAAAATTAAAATACAAAAACAAAATCAAGCAGAGAACGTGTATAGATCATTTTAATATAACATGCAGGTTGATATCACTTGACACAACTACAACTAGTAGGCACATGTACAGTTATGACCATAATATGTAACACATAAATTTTGTACATGATTGGACACGGTTTTGAAATAACGTGCGAAGGGTATTCATTGTTAACAAATATGATATTAAATCATTCTCCCCCCCCCACAAAAAAATTAATTAATTTCGACAAATCTAAACATATTAGTTATTGTTGAATCTTATTATACTCCTGTAATACGTCGTTTAATATTCACCAGTTACTGCCCGTCTGTTCACAGGTTGTGTGTAGTTCCCAAATCACTTGTATCATACATTATGTTTTAAAATTGTTATGTATTTCCATATTTTTCCAAGTTCCATTACTACAGCTAACATGTCTGTCTTCCACCTGGGCAGCCGATGCACTTATCAGTGCGTATCCATGTGGTCATTTAGGAACACTTACTCAAAATATTAATTGTTGTTAAAAAAATGAATACTAAAATAATTTAACCAAAGTCTATTCAATCATGGTTCTAGAATGTTTTGCACCTTAAATGTTATCAAAAACCTTCCAGACAAAAATTACTGATCGTTGTGGACTTTTGCAATTATGACAATGTACTAAACTGAGTCAAGAAAAGAGGACATCGGGTCTATCAGAACAAATAACAGGGTAGTACGAATTTATTCTCCACACACTGCTTTACTTGTGACATAACAGTGCATGTCATTCAGTCTCGTACTTGTACTGGATCATGCCTTTAGGTTGACTTTGTCCAAAAATGTCAACATAATTTAACATTGTTTTCGCCGTATGTATTTCTCGGTTCGTGTAAATATCATATACACTTTAGTATTCAACATCTCTCAGTATAAGATGGCAATAAATGTAAGTATACATGTTCTACGCAAATAAAGAATGATTCAGTAACGCGTTTGTAACTTCTTCTTAAACATGACCACTTATCTTTTTGCAAGTACTTTGAATACAATTTTAGCACAAATTATGTTTGTTTCTTGTTGTAGTAGTTTTTCTGTGTCTTTATGTGTGTGCGATTAGGATTTTTAAACGTAGCGATAACAATTTTTCAGTCATATCGCTACGATGTCTGCAGTGTGGCAGTTTATAGTGATGTCTAGCACAGGGGCATCATGCCTCAGACAGGTAGCATCATGTTCCATCCAGTCACATTATCGTGACACCAGGCCGACCAGTCCTAACACTAACCTTTTAATGCTGAGCGCCTAGCGAGGCAGCTGTTAGTACCATTTTTGTAAGTCTTTGGTATGACTGGTCGGGGTTCAAACCCGCGACCTCTCGCTTCCGAGGCGGACGCTCAAACCAATAGGCCACCGGAGCGGTCATGTAGTAGTTTTAAAATTCGGATAGGTAGGTCTTTTTTTAATATTATATCTTTTGTAACCTTGGCGAAAAAAGTGTAAGGCCAGCAATGAGAAACAGGGATGGTTAGTCGAATTAAAAGATATTTCTTTTACCTAACTCTGATCACAGTAGAAGGAACGGTGGCATAATAAAAACACATCACCATCTAAAATAGCTTTTCAACCCAGAAGTTATTCCAAATTTTCTCCATCGGATAGAGAACTAATAAACATGAATGATATATCATATATGAAAACGCATCTCTTTGTGCTGGTATTACTTAACACGCTTACGGGTGAAACCCAAAAACTCGTTTATCCAAAGCAAGTCTATGCAAAAGTTGATTTTTATTTTTTAAATATAGTAGAAATGTACAATGTATTGGTTTTATAAGCTGACAGCCGCTAAATAACAAGGAAACCAAATTATTTCACCATGTCATGTTAAAGTTCACATGTGTTTAAGGGGTATGATCGCCCAAAGTCATGACATTCAAAAGTCAGATTATTTTGAAGACAGTTAAGTTACAGCATGCTTAAAAAAATAAGCAGTCCCTGACAAAATATGTTGAGATGATTTGGTACAAGTGATGGTATGTGGACATGTTGCAAATTTTCTGTGTGCTTAGTGCTTGTGCTACAAAAAACATTTAAAGTTTGTGGGGAAAAAATGTTATAGAGCTAGGAGTTAGTTAACGATGTATTGGGTTTAACGACATTTCTCAGCGCAAGATAGGATACACATGACAACCAGTATATCTGGTACAGGAAGATCCTGGGAAAACCCTGGAAAGAACCATTGACTACAACTTTCTCAGACTAGAACCCATGCAGGTAGAGGTGTGATGGCAATGATCGCTAAAGGCGAGTGGCTTAGACTACTCGGCCACCCTGGACCCTGTTAGTGAGTGAAGCAAGCATGCTACTTATGTGATCTGTATAGTTTCTATCAGTATGCTAGATCATCAACAAGTCGGTTGAATTTTTGTTTTTATCATGCGTGATTGGTGTAAACTTTCTTTCCCCAGGGGACATTTTGGAGACTTGGGAAATGTAAAGCCAAAAGGACCAGTGAAATTTTCACCCTGGAGACATTCGTAAACACACAGGAAACTATAGGACTTTTGGATTTATCGGATTATGTACGATCAACATTCAAGACAATGGTTTCGGGAGAATGAGGAGTTGGAAAAGGAAGCTAGCAGAAGAAGCAGTGGAGATTTTTATGTGAAATATTATGCAAATATTTTATATGTGCATGGAAAATGCAGTGATCACTGTACACTTAACAGCGTGGATATCAAGATGTATATTTTATTAATACAAATAGGGATAGCACATCCCCTTATCGCACTCCGTCCGAGTTTTGAAAATAATCTTCCAAGTTTCATATATAATGACCTGCGTTTGCTTGCATACCAACTGCGTCTCAAGATGTAAAATTTAAGCATGGTATCACTATTTAAAGTCAGCTATTGAACAAAGTGCGTTTTATTTCTTTTTAAACCTAAAAATAAGTGTGTAATATACCCTTTTCCAAATAATGAAATGGAGACAGACACATAACAGATGCACAAGATGGTTGTGAAGCAATACTTTTGCACTTCACATATGAAGGAAAGCTGATGTGTATGAAATAAGTCATTGTATAATAGTAAATTCACATCCGATACTTGACTGTGTGGAGATTTAAAGCAAAGACACAATATACTCATCCTATTATTAGTGGTTAATGAAATGATGTCCTTGTTGTTTCAGTGCACATTGAATTCTAACACACAATTTAACTGCTGCATTTTCAATACTGAATTGGTGATGTATGCATTGAAACTAAATTTTGTTTGTGAATGATAAATTTTTTGTATGCGTCAGTCATTCCAGCAACCCTTTCTGAAAATAGAAGGCATGGAGTAATGCCATTTTTGATATAAAAAAAAAGGTGGGAGAAAAAGTAGGCAAAAATAGGGATATGTTATAAACAAAAACAGTATGAATTTTATGTAAATTACTGAAACAAGAAAACATCTATTTGATTTACTTTTTGTAAACTTGGAAAGAGCATGCTTTTGTTCAGAGACTAGCTTTCTCCATAGTCCATGTTGCCTCAAACGTATTCAGTACCCAGCTTCACAACCCAGAGACCATTATCTGAATTTGCTTCACTACATCCATTCATGCAGTGTGCAATCGATTTTTAAAATAAAATATTGACAACAACTAGGGATTGTAGCAGAGTTGTGGAAAATGTAGGCGAAAATTGGGGTCCAACTTTTTTTAGCAAAAACTAGAGCTGCTGGAAAGACTGCATTGTTGACAAGATTCTTTACTTTGTTCTGAACTACCTACACAATAATTGTACAGATTAACCTATGTAAATATATTCACCCTGTTAAATATTTGTTACTTTGTTTACAAAGTTGCCATGACATTAATAAGTTATTAGAAAAGAAGAAAAGATGGACAAGAGTGACTGATCTCTGCACATTTGTGCATTACATTTAAATTTCCTGTGGGATGAAAACCAGTCCTATAGTTTTATTCTTGTTCTAGTGATGAAATGCAATAGTAAAATCATTTAAAAAAATTCTGATTCTAATTTTGAAAGTTAAAGAACAGCTTGTGCATTGCCTATTGGGGTGTTAGAACATGACAGACTGTCATGCTGTTTGCTCTAGACTTGCACCAAAATGCCTGTTGAACAGCTACTATTGAAGATACAATAAAGGTAGCAACAGAAACACAGATGACTGATGAAAAAAACTTGGATGGAAAATAACTGAACAGGCAACTCAGAGCAAATCTATGTTCACTGGCTAAATTCAGAATGATAATTTTACTTGGGCTGGCAAACAGAACCCTTAAAAAACAATAATAACATTCCCCCCTCCAAGCAAACAAGAATTAACCCTAATTAGCAGCAGAAATTCACTCTGGCCCATAAAAACAAAATGAATTAAAAAAAACCCCAAAGATGTCATTTCTCAGAAGAGGTTAGTATGGATGAAGTAACGAGAATTTTGAGCAATTTGAATCAAGTACACACTGGGATTTCTATTACATTTCTTAATATAATGTGTTCAGCTGTCACCCTGTCTTGACAATATGTATTCAACTATCACCATGTATAGACATGTGTAGGCAAATGTGTGGCTGTCCACATCTAGACAATGTGTTCAGCTGTCATCATGTTCAGACAAATGTGTGACTGTCCCCATCTAGACAATGTGTTCAGTTGTCATCCTGTTTAGACAAATGTGTGACTGTCCCCATCTAGACAATGTGTTCAGCTGTCATCCTGTTTAGACAAGTGTGTCTGTCCCATCTAGACAATGCATTCAGCTATCATCCTGTTTAGACAATATGTGTATCTGTCACCCTATCTAGACAATATATGTGTGGCTGTCTATCCCAAACAAGTAGAAAAATACATTGTTGATCTCTATGTATGGCTAAAAAAAATTATTTGTAAACACTATGGGTCTTGTTTTCACTAAACTTCCAAAAAGTTATCCGCACTTTATTTTTAGTTTGTTAAATATACCTTTTGTCTTTTATTATTCAAGACAGTAATTAATATTTTGTTTTACAAAATCCTCGTCAGTGAGAAATTTAAAACAAAATCATGAGGCGGCTGTATGATGTCCTCCATTTTAAAAAAATATTTGTATATATATCCTTATGCACGTTTTATGTTCATGTTTAACACAGACGTAAATTGTATTCAGGAAAATGTTTAAAGGTTCGCAGGATTACTCTATTCGCAAGTGAGATTACAAATTGGGAGGTATTTATCTTTATATTTTTAAAGTAAAACACATAATTGCATAAAAAAGGTTTCTCCAACTGACATGAAATCAACTTATTTGATTCTGGAGACGACAGGAGGTGGGGGTGGAAGAAAAAAAACATGTTCTGGCAATTGATTTTTCATTATTGATTATTGATCTACATGAAAGCCATAAAAACACTAATAAAATCAATACCAAGGTATTGCAAAGTGTAGAAAATTGGAAGCTTATTGAAGAAAGGATCAGGGTGTGATTGGCAAGGCCGAAATGTGCAATAAAAATCACTCATCATTTTCAGTTAATTTTTAACATTGCCAAAATATCATACAATCTGGACTGTTAAAGTATATTAGGTTAAGGTATAACCTTAATGTTTTTGTTGGATTGTACAAACAATAAAATTAAGACATCACCATTTACTATGTTCTTATTCTTTTTCTTTCCATCTCAATTTATGCATCATTCACCAAGGAACCTTAGCAGATGATAGTGTGTGGAAGTACAGAAAGTGTTTTCCATTTTTAAAATTAATGACGTACTGTGGGCAACTAAGCTGTCTGTGTGTGTGTGATTTGGATTTTTAACGTAGCTTTAACAATTTTTCAGTCATATTGCAAAGATGTCTGCAGTGTGAGCAGTTTATAGTGATGCCTAGCACTGGGGTATCATGTCGCAGACATGTAGCACGATGTCCCACCCAATCACATTATCCTGACACCAGGCCGACCAGTCATAACACTAACCTCTTAATGCTGAGCACTAAGCGAGGCAGTTGTTAGTACCATTTTTGTAAGTCTTTGGTATGATTCTTCCGGGGAGCGAACCCACGACCTTCCACATCCGAGGCGAACACTCCAACCACAGTCTGTCTGTCTCTTTATATATAGATATATATATATATATAGATATATATATATATATATATATATATATATATATATATATATATATATATATATATATGTATGTATCACATACATTAAAATTAAAATGGCTTTTAAAGTTTTAAAGTGTTGGTATAAAACCTTTTGATACACCAATAAGATTGGTGTATCAAATTGTGATCCACCCATGGCGTAATAATACGCATATATAAACATTCTTGCAATGGCGCCCTTGCAACTGTGCTGTCCACTCAGTAATCATTAACGACGTAAGAAAATAATGATAAAAAATATTAATAATCCCCATTTTGTAAATGAATTTAATATGGTACACAATTTCATTGCAATCCTTTGTTTTCTGTTCCCCCTCCTCTCTCATACATAAGGGACAAAATAAGCAGAAATCTGGAGAGAGAGAAAAATAATTTGGACTGGAAGAAAACCTTGAAATTGGACTTTCACCAAGTAATTTACAAGAATATGGATCATTTTAACGGTATGTGTGCACTTTCCTTGGGATTTATCTACAATGTTTATAAAATCAATAATACATTGTTGACATTATACAGTAAATTTCTTGGTTATGTGGTACACATACTTTGATGCATTTAATGTTTTGTTGTTGTTGTTTCTTAAACCTATTACAATGTTCTAAAAATTGATCATTATTAATTAAATATGAAAATGTCCAGAGGCCGCCTCTCTCTCTCTCTCTCTCTGGACCATCACAGCAAAATACAGGCAAAAATCTGTGAGGTTCTCTTTTTACGGACATGGCTGGATCCAAGAACGAGGGCAAACTGTTGAAAAGATAAGCCTAGAGGGTTTGTGTTATTCCACGATGTCTCTGGACTTTATGATTTTATGGTTGTTAGTACTGTTATTAAAGCAGAATAGTGACTTAGATTAACCGTAAATATGTTAAAATAGTTTAATTACCTCTTGTTGGTTTGTCATTTTGCTTAGTTTTTATTTCACACTAATTTCCATGCACCAGTATGTGAATGGTTGAGCATTCATGTGAATGGTGTAGCTAACCATGTTTGAAATGCTCTACTTTCTTCATTAAAGCCATCTTTCATGTTTAAATCATAAGTGTGTCTTATATTGATTTAGTCAATGTGAATAAAAAATAGAAACTAAAAAAAGAAAACAATCAAATTATCAATATGCAAAGGTGATTGTAAACAGCAACAAAAGGCACAGAACTACCTTTTTTATCAGACACACTTGGAATGGATGTGAGGAGTTATTTCACTTGGTCAGTACACATATGCCTGTAGTCAATCTTAAACTCCATTCAAAGGGCAAATATACGTATCTGGATGTGATATAAATAAAATATATGTACAGTATGTGCGCTGTATTGATGATATACCACTCATATACATTTTTCATTATAAGGAAATGAGGCTTGACGAGTTTCCTTTTAATGAAACATTTATACATCTCACGGTATATATATACAGTAGGTTATTCAAGAAACTTTGATCATCATAAATTAGCAGCAAACATACTGAAGAGTAAGTAAAAACCAAATAAATAAGCAAAGATATAGGGACTGGAAAGGTGTTTGAGCACACGATAATTAAATGTGCTCTTCAATAATATCCATTAATACAATTTTAACAGAATCAATGTATTTGTAACCTGATTACTGTGTGGCATGTATATATATATGTAGAAGAGAAGAAATGACAATAAAAACCCTCCTGAGATTGAATACGAATTTATTTTTAGTCTACTGTTTTTTTCTGCAGACACTGAAATATCAACAGAACAGAAATATACACAACACAAATAAATTGTATGTAGTTCATAACCAAAGGACAATACAATGAGATGTTCAATGCCTTGCAGCTTCAAGTATTATGCATTGTATAAGACAATTCAAATTACACTTCCTGCCTTCTTTAACAGATATTTTAACATATATACTCGCTTATAAGTTGAGTCGAACTGCACAGAAACAAAGATCCTGATAGGCTGCAGAACAATGCATCTGCAGATCGGGGTCAATGTTGTTTGTTCTGTTAATGGCTCATAATAAACAGCACAGACCCAGATCTGCTGGTGCATTATGCAATGGTGGATCTGGGTCTATGCAGTTTAACTTGCCTTATGAGTACGGATGGTAAAAGTCTTACATTAAGAGGTAACTGAGGAATATTACAGAAAGGAAATATGTGTCATAATAACTGTGTGTATCAGCATGCGGTCAAGAACACAACCATGTGAAGTTTAATTAATTAGTTAATCTGTTTTCTGAAGATGGGATTAATTATGAAAATTATCATACCATATATACTTGCTTACAGATGCATCCAACTGTAAACTGTGCTGGCAGATCTAGGTCTGTGCAGATTGTTAGGAGTAATCAGAAGAACAGACAACATAGACTCCCATCTGCAGGTGCATTATGCTACGGCAGATCTTGATATTTGTTATTTGCAGTTTGACTCGTACTTGTAAGCGAGTATATATTGTATTTTGAAATTTCATATATTTATCTTGAGAAAGTGCAGAAAGTATTCCCATAATGTTTTGAACACAAAAGAGGTTCACACACATGAAATAAAAGTAATTTCTGATATCAAGACTATAAGGAATAAATCCAAATGCTTTTGGCATGATGGAAATGTAGTACATAGTCCAGTGCATACAATATTCTTTCAGATTTTTTTGTCATGGCCATTATGAAAAATGAAATAAAATTATTATTGTCCATATTTGTTAATCTATGAATCAGTCCTTTAGCAGACATATGCGAAATGAGATCATAAAAAATTATGAACAACTTCAAGACTTTTCCAACAATTCACAATGAACACACACCACAGTTGGTATGGAAAGATGTCAACCTTAATTGCTGATTTGTACACCATATATTCTCAGTCACTGAAAATGTCAAAAATGAATGGATGGATCGATAGATGTATGAATGAATCAGGGAGGAAATATGAAACCAGTCAAACAAAATTATACATGGTGCATAAAATGCTAAAGAGAAGATAAAGGTTACTGGTGGGGTAAATTCACTGCATGGTTTGTGAGTGTCCATGTATGACATGACAGAGTCAGTAAAAAACTTGGGTGCAAGCCCTTGATCAATAAGCTTCTCAGTGACACTGTATTATTCCATACTAGATCACAAATAAACCATGCAAACAACAGGACATGTCATAAAGCAGCAAGAGGCACAAGTGTGCCTAACAGATCTCACCTGGGCAGCTGACATGTAAGCTTGCGATAGTAATGTCATACATGTATTAAACTGGAGTGGAAAAAGTTTTGAACACTTAGTAGCCACATTGTCAATTAGGCCTACCCCCCCATATTTCTTGTTTTGGATCTAATTCTAACATAACTGGGTTGAATAAGATTTCCTTTTCACTTATTTTACTTCCTCCATTTACTAACAGTGAACCAAGCTTGTGTGACTTAATTTTATTCCTTTAAGAAAAGATATTGCATTACTGAACAATTCATTTTACAATAATCTGATATACACTCTGTATATAGTTACTGAAATAATCTGCATCAGATATACCTTGCTGCGTAACTGAACTGACCACGATTCATGAATAACATGCAAAAGTAACCATTATGGAATCATGTCTATAAAATATTGGAGAAATAGCATGCATCTTTATGATTATGATGTCTAAAAAAGTTTACAATGAATGAAATGGAAGCAATTTTAACAGAACATTCAGAAAATCTGTAATTTGCTTGCTTGTTGTTTTCTTCTTTTACAACCAGAAAATTTCCATGGCAAGCATCCTAAAAATTTGAGGGTCAGAATATTTGGATTATTGACAAATTAAATTTGGAAGCATTTCAGAATAAAATCTTGTTTTTTTTCTTCAAATTAATCTTTAAAACTGGAATAAAAGTTATAAATTTAAAATAAATATATTTGTAATTAATGGCATTTAATATATGAAATGCCATAAAATAATGCATACACTTGGAATAATATAAAAACAACAAATATTTCAGACACTTGAATATGTCTGTACCATTTTATGGTATTTAGTGCCTTTGGTCAGGAGAAAATACAACAAATTAATTTCCATTTTCTTAATTTCCATTTTCTTAATTATTATTTTCCAAGTTAATCCAGTATTATTCATAAATTATTTCATCAACTCATATTTTTATTATATACTATTCTTAAACATTAACTTACAGTTCATTCAGTTTAATCCATAAGGTGTATTATTTTGCTAATTTAAATCATTTGCTTTCATATTTTTAAGTTCAGTATTATAAATTACTGAAATCTGTTTTGAATATTTTGAGCATGGGGCATAACTCTGCATAACTCTACACTTGTAATTCTGAATAGTCACAATGACAGGTTCCTTTCTCATACTTAAATTGATAGCAAACCGCATGCATAGCATTTGACAGATTTCCTTTTCTCAATGCTTTCTTTTAAATTTAGTCCAAAACTGTTGAAGAAATTGTTTATAAGTTTTCCTATTTTTAGCAACAGTGGCTGTATTTAATGATGGACTAGCATTATTTGTGTATGTACAGATAAAGCCAGGATGCTTTGTCAAGTCTGGTCAACTTCTGCTCATTGGTTTATGGAGAAGTCATAAAAAAAAATTAAATTTAATTTTAAGTCCTTTCCACGTTTGATTACAGATGAACATAATTTGAAAAAACTCGAAAGGGGGTCAGGAAGACAATGTTTTGTCAGGTTTGGTCAAATTTTAGTGAGTGGGTTTGGAGACCTCATTTAAAGTTTATTTTTTATTTGAAGGTGCAGTGGTACCATTTGTATAAACTTCAAATATTGCATTCTGTCAAACTGGATAAAATTCTGTTCAGAAGTTTTTGAGAAGTTTCGAGGCCTTTTTTAAAATACTATTTTTAGTACTTGTGCCCAAATTTGATTGTGGATTGGCATCATTTGTACAAATGTGAATGCTCTTAGTGATAAGTGCTCAGTGCCAAATATTGCAAAAACTGGTCCTATGATTTTTGAGAAGACAGTCAATACTGTTGATGCATGCCACTACTCCCACGGCCATAAGGCCAGCTCGGTCAGCAAAAGCAGTCCTAATGTTGAGTGCCAAGCGAGGCAGCTGTTAGTATCTTTTTGTAAGTCTTTGGTATGACTCGGCCAGGGATCGAACCCACGACTGCCTGCATCCAAGGGGGACGCTCTAACCACTAGGCCACCAGAGCTGTGCATAAATTAGTTTTGTTTCCTTTCAAACCTTTAATTCTAAAGAATTCTATAGCAATATAGATATGCATCTTATAGAAAGTAAACATTTCCTATTACAGTATAAAAAAACAATAAACGCAAACCTGTCAGTATCGCAGCAGGTTGGAGAAAATTTTTTCAAGAAGTAATGAGCATGTGTCAGTGATGTTTTTGTTGGTGTCACATGACTACCACATTGACATGTGTTCCCTGCATAGTGAATCTGGTTTTCTTAAAATTGCTGCAACATTTACGGATTTTCGATCGTTCTTTTCACAATAAATATTTTGAGAAGTTTATATTTTTTCATGGTTCTATAAAAATTACATGACCTTAATTTATGTTTGATTTGTTTTCCTACAGTAACACTAGAAATGGTTTATTGTTGATATCATGTGACCATATGACCTCTGATGTCATCGATATGTAGGTTGCGAGAGTTGTGTAGTCACGTGACTAGGAATGCAAATAGCCAGATCCCGGTAAACTTTCAGCAACGACGTACTTTTGTCTCATCTGTCAGCGGATTAAATACATAACGAATGCTATGATCGCAATTTCTGAGAAAATAAATCATATTCTTATCAATTTCATGCAGGTATATCTCGATGAAAAGTCGTTCAAGTTTGCTGGGCTGGCTAGTAAGCAGCTACCCCATGCTGATGGTGTTGGCGAATTCCAACTTTCTGATAGGGAATGGACTCTGACCCTACACCCCAACATAAATATCCAATTATTAAAAATGGTAAAAAGGGTCAGAGGAAACTTGGACTAATGTCAATGTGGTAGTCCCGTGATGCAACAAAACTCCAGAAGTTGTTCTCGGAATATATAAATATGGAAAATTTTGTGTTCTTTCATTTTGTATTTTTATTACAACCAGTATGTGACTTTCAGTTAATATTTACTTTTTCTCTACAACATTTGAAAATGTGAGTTGTCAGATTTGCATACTCATGCGACTAGCAATGCAAATTGCAAGTACCAGGTCATATTTCATCAACTATGATTTTAATACTTATAATTTCTAAGAAAATAAGTAATTTTCATATCCATTTCATGCCTGTATGACTTGATCTAACAATGTTTAAAGTTTGCTAGGCCATCCGGTAAGCTGCTACGCTTTACCACCATGATGTATGCCTCTTGTGATTCTAGAGTGGTCTTCAAAGCTTCAACATAAGGAAAGATACGGATATTGAGCTGACTTTGAAAATAAAAGTCTACTAGACAAATCTAATCCAACGAGTGTTTGGATTGACTCAGCATATATGTTTATTGCAAGCACCTAAATGATACATACTGCACATAACGAACATCCTTTTGTGCAATTTTAAAGGTCTTATGCCAGGATACTTTGTGTCATAATTGTTTAAATTCAGTTGAGCAGTTTTTTTTTTTAGAAGAAGGCATCTCAAATTTTGTTATCTGATTTTAGTAATGTAGCCAAATTTGATGGCAGGTCAGCATCATCTGTATAAATCTGAAAAAAAACCTTCTTGCCAGTGTGAATTTTGTCAAATTTGGTCAAATTCTGTCCATCAGTTTCAAAGTTGTTCAAGTGTTCTAGTAACAGTGGCCGAATTTAACAATTAGTGGATCAGCATCATTAACACAGATTTAAAAGGCCTTTTATGCAAGTATGCTCCTTGTCAGATTTGGTTAGATTCTGTTAAGTGGTTTGTTGTTGTTGTAGGGTTTAATGCCATTTTTCAGCACACGATAGGCTATACATGGCGGCCAGTATTAATGGTGGAGGAAGAACCAAGAAAAACCCCAGAATGAACCACCGACCCATGAGAAGCTACTGGCAAACTTTCTCACATACCCACATTGGCAGAATCCGAGACTCGAACCCACACAGACAGAGCTGAGATGGCAGTGATCCATAATGGAGAGTGCTTTAGACCACTTGGGTTAAGTGGTTTGTGAAGTCATTTAAAGGTTTCCCTAATTTTAGTAATGACTGCTCCTTTTGATAACTGATCAGCATCAATTTTGCAAACCTGAAAGGCCCTTTTACTTCCGGTAAAAGTTTGTGAAATTCTGATCAGAGAATTTGAGAAGTCATTTAAGAGTTTGCCTTTTTACATAGAGATGGCAGATCAACATCAATTGTACTAAACTAAAAGGATTTCATGCAAACATTCTTTGACAAATTTAGTAAAATTCTGAACAGTGGTTTTTGAGAATTCATTTAAAGGTTTATCTACTTTTAGTAATGAGCTGTATTTGATGATGAACTGGCATCACTTACATAAACCTGAAAAGCCCTCATGCCAGAATTCTCTTTGTCAATTTTGATAGAAATTGGTTGAGTTTTCTTTTTAGGAAGACATGGCTAGATAACTCCTTTACAAGGAAGCTTACCACCTGCTTTATGGCATGAAAAAGCACATTCTACATGAAGATCTGACAGTGACCACTTAGGGGTCATGTTCTGATGCCCATTGAATTAGCCAATGGAAATGCAGCTTTCAGAATTTGAAAGTGAATCAAATTATTCATCACACATTGATGCTCTTCAGCTATACTGCTCAGTCTCCCAAATGCAAAGGTAAAAGACTTTGTCTGATTGGCTAATAAAATTAGCATCATGGTAATAACATAGGCTACCAGAACATCACCCCTAAGCAGTCACTGTCAGATCTTCTGTGGTGGCTCACATGCAATGATGCTTACCACCTGCTTTATGGCATTAAAAAGTGTTGTGGTGGCTATTTTAAAACAATAGTCACCACCTGCTTTATGGCATTAAAAAAGGCTGGGGTGGTTTCCTTACAACAATACTCACCACCTGCTTTATGGCATTAAAAAGTGCTGTAGTGGCTCTTTTACAACAGTGCTAACCACCTGCATTATGGCATTCAAAAGGCCAGGGTGGTTTCCTTAGGGGGCGCTCACCAGATAATATGTACTTTTGAGAGAGTGATGTATGTAAGGTGAAGTAGTTCGCATTTAAAACATGCACAATGGAGAGAATATTAGCATACCTCTATGCTACATTAATGTAATGTGGATGCTATTTCTTTTGGATATTGTACTTTTGGAAATTTTACATGATTTAAGCACACTGCTAACTGAAATGACTTCTCCCTTGTGTTAAAAAATCAGCCTGAATTAGTCTAAAGTACACTATACATAGTAGCTATTAAAATAGGGAAAATTAATTTTGCCAGACTAGACAATACCAGCTTCTGAAAGTGCAATGAATGAATTACCAAATATATAAAATGTAAAAAAGGTTATTGGCTCCTTTTTATACAATTTATCTCTGAAGTTCAGGAAGTGAAAATGACCAAGTAGAGCTAGCACTTTTTTGAAAGGTGCACATTTGAAGTAAGGCCAAGCTGTATACTCTATAACCCATAGTACACCCATCAATCATACACCAAAATAAAGGGAATTAAAGGTTCTTTGCATTATACCTAAGATATACAAGGTCTTTTTTAAATAGCCAGTATAACCAGTGAGGAAAGCCGGGGAAATTCTTTTTCTTTAAAATCCTAACCCTATGCAAAATACGAAACTGTAGAGCGCCACCTTACAACAATACTCACCACCTGCTTTATGGCATTAAAAAGTGCTGTAGTGGCTCTTTTACAACAAGACTTAGCACCTGCTATATGGCATTAAAAAGTGCCATGGTGGCTCTTTTACAACAATGTGAACCACCTGCATTATGGCATAAAAAAAGGCTGGGGTGGTTTCCTTACAACAATACTCACCACCTGCTTTATGGCATTAAAAAGTGCTGTGGTGGCTCATTTACAACAGTGCTAACCACCTGCATTATGGCAT
The DNA here is from genome assembly GCA_028554795.2 of Sinohyriopsis cumingii. Classification (NCBI taxonomy): domain Eukaryota; kingdom Metazoa; phylum Mollusca; class Bivalvia; order Unionida; family Unionidae; genus Sinohyriopsis; species Sinohyriopsis cumingii. The sequence continues at coordinate 117,790,538 of CM068832.1, forward strand.
TAAAAAAGGCTGGGGTGGTTTCCTTACAACAATAATCACCACATGTTTTATGGCATTAAAGAGTACTGTATTCAGTTGGATTTTTATTTTATTCTGAAAATTCTCAATTTAGCTCACTTATATAGTTCCAAGGGCTTAGACCATGCATAGAAATGGTCAGAAATTCACTGCAATACTTTTTCCGCTAATGATACATTAAGTGCCGACATCATACACTAACCATATTAACAAAATTAGTGGCATGTGGAAAATCTGCATTAATTCAATGTTTCAAGAAAGTTTACTTTTCTTCCTTCCAGTTTATTTCACACATCCTAATATTTCAAAACCTGGAATCATAAGTGCCATAACATAACAATGTACATAAATTCAGTGTCACTCAAGGACTATTTAACCACTAAATCAAATACTAAAGCAAACGATACAGGACTCTGCCGTATTAAAATATTTCCAGGACTCTTCCATAGTACCCAGGAAACTAAGGCAGTTTTACATGTCTTCTGACGTACCTGTGTACATTTTCCTTGAAAATCCTGAACAATCATATCTCAGAAAACAAAATAAAGTACAGTATATGACAGACAGAATATGAAATTGAGGTAGCTATTAGTATTTTAAAAAAATTTAATATCTTAAAACAAACCATGAATACTTACTTTAATATCTGGTGAATTTAAGACACAACAGGTGTGAATGACTTATTCTTGAGCCTACTAAAATAAACGACCATTTTGATTTGGAACCATCTGTATGTAATGTTGATGTTACATGAATGTAACATATGCTCCACATAAAAATACAAAGTACAGGTGACACCAGACACTAGTGATTACTCCTTACTGTATCACATGGCACTAGTCAATTGCTGGAGTTACAGTTCTTAGTGTTTCACTGTCAACCAACACAGCATTGGTGTTACATCACTGTTGAGTAATGTCATATCAGCCTTGCCAAGAGTGACTTGTGCAATGGAATGAGAGAAGAGGACTGCAGAGTCTTTCTTTTCTTTACACTATATTTTATTGTGTCTAGATAGTTTATTCCAATAGTCTAATGCATACAGATAGTTTATTCAAATATTTTACTTTGTCTAGAGAATATAATATAATATTTTAATGTGTCTGGAATATTAGGAATTCTAAAAAGTTGATATTTTATATTCCTCAAGAATAATCACACTGTTCTTTTCATGTGAAAACAAATTATATAGGTCAATTTGGTGCCATCTAAAGAAAAAACTTATTTCAATAATTCTTTACAACAAAAAGGATTCACCTAATGTTTATAACTTTTTTGGAATATATCTGAAGATAAACATTTTTCATTGGTTCCAGATGGTACACACAAAATATGTGAACATATGCCTTTAAGATAACATGAGTAAATCTAGAAATCTTTTCTGGGTTCTTCCTCTGCCATATATAATGTTGAAAAATGACATTAAGCTTACAAGAACAACAAAAAACTGAGAAATCTACAGTATACAAATCTTTAACAAGAATCACTAAAAGAGGCTGATATTTACTGGCTGAAAACAATTTCCAGGAATCCAAGAAAAGTCTGTTTTGTTTTAGCTGTTCAAAGCTGAAGTCATCTCTCATATTCCTAAGTGACAACAAGATTTTCAAGATGGCTATCATGTCATTTTCATTTAGGACCAACTTGACATGACAAGAAGTCTTTCTGTGAATAACCCATGTTGATATAACCATCCATTCAGGCGAAGTAGCAGTTTCAAGATGGCTATCATACTGGCCATACTGGATGTATAATGGGTACCATCATCATTTAGGATCAACAAGAAAACGTAAGAAATCTCTTGGTAAAAACCCTATATCAATATTTACCATCCATTCAGACACTGTAGTGATAAACAAGATTTTAGTGATGGCCACTTTGGATGTCAAATTGGCATCTTTTTCCATTTATGATAGATGAGACAAAATAAGAAACCTTCTGGTGAAAACCCCATTTTCAATATGATGTTCCATTCAGGAAGAAGTGATAACAAATTTTCATGATGGCTGCCATGGTGGCCATATTGAATGTCACATCTGCACCATTTTCATTCAGGACCAACTAGACATTATAACAAGTCTTCTGGAGAAACCCACATATCGATATGTTTCTTTTTGGACATAGATAAGATTTTCATGATGGGGGCCATATTAGATTTCACACTGTTTTTATTTAGGACCAGCTAGACATCAAGAAAAGTCTTTGGGTGAAAATCTCACGTCAAAGTGACTAGGAGTAGCGATTACAAGCTTTCATACTGGATATCCAAGTAGCACCATTTTCATGACCATCCATTTAGATTGATGAGCAACAACGTTGTCAAGATGGCTGCTATGGTGGCCATATTGCATATACAAGCACCATTTTCATTTAGTACCAACTAGACATCATAAGTCTTGTAATGAAAGCTTATGCCAATATGACTGTTCAGGAGGAGTAGCAGTAACAAAAGTTTTAAGTTGGTTGCCACTGTGGCCATCCATATTGGATGTCAAATGGGCATCATTTTTATTTTGAACCAACTAGATCATGTGATGAACGTCTGCATAAAGTTTCATTGCAATCTTCTGGGTAGTTTAGGAGGTGTCACGGTAACAAACTTATGTTAATGGACCAACAGACCATTGTATAAGCTCTTCTGGTCTATAATCAAAAGAGCTAAAGCTGATACCTCTTCTATTGTTCTATTGCTAACTCGTTTTGCCTTGGAAACTGTTAGTGTAATGTATTTTTCCAGGACATAATAATATAATAGATCCTTCAAAGTCTACTGAAATGCATATTTTAGTCTTAAAAAGAGTGATTTGTTAGTTTTAACAGAAAAATTATTAAAACGACGAGGGATTAAAAAAGAAAACGTGAATGGGTGAAGATCCAATCAAGTATAAGATCCAGAATGCTAAATTCCATAGTCTTATTCTGTACACTTTAGAACTGAACACCTCAACAGTTTTTGTCTTCAATGGCACAATCTGGTGATTATGTAAGAAATTCCAGTGCCAACATTGTGATGTTGGTGCAAACATTACGACTGTAAATTTTAAAATATGGCCCTTTTAAAAATTTGGATAAAAAATCACAAAAAAAACTATTTTAAAATTTTACCTTGCTATGTTCTATATTACAACACAAAACAATAATTTCAACAAGTCTAGCATAATTAAAGAATCAAATTTAACCTGTTAACTTGAATATTATTAAAATAAAGGATTAGCCATGCACTGTGGTTACTGACATTTAAATTTAACAATAGATTTCCATTTTAAAATATCAGAAAGTGTTAGAATATCTTTTATTTTCAGAAGTCTATACAGACTGGATGTATACAGCAGTCACAATATTTTTTCCCATTTCTTCTTCTTCAAAAGAATTCTCAAGAAAAAATTTCATGGATAATTATCTTGAAAAAATGACCATTCATTACCAAAAAATGACCATTCATTACCAAAATGACCATTCATTACCAAAATGTTGTCCTTCTTCTCTTCATGCTGGATGAATTATTTGCAGAACTTTTATCAGTTTTCTTTCTTCTCTTAAGTTCAAAAGGAACCGTGTCAGGTGATGGAAATTTGAAGGTTATCTCACAGTCTATGTTCACTTTTGAATCTGAGTTCCCTGAGGTTGATGACTTTGATTCTGTCTGCATGGATAAGGACTGCATATTTTCATTTGGAATGCTTTCTACAGACTGACATTTCAATTTGTGTACATCAGACCCACTGCTTTCTGAGGATTCCAGGGGTACTGCTAAAGGTTCACTTTCCACAATGTCACGAAGTTTGCTCTGTTTGTAGAAGACAATATAGGCCTGGGCTTGAAGCACATCATCCTGAGTTACCAACTGTAGTCTAGAGTCATTACAATGAACCCATGATGCTGCAAAGTTAAAGTATGTGTGTCAGCTTCTTTACGATACAAAGTGAAATCACAAAGATTGCATGGTTGCTACAACCATGAAGCCAAATGATCCAATCAATAATGATTCACGAGACCACATAACCCTTTCCTGAATTACAAGTACACTGGAACCTGTCTTAAAAGACCACCACTTCTGCCAAAACATAACAAGAATGACGAAATATTGGAAATATAACAAGAACCACATTTGTTTCTCTCAAGTAAAACTACATGCAGTGTGCACAATGATGACAAGGCCACTCAGACAAAAAAAAAGGAATTTTTTTGTGAAAAATATCACATAAAGATCAATACATTTTATCAAACTAATGACTTTACAGAGAACTGTCTATGGATGGTCAATAACCCCCAAGATATAATTTAAACTTTATGGGATACAGTGTACACCATATCCAGTGAAAGCTTAATTGGGTAGGCAACCACAGCCACCTGTTGGTAGTAAGGGGAGGTAATAAGAAGAATTGGAAAGAGCTTTTTCCCTTCATTTCGGTTGTATACAGATGGGAATTTTCTTCCATCATTTCTGACCTTCTTTTTTAATGTGATTACGGAGGTTATTCAAAGGAGAATGGAAATTTTTGGGTTGACAACCTCATCTATTTTATACCATCAGATATATTTACTGGCAATTGTGGTTCACAGTAAGGGAATCTTGCTGCATTAGGTCTGGTTTACAAATGGATATGAAATATTATCTTAACTTTTCTTTTGTTTTAATGATTTATGTAAAGTAAGTGTTTGTGTTTAACCATGCAGCAGCACATTAATGACTAGATGGTGACAAACAAACTGCAAAAAAATCATTACACAAAAACTTTAGGAAGAAAAACCCTTCCAAATAAATTTGATTATGTAGTAATACAATATAAAAAAATTGTAAAGGTATTAAAATTGTGTAAAATGTACATAAAATACTATGTATGTAAAGCAAATGGTATTAAAATTGTGTAAAATATATGTAAAATATCATGTATGTGAAGGAAAAGGCTTTAAAATTGAGTAAACTGTATATGAATACAAAAATGTATGTATGGGGAAAGTATTTAAACTGTAAAATGTATGTGAAGGTAATCGTCTTAAATTTTTTTAAAATGTATATAAAATACAATGTATGTAAAAGGGAAAGGTATTAAAAATGTGTAAAATGCTTATAAAATACAAAAATGTATGTATGGGGAAAGTATTTGAAGATAAAAGTTTAATGTGGCTAAATGAAAACAACACAGACTAAATGAAATCTACATAGACTTCACTTGTGAAATTCAAATTATTTCAGGTCAGTTAATGGCAAATGTAAAGCAGCAGGATGTAGGTAAATGCCAGAATTGGGAACTGTGACATTAATATCCATCAAAATCATTCCAAGTGTGAAACAGACATCTTCAAACATGTTACATAAATATTCAATTGTTATTAAAGTCAGTCACATTATGTTATAAAAGGGTCCTTCCAAATAAACTCTTCTCAGAGACATGTACTTTGCCAAACTCTTTGATAGATATGTATTTTGCTGAACTCTTTTGTGAGACATGTATTTTGTCTGGATAATTTGTTTGAATCATAAAGATTTCTAGAAAGAATGTTAAATTTGAGATCCTCATTGAGGCAAATTCATAAACAATCTTATCACTAAAGATTCATATTTTTAATCTCGCAATGACAAGTCAAAAACAACAGGTCTAAGGTGGGTCTGATATTGCTCACCTGGCTTGCCTGAATAGTTGACCAGTTCAGAGAAATGATGAAAATTAACAACTAACACTTACACTGATATTTTAATGTCGCAATGGCTAATCACGAAAAAACTAATCTGATAAAATTCATATCCAATGACCACTTATATAAAATTATCAATAAATGCATCGTTGATTGTGACATTATATCATATCTCATCTAGCTTTACCTGCTTCATTATTCCAAACATAGGCAGTGTAATGTCCAGAACCAAAGCCCTTCCCATGATGCATTATAAGCCCTGTCAATTTGTACTCATAGTCTGCTTTCTTCCCATTAGTAAGCTGTGAACAGAATGGCATTAAATCCAGCAAGTCATCTACAGCCACGTGAGTATTAATCTTTTCTCGGTGGAGACGACCTGACCACCTGAAAGGCATTAGATGAAACATGTATGATCATAACACTGTTCTATTTGGAATCTGCTCTGAAATATAATTTTAACAGAAAGAAAAAAAATCATCTAAAGGAAATGGCGATCTCTTTACCAAAAAGAATTTCCAGGAATTCAAAACAAGTCCATTTCTTCTGTCCTTTTATTCTTTTCAACTGCTAAGCATAGAAACCATCTATACTGTTCTTTAGACACTCAACATACAAGCTTTGGTAACAAAAAATATTTTCTTACATGTCTAAGTTAACAATGCTCACTCTATACCTCTAGGTGCAGCAAAAAAGTCTTTGTCATGGCCTTTGAATTGAACCTGATATTATCAATAGAAATCATTGAACTTGACTCCAACAATGACAAGATATATCAACATGTAAAGAATGGTTCAATTTTTAATGCTTTTTTGAAGAAAAAAAAAAAACCAGGAAGGTTATTTATTTGGCACTGGTCAAGGTTTTCATCAGATATTTTCACAGACAGGGTTTTATACAGATCTATTCAAAGTTGTTTGGACTGCTTCAGTGGCCTAAGTGGCCAAGTGGTTATTGCGCCTGCCTTGGATGCAGGAGGTCGATGATTTGCCCCCCCATCCCCCAGTCATACCAAAGACTTATAAAAATGGTACTAACAGCTGCCTTGCTTGGTGCTCAGCATTAAGAAGTGAGTGTTAGGACTGGTCGGCCTGGTGTCAGGATAATGTGACTGGGTGGGACATCATGCTAAATGTCTGAAGCATGATGCCTCAGTGCTAGAAATCACTGCCATACTGAAAACATCGTAGCTATATGGCTCAAATTGTTGAAGCATTCAGAATCCATAAAACACAATAAGCAACACTCAAAATTGTTTGAATTATCTCACTCAAAGGACAGTGCAGCTAAAAGACCTATGACCTTAAAATCAACGACAGAGTGCTATCAATTTGTTTACTGGAATGCAACTGAATAAGTCCGGTTAAAATTCACTTGTATACACCACTTCCTCAATAACTCGCGCCCTGATAACTCGCAACCCGCTTATAAGGTGTGGATCACATTTTTTAAACCCAAAAATACCCCAAAAATGTATATCTTTTTGTTAAACTTGAAGAAAATCGCGATCAAAATTGGTAATGGAAGCTTTGATGTATTGCTCGTTTTATCATTGAAAATGGTAGATAGGACCTGGAAATTTTAATCAACACTATGAAATATCAAATTTAAAAATAACTCATACAATTTTTTATATTTTCTTTCCAAACGACATTCCTAGTACACCGCAATTAACGATATGTAAGGAAATTTCGATCAATGAAAATGTCACTTACGCCGAGCAGTACATTACTTTAATAAATAAATACAAATTAAATAATTTTTTATCAATTGATATTTGTTTTCTAGTTCCATCTTTTAGTTCCTTTTAAGTGTAATTGTCATAAGTGCAATGTGTCCTCTTGTAATTAAACATATAATGCGTCAATCTACCGTAACAGCTTTGTCTGCGAACGTTTCTCTGAGAACCTAATTAAGTGCCGACCGTGTTTTGATAACTGACTTGTGGAAGTATTTGTTGTATTGTTGCACTGAATTAAAAGCTGGCCTCCTTTATATTATCTGGTTACTTATGTCTTTTGAATAAAAAGAAAAGGAGGTGGAATAAAAGAAAAGTTAAAAGGCAAAAAAATCAGGCTAACTTAAAACCTAGCGGCCTCGGTCGTATGTCGGGTGAGCTCACTTCATTTGATCAGTCGAACACTGTAATAAACATTATTGTGTATGTAACAGAAACTACCTTAAATTAACCGATTCTTTCATAACTGTGATCAAAAATAACAAGGCAGCAAAGCGAAAAGAATACTTTGTAAAATAAAGAGCTTGATTTCACAGATACAGACCATTGAGGGCAAGCGAGTTTCAGAGAATTCTTGAACTTGCATTTAGAGATATCCTCAAGGATGACAAGAACTTCCATTATTACTTCCAATGAAATCAGAACATTAACATTGTACTAATTGAACAATAAAAAAAAATTGAGTTTCGACGCAGACCTGTCACGAAATAAATGTCGTGTGTTTTTGAAAAAAAGGAATCTTGTTTGGTGGTGTATCAACAGTTAGTCTAGTTTCCAAATTGTGGACTACTGATTTGGCAAGATACTATTAAATACCACTAAGGGAACCAGACTCATCAAGAAAACAAAAAGCAGTGATGTAATACACAGATTTTTCACGTACATGTGATGGTTGTTCAAATCAGTTGGAACGATATTTCATATGTTGGATATTTTGAGGAAAAAAAATGTTATTTAAACAGAATAACGAACAACTTCTTTAGAAAAAGCGCGTTATTAAAAATTATTATCGATGTGATTGTAAAATGAGGATTCAGTCATTAAACAGCCCAGTTCCCTAATGCCGCCCCCCCCCCACAGTTTTCTCGATGTCAAAGCGATTTTTTTCAATTTTTGTAGGTCCCTCGATAACTCGCGCCTCGCTTATAGTGTGGTCTATGTTTGTGGACCCCATTGTGTGCGAGTTATCAAGGGAGAGGTGTACTGACAAGCCACTGTATTCATAACCTGATTAAAGCACCGAAAAGTGTAAATTAGGTCTGATTCTGAAAACTACTTTACAAATATGCAAATATGTTGGAGGTCAAATCTGCAATATTCTTATTCAGAATGAATGAAATACTAATAGAAAGTGTTTTAGTGAAAACCCCATGCCAATAAAATAAACATGCAGGAGGAATGGTGATAACAAGATTTTTGAGATGGCCACTGAATTGTCATGTTGGAGGTCAGATAACAAGATATCTGAGATGGCCACTGAATTGTCATGTTGGAGGTCAGATAACACGATTTCTGAGATGGCCACTGAATTGTCATGTTGGAGGTCAGATAAGCCACTGAATTATCATGTTGGAGGTCAGATAAGCCACTGAACTGTGACGTTGGAGGTCAGATAAGCCACTGAATTGTCATGTTGGAGGTCAGATAAGCACAGCTTTCATTCAGAACCAGCTACATAAAAGTGTTTTAGTGAAAGCCACACATCATCACTTAGACCATCTGATCACCTTTAAAGTTATTATGAAAGCAACAATAGCCATAAAATCATTTGCTAAAAGTAGGTCAAGATGACCAATTTGGAGGTCAGATCACAATCACAATTTTTCTTTACTTGGTTGTTGTTGTAGGGTTTAACACCATTTTTCAGCACAAGATAAGCTATACATGGCAGCCAGTATAACTGGTGGAGGAAGAACCCTGGAAAACCCAGAGAAGAACCACCAACCCACGAGAAGCTATTGGCAGGCTTTCCCACATACCCACGCTAGCCGAGCCTTGGACTCGAACCCACACAGACAGAGGTGAGATGGCAGTGATCCGGAACGGTGAGTGCTCTAGACCACTCGGGGCCCCATTTTTCTTTATTTAATAGGTTGGTATGGCCATTCATTCAAAAATAGTTTTTACGACATTTTCCTACTTTTGGGAGGTCAGATTGGCATCATTTTCATTTAGGACCAACTACATATAATGAGAATTATTTTTATAAAAAAATTATGTCAATATGACCATAGAGTACCTTAGATATGGGAGGTTGTGGGTTTGAACCCTGGCCGAGCCATACCAAAGTCTTACAAAAAAATTGCACATGGTGGCCATATTATATGTCTGATTGGCATCATTTTCATGTAGGATGAAATGGATATCATGAGAAGTCTTTTAGGGAAACACCATTTCTAGATCATTCATTCAGAAGCAGCAATAAAAAATTTTTCAAGATGGCTGACATTGCTGTATTTGGATGCCAGATTGGTAGAATTTTTATCTAAGACAAACCAGAAAACAAAAGCAGTCTTTCAGTGAAAACTTATGTTGATATGACCATCCATTCACAAGGTATTTAAGATGGCTACCATAGTAGCCATATTGAAAGTCAGATCTGCACCATTTTTATTTCAGGACCAATTAGACATATTTTTGTGAAAACCCTGATAGTGATATAATTATCTGTTCAGAAAGAGAACCATAAACAAGATTTTCTAAACGGTCACCATGATGCCCAAACTGGATATCAGATTGACACCAATTATATTTGGGATAAACTAGACATCATAAGAAGTATTTTGATGATAATAATTACCATAGCCAATACACCATCTGAAAGCCTAAACCGCCCAGGTCAATATACCATTCCAAAATCAGTTACAAGAAAGAAGGAACTGGCCGATCATCATTAAAGTATTCAAATGGAAACATTTAACAAATCTTTAGAAACAACATCGACTAACGTAAATGAGAGAACATGCACAGGAGTTTTCATACCAGTGTTCGTCTATTCAAACCAAAGTGGTCACTGATGCTACACATGAGTAACCTAACTTTGGAACTACAAGCTTAGGGGATTAATTCTAAATTAAATATGAATCTATGACTTGGTCAATTTTAGGTGAAATTTTGAAAACTGAAGAAGAAAAAATTGCTTGTTTTAGTGGCAGCTGATTATCTATTTATACCTATTTAGATCAAAACACAGCACTTAACTAGGTTCTCCCAGAAATGCTTGCAGCATCAATTTGATGGTTGATTGACACTTTTCATGTTTGAATACACAAGTGCAAATTAAGAAAGAGACAAAACTGAAATACAAATTTAATTTGACAAGACTTATGTAATTGGAATTTATTTATTAAAAGTGTTGCCAATGATCAAAATTTCATCATTAAATTCTTTTTCTTCAGTGTATTGCAATTTTTTTAAATAAAAAAATTTAACAACAAATTTCTTAATAAAACCTACAAATTTCATGATAATGATTCCAAATTCCTGGGAAATAACTGATGTTTTTGACAATAAAAACAGCAATATACAATGGTTTCATTTACCAATTTTGATCATGATCTTACCAATATCTGCCAATAAGTTAATTATTTTTGGGTCATTTTCAATAAGTAAAATGGTTTCCACACCTACTTAGAAATTATAAGTGGCTTTGGGAGATATCTGGGTGCATCAAAACATGGAAGCAGTTTAGCAGATTGGGCAAATTTTAGATTCTGAATTAGAGATGCCTATCACTGACGTACTGCTATAGCAACCTCTTAGTATAACACAGTTTTTGTTATAAATCTTATATGGTTATGGGTAGTGACAAACTATGTGTATAATGTACTTCATTACCATATATCCTCACTTTTAAGTTGAGTCAAACTGCCAACAACAAATATCTAGATCTGCTATAGCATAATTCTCCTGCAGATCAGGGTCTGTGTTTTATGTTCTACTGGTTATTCTTAACAAACTGCACAGACTCACATCTGGAAATCCTATTGTGAAATTTCTTTACTGCACAAAAAAGGCCACAAATTTTACATAGCTTACCTAAATCTTTTGAAGTTTTAATGTAACTTGTGGAACTTGTGTTGGAGGATTTGTGGACATTAATAGTGGTTTTATCAGAGCAAAATGAGTTTTACCAGCAATGCATAAGCTGATGATTGAATGATTTGGGAGAGTAAAACTGCCAGCAGTATTACCATTAATACACCAGCAAAGATGACAGAATGGATATTTGGGACAGTAAAACTGCCAGCAGTATTACCATCTATACACCAGCAGAGATGACAGAATGGATATTTGGGACAGTAAAACTGCCAGCAGTATTACCATCTATACACCAGCAGAGATGACAGAATGGATATTTGGGACAGTAAAACTGCTGGTGATATTACTGGCAATGAAAATATGAGAAAGCCACTCAAATGCCTCCCAAATATACTTAAATAAAGAACTGTTATCCCCAGTTGTGAGGAAAATTTTCAAAAATAAACACCCTGTTTAGCTTTAGTCCACAACTGACACACTGTATAGCATTATTTCACAAGAGACATGCAATGCAGGATTTCTTCACAACAGACACTATGTGTAGAATTCACAACATACACACTGTGTAGCATTACTTCACAACAGACACTGTGTAGAATTCACAACAGACACCTTGTAGCATTACTTCACAACAGACACTGTGTAACATTACTTCATAACAGACTATGTAGCATTACTTCATAACAGACTATGCAGCATTACTTCACAACAGACACTATGTAGCATTACTTCACAACAGACACTATGTAGCATTACTTCACAACATACACTGTGTAGCATTACTTCACAACAGACACTATGTAGCATTACTTCACAACATACACTGTGTAGCATTACTTCACAACATACACTGTGTAGCATTACTTCACAACAGACACTATGTAGCATTACTTCACAACATACACTGTGTAGCATTACTTCACAACAGACACTGTGTAGCATTACTTCATGACACTGTGTAGCATTACTTTATAACAGACTATGTAGCATTACTTCACAACAGACACTATGTAGCATTACTTCACAACAGACACTATGTGTAGGATTAATTCACAATAGACACTGTAGCATTACTTCATAAGGATACTTCTGCTGAAAATGATGACAATGAACATGGTTTCATGTGTATTTATTTTCTTTCAAAACATAATTATCCTCTAATATTTCATTCACAAATTTAATGACTTAATCAAGTCTTATGAGGTGGAACTGTATTTTCTAATAAATAACCATCAACTGAAAGCAACGAATCTTGAACTTAACCTAATAATATATCCCCAATGGCTTATCTGCAACTTTATTGTCTTTTGATAAAAAGCTTTGGTCACTGATCAATCTAAAACATCAACAACAAACCTGAGGATGCTTACCTAAACCTTTTGAGGTGTAACCTGAGGATGTTTACCTAAACCTTTTGAGGTATAACCTGAGGATGCTTACATAAACCTTTTGAGGTGTAACCTGAGAGTGCTTACCTAAACCTTTTGAGGTGTAACCTGAGGATGCTTACCAAAACCTTTTGAGGTGTAACCTGAGGATGCTTACCAAAACCTTCTGAGGTGTAACCTGAGGATGCTTACCTAAACCTTTTGAGGTGTAACCCGAGGATGCTTACCAAAACCTTTTGAGGTGTAACCTGAGGATGCTTAACTAAACCTTTTGAGATGTAACCTGAGGATGCTTACCTAAACCTTTTGAGGTGTAACCTGAGGATGCTTACCTAAACCTTTTGAGGTGTAACCTGAGAATACTTACCTAAACCTTTTGATGTGTAACCCGAGTATGCTTACCAAAACCTTTTGAGGTGTAACCTGAGGATGCTTATCAAAACCTTTTGAGGTGTAACCTGAGGATGCTTACCTAAATCTTTTGAGGTGTAACCTGAGGATGCTTACCTAAACCTTTTGAGGTGTAACCTGAGGATCTGAGGTAGTTTGTGGATCAACAGCTGCTTCTTGGCATCTGTGTACACAGTTTGCTGATCTTTAGTAACAGATCTTCTGTTGTGATCTTTACCGACAGATTTGTTCTTGTGATCTTTACTGACAGATTTTCTGTTATCTGGAAAGCAGAAGTTCATTTATCAGAACCCAAATATCCAAACCATCCACTGATCTGACCCAAACAAACATTTTCACATTTAAGCTTGTAACATGACATCTGCATATTGGAACAAAAATATTAAACTAGAGTCCCTTGAAGTGGACTGTTGTTTTACTGGCTGTGAAGAATTTAGGAATTCAAGAAAAGACTATTTCTTCCTTTTAGCTGTGGAGTGTTGAAACCATCTCTGATATTCTTCAGCAATGACCAGACTTTGAAATCAGCTGCTGAGGAGGAAGTATTAGATGTCAAGACTACATCATTTTCGTTTAGGCCCAACAAGGCATCTTAAGAAGTCTTCCAGTGGAAACCCCATGTTGATAGGAGTTTCTGTTTTGGAGGAGTAATGATAAGAAGATTTTCAAGATGGATGCCATGGTGACAATATCCAGTATCTGATACCAACTAACATCAAGTCTTTTGTCAACAGCACACTATCAATATGACCAGACATATGTTATTTAGTATTTTTGTAAAAATGATAGCCACTGCTGAGGATATATTGGATACAGGATTGATGTGGTTTTGTTTATGACCAACCAGATCAACTAGAATAAGTCTTCCGGTGAAAACTCTACGCAATATTACTGTTCACTCAGGAGTAGCGATAACAAGATTTTCAAGAAGTCAGTGTGCTGGACATTGGATAACAGACTGGCCCGAGTTTTATTACGACTCAACAAGATATCATACAAAGACTTTTGGTGAAAATCCCATGTCAATTTGACCTGATGTTCAGGAGAAGTGGTGGCCATGTTGGATATCCGATCAGCACCAATTTCATTTAGGATAACTACACATAATAAAAAGTCTTTCAGTGAAAATCTGTTGCTGATATGACTATCTATTCAGGAGGGGTGGCAATTAAAAGATTTTCATGCTGGACATTGTGGCAGCTATACGCTATACTGTTTATGTGAGTAGCACCAAGGAGACAATGGGATGAATGTGTTTGTAAAGTTTCATGGCATTCCTCTATGTACTTTAGTAGAAGTAGTAACAAACTTGTAATAATGGATGGATAGATCAAAGACAACAGGTGACAGACGATGGACAACAGACCATGTCATAAGCTCTTCCGGTTTATAACCAGCAGAGCTAAAACATGGGTGTTTCCTGTGCAGTTGGGATTAAGAGAGTTCTACTGCACATGCAACAATAGTACAGAAAGTTATGTACAGAGTGAAAAAACATGTAGTTCATCTTTTCTATTTTATTACTGTTCTAATTTTGCAACAAATCACATGAAACTAGACTTTTGTTAAACATGTGTCCTATACTACTGTTGACAATGGACAAGCTGTAAGTTGTTGTTGTTGTTGTGGGGTTTAACGCCATTTTTCAGCACGATAGGCTATACATTGCGGCCAGTATTAATGGTGGAGGAAGAACCCGGAAAACCCCGGAAAGAACCACCGACCCACGAGAAGCTACTGGCAAGCTTTCTCACATGCCCACATTGGCTGAATCTTAGACTCGAACCGCTGCAGACAGAGGTGAGATGGCAGTGATCCGTAACGAAGAGCGCTTTAGGACAAGCTGTAAGTCAATAAAAGCTAAAATTTCAAACAGATTGTCCAAAAACTGTAAAAATTATAACCCCCCCAATGTATGAAAGTACATAAATACATCTGTGTATTAAATTATATTTTGTATCCTTGCACTACAGTATTCACTCACTCTTTAATTAGTCTGTACCTCCCTCCCATATGTAAAAAGGATTAACATTGAGGATATAAAAAATGCACAGAACTTAGTAAGTCATTCATCAATTGATAATTTCAAACCTGTCACCCTGGGGTGCCAAATGCTATCAACTTATGGGGATTGTGAATCAAACAGAGTTTCTTGAGTAACATGATTGCCATATTTGCATGGAAGAGTCTATGTGATGCAATTCAGTGTCTTTTTGATAATATCAACTCTTGCATTTGGAAGAATTTTTAATTCTATCTTCTCAATTTCCATCAAATTTTTTTTATCAAATGATGCATTTTAGACAAAACCTCCAAGCAAGTGAAGGGTGCCATAAAGGTGAAGAATGCTGATTGGCTAAAGGAACTGGAACATTTCCATGTCATGACCCAAATTCATTTTCAACCAATCAGCTGTTGAATCAACCATGATGTGCATATTCAATTGATTTCAATGGCCTGCGCTGTGTGAAAGTTGGTAGAATTGGGTGAGACACTTAAAATACTTAATTCAAATGTAAGCTGGCAACATTTCCCTTGCAAAAAAATAATTATATGCTTATAGATCTGCTGGCATTTTCTCTTGGGTGGGATGACATGTCAATAATACATGTGACCTGGGGCAAGTGTAACTTTGATGACATGGCAAACCTCAACATTCTCCGTCTCTTAATTACTCAGAGGTCTGTCTCAGAAAGATGTGTGATAACTTGTTGAAACTTGTTGAAATGGCCACATCCACATGACACTTAAATTACTGAAAAGAGATACTGTAAATACAAATACCAGTGAGAAATTGATGGCCAGGATTGAAACTGCGGCATATGTTTATCATTTTTTAAATGCCATTTTAGCATCAAGATTACATAAGTACAAAAATGTTCTAGATTGATCACAAGACAAATCAAGTAATCTATAGCTGACACTCCCTAAATGCCAAGTGATGTTGAATTCTGCTGGTTATTAAGAGTAGAAAATGCACTTAGATTTATTCTGGAGATACGAATATGCAGCAACACAGCCCAAGGATGAGGACGTAGTAAAACTTTATGTGGCCCAGCCAATTTTCACCTGGTCAGGATGTGAGCACAAACGTTTATCAGAGATGCTGCCAGGAATTTATCTAACAGGGGGTGCGCTCCCTCCTTGTATCCAAAAAAAGGAGTTGGTGAAAAAGGATAGGGAATAGGGAATGGCAATATCTACCTAACACTTAAATATCTCTCTTCCTGTTTAACTCTATTAAAAAATTCTACTGAAATCAAAATCCTTAAAAGATATCACTTCTAGCTGTATAAGTATTAATTTTTTGGCTGTTTCTCGATCTGATTCTTAATCTGTTCCTAATCTGAGTATTGTTTGCTGCTGAGAACACCCTTTCAGTCTTCTGTCTGCTTGAACAAGTTGGGAAACTGTCATAGTTCTTATGTACAATTATCCATAGTTGTTATGTACAATTATCCAAATCTTATAGGTTTTCTCTCTTGGATATCTCTGCTCTAAAATAAGATTTTTCACTAATATAAGCTCTGCCAAAGCTTCACCTTGAATCAGTGCTTTGCTGGCTACTGTCTGATTTCTACTGTTACATAATGTTGTATTAGTGATTTAGATAATCAATGCCACAGTTTGCTTTTCCAGACAGAGGTATTTTGATTAAATATCCCTTCATTTTAACTACCTTTTTTTTATTCTTATTTATTCAATTTATTTTAACACTTTTACACATTTAATTTTGTAACACAGCTGAATAGGGTTTTGATGTGTATGCAGTTTGTATTTGTCTATCTAGCATGTACATTAGATTCATGTTCAGTCATTTTCAGGTTCAAAATAACTCACTCGTATTTGCAATAACAGCTCCAGTAATCTAATATACATGAAAACTCATTATTGCTATCATTAACTAGTATTTGTTGAATGAAGTCATCATCTGAAAAGTAACCTTCTTAGGAGTCAATCATTTGGGGTATTCTAGGCAGCCTGTATTTCAAAAAAGGGTTTGAAAAACTTTCTTGATGCAAGGTTCCAGCTATAATAGAATCCTTGTTCCAGGGCCCAATGTGCCAATCAGTTTAGCTTAACAACCATTTATGTCAAGTCAAGCACTAAGACCAGAGGTGCAACTTGCGTCATGACGATCTTTTCAACAGTTAACAGCTAAATGATTTTTTTTTTTACTGTGCAGAGTACCCTGTTATATGCACGACTTTCAGCTAACTTGTGGGACTTCTCGGGCATCAATGCTCTCCATTTGAGTGACTTTGTACACATTTTTTGAGATTCATGCACTTGTGTGCTCTGGCAGCATCTCTTTCTCCCCCCCCCCCCCCCGAGACGTGCTAAAAAAACTTTAATCCTGTTGCCAGTGTATTTACTAAAGGATGAATTGATAGGCAGCTGAACATAGTGAATGGAAATCAAGACACCAATTCTACTACTGCTGTGTGGAACAGTGAATGCAGTATATTAGAGCTTACTAGATCCGACTTGAAAGTATACAAAAAAGAGCTTGAAACTATGCCAAAAAAACATGCAATGCTCCTTTTACTTACTATTGCATTTTTCACAGGTATAAATTTTTCCTTCCAATCTTTCTTCCTCTGTGAACTTTGCAAGCATTTCTGAAAAAGTTTGTGAAATAAATCTATGCAGCAATTTTCAGTTTTTTTTTTAAGTTGGAAATACAGGGGTTTTTATTTTGAAAATCTTTCAAAAGTAAACTATTACACACCATTACACACAATGAATACAAACTTTAATATAAATAAAAATATGTTGTAACTTTAATAAATTCTGTAAATTCAATGACAGCAGATAATTTAGGAAAACCTGAAAGGTTGAAAATGTTTTGTAAGATATTGTGCTCTTTCCTAATGTAGAGTGCATTCATTTATTTATGTACGAGGTGTATTTAAAACATTCTGAATATTTGCATGCTGTGCAACAAATTTCTTTATTAATAAACAGTACTTCTAATTAGCAGTACCTCTAAGTATGACCCATGCACCTCTCTATTCTTTATCAGTAAGCCTGATTATCCAATTAAATGCCATTTTCTATTTACTTTTTGGTATACTGTTCATTAATGGAAAACTGCATTTTCTTATTTTGCATGGCAGCATTCAAAGCACCCGTCTCTCAGTGAATAATTTATGATGGATTCAGCCAAATATCACCTGGCAAGGTTTGGATACTGTGCTCATTCAGAAGACTGCCATAATAATGGATTAACGCGCTGGTGCATTGTCATGGATATCATAGGCGCTCTTGCAGATAGATGGTTCAGTTGTGTTCCACACCTTCTGGCAACACTATGAAGGCATACAAATGTCCAGTGACTCCAGTGGCTCACTAATTACTTAACTCATCCATGATTTTCTTATGATATAAGCCCTTAGTCCAAGTCTGATCAAAACTGGATAAAATATATGGACTCCAGTGTGGTAACAAGCAATTTCTGATGGACAGGTAATGGACAACACATGATGCATGATGGTTGCAATGTTATATGACAAGCTCACCTGGCATTATGCACAGGTAAGCAGCCTAGCCCCCCTTCAAAAACAAACAACTGACTTGAATTTTATTTAAAAAAAGGATCATTTAGTCATTTTTGTTATTAATATGGCTTGCATGTGCTAAATGTTTGGAAAAAAACCTGATTTTCTTTTACAAGTGACCATCTACAATTAATCATCAATAAAAAAAAATAAATATAAATTAAACTTGTTCAACATCTGAGAGCAAACCACTTTTATTAAACTTCAGCAAAATTTTACCCTGATCAAATCACTAGAGGTGTTTTAAATACCACAGATACTCACTTATAAGAGGAGTCCAGCTGCAAGCTGCCCAGAACCAGATCTGATGGCATATTATGTGTTGGCAGATCTGGGTCTGTGCAGTCTGTAATGAGTAATCAGCAAAACAAACAACACAGACTCTGAACTGCAGACACATTATGCTACAGCAGACCAGGATCTTTGTTGTTTGCAGTTTTACTCAATTTATAAGGGAGTATATATGGTATTGCATCTTTTATTTTGCAACATTTATTGCAGGCAGGAAAAAGAAAGATAAACAATTCAAGATGAAGACATTACCTATCTCCCTAATTTATGTCTGGTATCTTTAGGTTAGTTTTGATTTTTTACAGCACTACAACATTTTGAATGTTATATCATGCTGAGGCAAGAAGAGTTAAGTCCCTTGATAAAAAATGAGTTAAGTCCCTTGCTCAAAAAAATGCATCACAGGAGCCATTTTGGGCTGATATGATGAGGATTCAATCTGCATCCTTCTAAATGTTAGAAGTATGACACCATAACCACAAGGTTACTACAGATAACTTTTGAATCTTTCAAATGAGGAAACAAATCTCTCTAATTCAGGTAATCTTAAGCCAGATTAGTTTAAAAACCTCACTCACCTGTAATATGACAGATATCCTCTGCCAAGCTGGAATTGGTCTGCGTGATTTGGTACCGCTTTGGGAACTCTAGAGACAAATCCAGATAAGGTTCAAATCTCTGAGATTCATTCCCACATTCCATACAAGTAACCTATCAAGGAACAAAAATGCTTGTAAATACTGCATTAAATGTGCTCTGGGTTGGTTTAACAAACTTTAGTAAAACTTCTTGAGGGTTTAACTATGTCGATAAATCCAATCTTAGCCTGTAACTTTCCAGAAGTTTATTTACTAAAAGAATTCCCCAGAAACCCATACCCTTCCAACATTCTATTTATTTCAGCCTCAGTAAACCACCTATTTACATTCTATGTTTGAGATCTTCAACGATTACCCTATCCTTTATCTGTATGCACAAGTTTTTAAGACAGTCTGTTTTTAATTTGACAGAATTACAAAAGATAAAATATTTCAAGTGAAAAACCTTCTTTAATCATACTTACCTGATATTAAAATTTAAGAAGTACTGCCACCATCTCACAAATTCAACCTTCACAAGCCAAAACAAGACATTAAGAATGTCTTTTGGTTGGTTTAAGCATTAAAAGTGTTCAATTTTGCCAACTTACCAAGAGAATAGTTTCCCTTTGAGGGATAAGCATCAAATCCCATCATTCATCAGTTACTACTGGATTATAAGTGTATATTCTTCCACATGCCCAGTGTTATCTGGTATTACTAAAGAAACATGAATAGTCTTCCATTAGCGCCAAATCCAATCATTCATCCATTTTTACTGAAGTATAAATGCATATTCTTCTTGCTGATAGTTGTCCAATATTACTGAAGAAACATGATTTACTTTCATGTGTCAATAGTGTCATCTGGTATTACTGAAGAAATATCATTTATTTCCATGTGCCTAGTGGTATCCAGTATTAATGAAGTATCATCATTTACTTCCATGTGCCTATAGTGTTATCTAGTATTAATGAAATATCAAAATTTACTTCCATACGCTCATAGTGTTGTCTAGTATTAACACATCAACCCCTGGAGGTTTTATTCATTTTCGCCTGAAAATCGAGTAGGAAACACATTTTAAAAGCTATTTCTGAATAGATCCAAAAACACCAACTCCCTGGTGATCTTTCAATAACATACTTCCTAGTTGTGTTAGAAAGCAAATTTTTAGTAAATTGTGTTTCTCCGAGAATACTTACCCGATCACATTAATGTTAGGGATATAAGCCTGCTACCTCTTGAATCCAGCCCTACTAAAAGATGAAAATTCGTCTTTTCGGTCTATCTCATATAGTCCAAAGGGCAATAACTCTTGCCCCTTGATTACCTCCCCTTGCCACCGCCAGGTGTCATTAGTTTTTTAAGCGGAGCGATATATATTATACGAGGATGCTCACATAGCGGGGTGGTTGGGAGGGTTTTTAAGTAATGTGATCGGGTAAGTATTCTCGGAGAAACACAATTTACTAAAAATTTGCTTTCTCCTTCAAATACGTTCCCCGATCACATTAACGTTAGGAGAATAAGTAATAGGAGGAGGGAATGCTGAGCATCCTACCTCCACTCCAGGTACCTTCTAGGGAATGATGGCTGGATTCCCCATTTGAACGATAACCCGTTCTCCTAATTTCATCAGCAACACAGCCTTGGGTCCCGTTATATGTGACCCCTATATACGGTTAAGAAGATAGTTATTGAAATCTTCTTACCTACGAAATTTCACTGGCAAATCTAGCGAAGCTGATAGGCTGTGCTGATTGTTTTAAATGGGTCTGGTGGTCATCTGGGCTGCCGACACCGGACCTACCAGATTCAAGGTTTGCCTCTGCGAAGCCAAATCTCTGAGATAAAAACTGGAGAAGGTTGACTCTGCATGCCAGCCAACAGCTTCAATTATATCTCGGATCGAAACATTGCGTTCGAATGCCAGGGTTGCCGAGATTGCTCTAATCTCATGAGCCGTAATCTTCATGAGGCGACTCTGATCTTGTGAGACCTCAGAGTACGCTGAGCGTATAACCCACTTCAGCCATGAAGCAAGGGCTTGAGGTGTGATATCCCGTTTACCAGCTTTGACCGGAAGAAAGAGGCGCTTACGTGTGTCCCGACATGCCTCTGTGTGTTTTAAATAGTGCTTGAGTGCATGAACAGGATCTTGCATGGCTGCTGCTTTTGACTTATCTATGGAAGAGAGCGAGCGAATGATGATTCTTTGATTGCCAATGGATGGTAACCTATTTTTGGCTACAAAGCCTGGTTGCATCAGGAGGACCACCGAACCATCTGATCTGAACTGAAGAAAGTTCGGGTCACTGGAAAGGGCATTAACTCGCTCACCCTGCATGCTGAAGCTAAGGCTATCAAGAAACATGTTTTGTATGATAGTAGCTTTAACGAAGTGTGGGCTAAAGGTTCAGAATTGAGCCATGTTAAAACCCAGGACAGATTCCATTTTGGAAACAGGGTGAGGGATTTTGGTCGATTGAAATCAAAATTGGCCAAAAGATCTAATAGATCTTTGTTATGCCCAATATCACATCTACCATGATGGCGGAATGTGTCTGATATCATGGAGCGGCAGCCTTTGATAGTAATTGGGGCCAACTGTTTCTCCTCGAACAGCCAGAGAAAAAAGTCGGCCAGTTGAGGGATTGAGACACTCAAAGGGACGATGTTATTGATATGGCACCAGTCCCTGAAAACATGCCACTTTCCCTTGTAAGCCTTCAGAGTGGAGGGCCTTCTTGCTCTTGAGATTCTCTCCAAAATCGAAGGTTTAAATTGTTTGTCTCGCAAGGCTGCCCGGACAAGAGCCTTAAGCGTGAAGAAGAAGACAGTCCGGGCAGGGGTGGAACACCTGTGACCATGGTTGTTTGAGAAGATTTGGGCTGGTTGGAATCTTCCTGGGTAGATCTATCGCTAGATCGAGTAGATCGGTGACCCAGGACTTGTTCCATCTGAGAGGGGCAATCAGAATCATCTGACAGCTCTGACCCCTTAACCTCTGGATTATTTTCGGCACCAAAACCGTGGGAGGATAGGCAAATGCCCACAACCCCTCCCAGCTGATTGACAGAGCATCCACGGCCCAAGCCTCTGGGTCTGGAACTGGAGAGACGAAGGTGGGCAACTTGCAATTCCACCTTGTCGCAAAAAGATCGATCATTGGACGCCACCAAAGTGTGCAAATCCAAAGAAAGACTGATTGATGGAGTGACCATTCCGTGTGAATGACTTGACCTTTCCTTGATAGAGTGTCGGCCAAGACATTGAGTCTGCCGGGAAAGTGTCTGATTTGTACGTTGATGTGGAGGTTGTCGCACAAACGTAGAAACTGCCAGATCAGAATGCACAGGTCTGGTGATTTGGTGCCCCCTTGTTTGAGGAGGTAAGTCACCACCACAGAGTTGTCTGACACAATGAGGACAGTTTTTCCTGAGAGTTGATCCTTCCAGAAATGAAAGACATTGATGACAGCCCTCATTTCTAAAAGGTTGATGTGGAGAGGCCTCTCCCCTGACTCCCACGTGCCGCTGACTGTAGCGAAGTCCGGCAACAGGTGGGCACCACAACCGTAGGTACTGGCGTTGGTACATACCGTTATCTCCACTTCGGGCATCTCCAGAGGAATCCCCGTGGACAGCAAACCGGGTTTGTGCCACTGACGCAGGAACGATCGTATCTCGGGCGTGATCATTATTGTTTGATTGAGGAGACTTGAAAAGGGGCGCCATTGTGCCAGTAACGTCATTTGTAAGGGATTCATAAAAAGATGGCCAAGCGGGATCAAGTCCGCCGCCGCATTGAATAATCCGAGGAGTTGCAAGAATTCTCTCGCTGAAATCCACGTCCTGTTGGAAACGGACTCGACGAGTTGGACGATCCGGATTATGCGAGCACGAGGAAGCCATACTAGATTCAGATCGGTGAGAAACTCCATACCCAGATGGACAAAACACTGGGATGGACGGAGATCGGACTTTTCCCAGTTCACGAGAAAGCCTAGATGATCTAAAAGTGCTAAAAGATCGTTTCTGCCTTTGAGCAGAACAGAACTTACCATATGTTTCTGGAGGATGTCGTCCAAGTACACTGCCATCCCTGTAGATGAAGTCGAGCGGAACAGGGTGACGACGCGATCCATAACCTTGGTAAAAGCCCAAGGGCTGATGTTGAGGCCAAAGTGTAGGACCTGGAACTGATAAACCGCGTCGCGGTAAGCGAATCGGAGAAATTTCCGTGACGCGGGGTGGATAGGGACGTGAAAATATGCGTTGGTCATATCTAGACTGATGGCATACTCGTCCCGCCGGATGGAAAGACGGATTGATCTCACCGTTTCCATCTTGAATTTCGGTGGTAAAATGTATTGGTTGAGACGACTCAGGTCGATGATCGGCCTCAACTTGCCTTTTGTCTTCTTGATAAGAAACAGCCTGGAATAAAACCCCGGCGATTGCGTTTTTTTCACAATCTCCACCGCCCGTTTTTCTATGAGCGACCGTATCTCCTGTTGTAGAAAGGTACCCTTCTCCCGATCGGACGGTACGTCCATGAAGAGGGGAGAGGAGGACAGGGAAGGGGGTTGGATAAATGAAATCTGAAGTCCCTCCAAAATGACCTGGATCACCCAATCGTTCTGAGGGAAAAAGATGGTCCAGTGGTCCTGAAATTGCAGGAGGCGGCCGCCCACAGGTAGGCTGTCCGCGGGTGGTGGAGAGGGTATGTCAATTTTTTAGAGTTAGGAGGCTTGAAGATGGAGAAACTTTGTTTCTTACCGCCTCTGTATGGTTGCCTCCTAGCTTGATTAGACTGTTGTCTCCTGGCATTGGGTTGGGATCTATACTGCACATTTGTTTGTAAGATCCCTTGTCCCTGGTCCACCAATCATCCCTCCACTGTGGCAGGGGCTGATTTTTTCTAAATGCCTGCAAGGGTTGGGCGGCGAGTTGGAGGGGCAGTTCCTGAGCTGCCTGCTTCCGAACTCCTTCAATTTTTCCTCCAAAGAGTAAAGGCAACCCAAACAGAGTCATCCGTAAAGCCAGAGTATGATGGGGCTTGAGCGACGTGGACCACAGACATGCATCACGTCATATCAGGTCTAAGTTGGCAGAACCAGTCAACGCATTAGCCATGGAATGGTGAGCTGTCCTGTTAATAACTCTAGCAATCTGGGCCGTCGCTTCCCAAGCGTGGTCATTGTCGGATTTTTCTGCGAGTCGGAAAAATGGCTAATGAAGCCAAGTCTAACATTGAAGGCGTAGCAACTACATTCCGGACTAGCTTTGAGGTGGCATGGAACACATTTTTGTCCACTTTGTAAAACAGTGGAGTGGACATGTGACCTGCTGCCATATTTTTTTCCAGGGCCGGAAGATCTGTACTGAAGGTGTCTGAATGAGTTTTGTACCAGCGACATGAGAACGTCGCTGGTACTTGGCTTTCTGAAAAGAACGCCTTAGCATTCCCCGGATCACCTATTCGTCCTGATAGACGATCACTGATCTCCTTAATTTTTGCCAACTGGGAAAGGAGCCGGAAGGACGGCATCTCTTCCTCCCCGTCAAGATCTACAGACGTCTTAACTTTGTAGTCTTGAGTGGCGGTAGGAGGTGGAGGGCATTCTGAAGTTGCCAACACCCTATAAATTTCTTCCACTGCCGCCTTGAAGCCAAACTCAGTCCGTTCCATGGTTGGATCTGTGTACGGCTGATTTGCAGGAGTTTCGTCACCCTCACTGTGTACCGAGTCGTGTTCTGTAATAGCTTGCATTTCTGGATAGAGCATACCAGGTGGCATAGATGACGCGATTCCGTCATCCTTAACACTGTCACTAACTCTCCCTTGTGGATAAGCCGTGAACATATGGACGGACGGCCCTGCCAGCTGGTTTGTCCGGCTTGTGGTCGGTGTGAATGTTGGCGACGGTCCTGCTATCACCAGTACCGGCTGCTCCAATGGCCTGGCTGGACAGACAGATTTCTCACTAAAATCTCCGCCATAGTATTGGTGTGTTGCCGGCGGTACAGCTTGACGGACGGATTTATCACTAAAATCCCCGTAAGTCATGTTTGGTCAGACCATTTTACCAATAGGGTCCCCATGCTGGGACAGCCGGACGGCCAGTGACATAGAGGTTGTATAGAGAAATGGATCCGATGGATCCGGTAAAAACCCCATGCGTCCTGACTTACAGGCCCGAAGGCCATGCTCGGATATGCGGGGGGACTTATGCCCACTGGGCAATCTAAAATTGGGGGAACATTCCCCCAAAGAGTCTGAAAAAGCCGTGGAAGCGAGCGAGGGAAATAAGGGTAATATCTGGCCTGATGTCAATAGCTGCATCGTCGTTTCATGGACCAAACGACGCATCTGTTCAAAGTTTGACTGTTGTACCCTGTCAACATTATTTTCCTCCATTGCCGCTGATGTTACTGTGGCTGACGGTTGCAAACGACGAACTTTAGGTGGGGGGGGGACCCAAATGTCCCCCACAAGGCTCGCAATGGAGGCTGTCTTCGGATGTATACCAAGGACATCAATGCTATCTTTCTTCGACTAATTCCATCTATCCCTCCCTTCTGCTGCCTTCTGGACTACATCAGCCCACTTTTGCTCTGTCCAAGTATTACACACACTGCATGGTATAGATGATGTACACTTGGTACATACAATACAAGAGCCATGGTTGTCTTCTTTTGCTTTGAACTTTTTGCATTTCATGCATTTGGTTGACATTTCTACTGAAATGACACAAGAAAAGAAAACAAAGCACAAATTATCAATTCAGCATGTTATTAATTCGCTAATACCACAACCGTTACTAACGGAGTAAGCGAAATTAGTCAGTGTCAGGTTAACTCTTAACTGACAACACGAATTCCGCGATAGCGTGTGTAACATGGTCTTCAGTAAACGAAATCCGTAAGGGTGACAAAGTCACTCAATTTGAAAAAAAAACTGTTAAAATAATGTATACAACCTGTAGAAGAATGATTGTCCAACACAATAAATCCAAATTTAACTTCGGATGGTCCAATTTAATGCTAAGATGGCTTGGATTGTTTGGAGGTATAATGTACAT
This sequence comes from Sinohyriopsis cumingii, assembly GCA_028554795.2. Classification (NCBI taxonomy): domain Eukaryota; kingdom Metazoa; phylum Mollusca; class Bivalvia; order Unionida; family Unionidae; genus Sinohyriopsis; species Sinohyriopsis cumingii. The sequence continues at coordinate 117,817,291 of CM068832.1, forward strand.
GTTATCAGTACAAGTGAAGGTTAAAAACTAGTGACACCTGGCGGTGGCAAGGGGAGGTAAGGGGCAAGAGTTATTGCCCTTTGGTCTATATGAGATAGACCAAAAAGACGAATTTTCGTCTTTTAGTAGGGCTGGATTCGAGAGGTAGCAGGCTTATATCCCTAACGTTAATGTGATCGGGGAATATATTTGAAGGAGAAACATCATTTTTCATTGGCTATTTGACTCGCGCATGAGCAGAAGGGTAAAAGTTGGAGTTCCTTTTTGTTTTTGCTAAACAAGCCATTATTTTTGTACTGAGACCACTCTTTATTCCAAATGCCCATCTTATCCTACTTTTTGCAAAAGCTCATCTGTCTGTTTGCAGTTCATACCAGTTTGCCTTAGATGTGAGACCAAAAAGTCTAAAATCTGGACACAAAATCAGATTCCGACCACGGGCAAATTTTGGGTAGAAAAAAGTCGGGTCCAAAAAAAATTAGGTTTTTTTTATCTGTATTTTGTAGTGCAACTAGATATTCCAGATTATTTGGTATCATTGTGGAGCTACATCTGTCAACCTTTCTATAATACCACCCACTTTAGTGTATCATGCATGACCTTGATGCTACAGAGCTCAGCAGTAGGCTACTACCTCCTGCCCCATTAAGTCATCGCTAGGGGTTAATGTGTTAATGAAGTACCATGATTCACTTCCATATGCTCATGTTATCTAGTATGAATGAAGTATCATGATTTACTTCCATATTCCCATAGTGTAGTCTAGTATTAATGAAGAAACATGATTTACTTCAAAAATGTATTTTTTCTATAAATACATTATCCAATATACAACATAAGATTAGGCATGGTGCAAAAATTATATCCCCTTACTCTGGACTGGCTCCAGTCTATTATTGCATGAGCAGATTAGTAAAAGTGAGACTGATGAAGAGACATGTCTTAAGTGAAAATAAAACATTCAGTAGGATAATTAGTAAGGGCCAGTTTACTTAAAAAATAGGTACTGGTTATTTTGCAATCTGTAGCATGGACTAACTATGTTCTTGATGTTAAGAATATACATGTACCTTTGTTGCAGGTTGTTGTTGTTGTTGTTGTAGGGTTTAACACAATTTTTCAGCGCAAGAAAAGCTATACATGGCGGTCAGTATAAATGGTGGTGGAAGAACCCAGGAAAATCCCAGAAAGAACCAATGACCCACGAGAAGCTACTGGCAAGCTTTCTCACATAACCACAATGGCCAAGCTCAAGACTCGACCTCACACAAGCAGAGGTGAGATGGCAATGATCCATAATGGTGAGCGCTTTAGACCACTCTGCCACTCGAGGCCCCTCTTTGTTGCAGGTAGACTAGAATCTAACCTATGTAAGTTCATACTGCAAGTCACTTTGCTCAAGAGATGGAGATAATAACCAATCAATGTACAAAAGCTTGTGATGGTTGGGTGGGGTGGGTTTGTGGAAGTGGCAGACTTACCATAGTAGTCTGGCACTGAGACAGTGGATAAAAAAACTGATGTGGGTTAGTACTAAAAACAATGAAGAATACTTGTCTTGAAAATTCTGGGGCCTGTCTATTTGGCTTGCCTAAAAATATTATTTCATATAAGTACCTTGCTAACAAGTTCTCCCTGAAACCAATGAGATATGGATGGCTTTTCCTGAGTAGGTGTGGATGACTGCTGCCTTGAGGTTGATGAACTTGGTGTAGATAACTTCTGCTGCCTAGATGATGACCTAGTTTTACTGTTGCTAGGAGACTGTTGTTCATACCGGGGTGTCATTCTTTTTATTGATGTGCTGGCATCTAATTCCTGCTGCACCTTATCTAATAATTCACTGCAAAGAAAGTATATACAGCTAAAATGTACAATAGTGTAATTGTGACACTGTCACTGGGGTGATGAAAACTGGCCTATTGTTTATAGCAATAATTAGCAACTTTTAAGAGAAGCTTACACAATAAATTTCATGACTAAATATGTATGTGTTTAAGAAATGAAGCCTAATGTAAGAACTTGCATTTTAATAACTGAAGTGGAAACAGCTGGCCACAATGATCTACTTTTGTGGGTACAATATGTGTAGTATCCCAAAATAATACATCACTGAAATTTCAAAGTTGTGCAGGTCAATGAGCTTAAAGCAAAAACTTATATATATATATATGTATGTATATCTGGGGTTTTAAAGTATGTTAGCATGATACAGGCTAGTGCTGATTAAATGTTGAGATATAAAAATGTAAGACATAAATAACTGCAAATAACATTAGGACCTTTTATGGATGAAGTACTTGTCCTTTAAGCAAAAAGGTTCTTCAACTTTACCATGTCTGGCCTGTGAAAAAACTTCACTATCTCTATCCTGTGATTAAACTTCACTAAGTATATCCTGTGATAAAACTTCACTAAGTCCATCCTGTTATAAAATTTCACTAAGTCTATCCAGTGATAAAACTTCAGTGCCTATCCTGAGATAAAATGCCACTATGTCTAGCTTGTGAAAAACGTCACAATGTCTAGCCTGTAATAAAACTTTAGTATGTCTACCTTGTGAAAAAACTGTACTATGTCTAGTCTGTGATGCTTCAATGCTAATTTGAATATCACTGATGCTGCCAGTGCCAGAAAGGGACATCTATGCCAGACTCTACCATTATGCTGGCTGGGAGAAGCCGCTGGATTGAAGTTAGCAATACTTACCACAGAAACTCCTGAGCATCGTGTTGAGCATAACCTTTGAACGCTGGTATGGCATGCCAAACTGCAGACAGAAAGGCGTAAGGGCTGACCTGGGCCCATTTTCCTGACCACAAGACTCGGAGCAGGCCATGGAGTTCACGACAAAGGGATCTAAAGAAAAAGTTTTCAGAAATTGACCCCAAATGTACGTATGAATGTATGTGTATAATATAAAATCTGTCTTGTGAAACCACCCCTTCTGTCAACAAAATCAAGACAGACGGTCTCTCCTAAAAGAATTGTGGAAGATTACTTGTTTTTAAGGTTTAAGAAGGTAAATTATCCACAACTGTTGTACATGCATTTTATTCATTATTCATAGTTCTTGTTAAAATAATGCGCTCATTTCATCTTGAAGTAATTTTGTATATCAATACGGATATACATCTATCATAAAACATGTAAATCTATATTTGAAGATTATGTGTACATGTGGATTCGCATATAAATTGCAAAAATTAACTTAGGTAATATTTATTTATCCTTTCTATGCATTAAATTGACATGTCCTCAGATTTTCAGAATAGCCTCATATGTGGCATAAGAACTGCACAGTCAGGTAAGACTCTATTTACTCATCCTGTATGCGACTTGCACTGCAGAGGTTTTGATCAGGTTTTGAGTAAATATAGAACATGTGTGTATCAATGAATGAAATCAGAAGATAGAACTTATTCTGAAACCAAATAAATTTATTTAAAGACAAAACCAAAATGCTTAATTCATCAATGACATTAACTTAATGAGATTAACTTGATCAACAAGGGGTGCAACAGGTTACACCACAGTGAACAGATAATGGCTTGTTGTGTGTGTTCTAAAAACAGTAACATCCAAAACTCAACAAACAACATGAACCACTGACAATGTCAATCAGATCAGGAATATGATAATCACTTATTAATGACATGGGCAAAGACCTCATTCACCCAAGGTATTACAGATCTAATCTAAAGACAAACGATATACCAAATTGTTACAGAGTTTAGAAGTTCTTCACAGATCATAAATAAACAATACAAACCTTTGAACTGGCTATTCTAATCTGTGACTGCTCTATTCTAAGAAAGCAATAGTTAATCGCAATGAGTGACATCTACTTTAGTCATGGCAACCAGCATCACTTACAGATTTTATGAACCGGTAGCAATACTTTTTTTCCTGAGCACAAAGCACCCTCATAAATGACCATGGATACAAATGATTAAAAAAATGTCAATGGTACATATATTTATCTGTTTTTGAGATGCAGTCATGCACAGCAGCGATGATTTTAGAACAATCAGCACTTTGCAGACACTCCTAAGCTGTCACAGTTACAATGGATGAAATAAACATCAGCAGTGCAGTGTTGCCAACATTTAGCAAGATAACTCTTCCTACATTTTTACAATTAAATACAAGATCAAATAAAAGAGGAAAAAAGTGGTGTTGTCCTGATTAACTTTCTGTAAAATCGTCTAACTTCACAATAAAAGAATGTGAATTAGAAAAATACATAAAGAATAATAATATGAATCAAGGTTAATATGTAGACCATAATTATGAAAAGAAAATTCACAAATTAACAAGAAAAAGCACAACCAAATTTATTTTTCCTTTAATAAACCATAAGCCCTTGCTGATGGTGAAAGAAGGATGAAAAGCAAAGCTGTACAAAACATGCACAAGTTTTACAAATGCTAATGACTCTTGAGAGAGATTAATTAACTGAGAAATAAGCTCCATCAGGGTATAACCAAATGTCTGCTAAGAATATACCACTAATAGAAATAGAAAATTTGCTAATTAATCTTCTGAAGAGATGGCAATCTTTCTGGATGTCAATAATGCATATACTATGGCCATGAGACTGAGAAGGAATGTAGAGAGTATGCTTGAACACTAAAGGTACAGGGTTAACTAGAAGCAATCCAGTATTCTGGAATCTTCTGGTTCACCCTAATAGGAGGATGAATTTTAATCATATGTTTGGTTATTTTTGACCTGAAAAAGTACCAGCTATGCAAAAACGACAGGTATAGTCTTATTGATATTAAAACTCAGGCGTTTTCTGGTTGCTATTTTTGTTGTTTGTTACCAAACCCATGATTGGTGGATATTTCACAAAGCCATGTGAGAGGTCTAGTTGAGTACACAAGCCATGTCCATGAGAGTTTTATACATGTGGTGTCAAAAAGATCATCACTGACAAAAATCTGTATGCCAAGGTCTCCTTTTACCAAACATATGTTCATGTTCAAAACGAAACAAAAATTATTCTGCTAAAATCATGGCTGTATATAGAGAATGTGGAAAAATCAGCAGATTTTTGTGCCAGAGTGATGTTCTGGAGTTCATGGGTACCTAAGGAACCAGTTCAAAGATGGGTGATTCAGTTGTGTTTCAGAGCTTTTTGACATAACTCTGCAGGCAAAAGAATGTCCTGTGACACTAGCAGAGTGAGGCACAGATATAAGGATGACTCTAGGATAGAAAAATAATGAACGTACAGCTCTCTTTAAAGTCTGGCACTATCAACTGGTTTATTGTCTGCTCATTTTCTCCAATCCAAGCTGTATTATTTTCTCTTGAGTCTGGTTCAAAAAGAGTAAATTCTGTAAATCAATGTTTCATCACCTGAGACAACCACTACCAAATGTCTGTGGTCACTCTTTTCATATCTGGCGAATGGATGTTTGTCAATTTCTCTTTTTGATCATCCGTCAACAAATGCAGGACCCATCTTGCACAAACCTTTCTGGGCTTCAAAAGTTTCTCAAATATATTAAATTACCCCCTTCACAGCAGTCACTTCCTGCTCACCAATCACAGACAATGATCTTCCAAAATGTGGGTCATCTTCCATGGATTTATAATCATCTTTAAAAAGATGAACCCCACATCAAATTGTAGGACTGGACAGGGAATTACATCCATAAACTATATCTAAGTTGGCCTTGATAACAGTGGAGAAAAACCTAAGAGTGCCTGGACTTTATAGGAAACATTTTGCTTAGTAGCAGAATTGTTCTCTTCTCCGACATTTTTACATTATTTTCATTTATCTCCGTTGTGACACATACATAACAGACACTGTCCATCATGCATACATAACAGACACTGTCCATCATGCATACATATCAGACACTGTCATGACGCATACATAACAGACACTGTCCATCATGATGCATACATAACAGACACTGTCCATCATGACGCATACATAACAGACACTGTCCATCATGCATACATATCAGACACTGTCATGATGCATACATAACACTGTCCATCATGCATACATAACAGACACTGTCATGATGCATACATAACAGACACTGTCCATCATGACGCATACATAATAGACACTGTCCATCATGCATACATATCAGACACTGTCATGATGCATACATAATACTGTCCATCATGCATACATAACAGACACTGTCATGATGCATACATAACAGACACTGTCCATCATGATGCATACATAACAGACACTGTCCATCATGCATACATATCAGACACTGTCATGACACATACATAACATACACTGTCCATCACGCTGCCCATGCAGCTGCAGATCAGTCTACATAACAGACACTGTCCATCATGCATACATAACAGACACTGTCCATCACACTGCCCATGCAGCTGCAGATCAGTTTAGAGAATGTTTTTTTTTGTCTATCAATCAGCATCAAATATTCTGACAGGTTCAAAGAAACAAATGATTCAACAAAATATTTTCAAATACCCCCTGCAAGCTGTGACAAACATACACACAATTTTGTGGCAAATGTGGGGATTCAACAGTACATATAAGGTAAAGACAAACATACTTATATACATACTATGACAAATGTAGTGATTCTACAATACATATATCATTAAGATAAACATGCAAATTCAGCACCAACATACGCACACAGTGTGCGACAGTTGTGGATATTTTGCACTACATATATTGCTAAGACAAACATACATACACATTCTGTGACAGCAGTGGAGATTCTACTGTACATATAAGATGCTGCTTCCTTTTGGGAGTGGTAGGTGTAGCACCTCCATTCAGACCTCCACTGCCACAGGATTTTCGGCTGTTGAATGACTTTGATGACAATGGCGACACCAAGTGCTGCAAGCCAAGAACAAGAAAAATTAGTCACAAAAAAGTCATCCACGTTTACATAAAGATTCATCATTATTTCATACGAACTTGCTTTCAGACAGATACTGTGTTAACCTTTTAACTTGGACATGCATGTTGCTGGAATATTCAATTTAACTTTGGACATGCATGTTGCTGGAATATTCAATTTAACTTTGGACATTTATGTGACTGGAATCTTCAAATTAACTTTGGACACCTATGTTACTGGAATCATCAATATTCTCACATGATCATAATTACAATCTGATGATGATTCCTTCATGCAAACCGGAGATTTGACCATTAGATCAGGAAATGTGTTCACGGAACATGGAAGCCCAAACACAGCTGTAAACAGAACTGAAAGTAAAACCTAACAAAAAGTATGATGGACAAATAGACCAGGAATCCAGATTCCAATGGTTCTTGCTTGACATATTTTCAGAAGATTAATGTTGGGTTGTGTTTGTGAACTTTCATATAAAAACATTAAAATGAGATTTTCAAACTAAAAACATCAAGGATAAAACAAAGCATACAACGTAGTCATTTCATGCATCAATTTATAATTTCAAACATCATCGTCAAAGTGTCTTTAAAACTGTCATCTTATTGATGTTTCAAACCAAATGGGAGAATCTTTACTAACGCAGTTGCCACATCTGATGAAGTTAAGTTGTCCTTGTTAAGTTCTGAATAATTCTGTAAAATTCTGTAACTTGTAGAGTTAATCTCTCTGAACATATGTAAGAGCTACATCTTTTTATTTTATGAAATTTTTCTATGAGAAATATTAAAACAGGACACTAAAACAGTGAATGCAGATGAGCTTTTACTGAAAATGGACTGCTCTAGGAACCAGAAAAGGATAGCGAGTAGTCTCTCTGGTTGTTTACATTGACAGCTTCTGATTCTTTTAAACGTAGACAGGATGACAATGTTAGGGGCAACCTGGTGACAACCAGGATAAAAATTATTAATTGATGAAACAAATGACTATGTTTTTGCATTTTTTATATCCTTGATGCTTTTCATTTTAAAATCAGTGTGTGTGTGTGTTATAAAAAAATTGCTATGGGGAGGGGGAAATATGAATATACTAGAAATTCTTTTAAATTTTACTTCTTTAAGCTGTTTATTTGGCAGTTTAATTTATAAACAAATTAAAGACATTTTCATATAATTATATTTTAAATGTCCTATGAGCAATGCCAAATTCTTCTGAGTCTGTGCTAGTGAAAGCTTATCATCTGCAGAGTATGTTGAGCAAATACTGTGATTTCAGGATGGATGGATGAATGGGCTGACAGAAGGCCATACAGATAAAAGCCATGTTTCATTATTTCTGACCTTGATAGCAGTGCAAAAATAATTGCTTGGAACTTTGATTCACATTAAATGCAACTATTTTGTCTCTCCCATTAAACTTCTAGATGTCACTGATGTGTCTTGGAGATGTTTAAAAATTTAACATTTTGAAACAATAAGCAAAGTGTAAATCCAGTATAATTATTTTCTGAACTGCTTTAGAAACCTGATTTCTAAAACAGATGAACAGAAGAATCAAGGTCCTGAGAATACCTTCTTTTTTCGGAATATAAAAAAAGTTTCTGCAAAGGTTCAAATATCATTCTGCAGATTTTCATTTTAATTTGCTTCACATCTATTACAATTAAAACTAGGTAAAAGTAAACTATCTTGTAGAGTGTTCATCAAATAATGGTATGGCTACTGGAGAAGTTTTATGAAATGGACTACCATCTTAATATTTATAATAGGCTTTTATTCCAAGTTTTCCAACTGTACCTCAAAACATTCTATAGTTGATAAACGAGATCTTCTTTGTGTTGGTGTTTTTATAACTGGTGACTCTGCTGATGACTTCTTCACTGAATTTTGTTGTGTAGTTTGTGGACTGCTATCAGCATCAAACATTAAGTTCAAGTAAAAGTGTCGAAACTCCTCGATATGACTGTGTATAAAAAAATCAAAAGAAAGGATTTTAAGTTTTTATGAAAATACAAAAGTAATTCCAATTCAAGCTACAATCATGACTTGCCAACCTAAATCCCCAGGCTCTTTGTTACGTATTTCCCTGCTGCCCTTTATCTCATCAACTAAAGCTACATCCATGACTTACCATAAGCAGTCTCTTTATCATGTATTCCCAATTCCCCCCCCCCCCCATCCGAACTCATCAACTAAAGCTACATCTGTGACTTGCCATAACCAGGCTCAATTATATGTATTCCCCATCCCCCCATCCAAACTCACCAACTAAAGCTACATCTGTGACTTGCCATAACCAAGCTCAACTGTATGTATTCCCCATCCCACCATCCAAACTCATCAACTTAAGATACATCCATGACTCCTTGTTAAGCATCTCCTAAACCTCTTTATATCATGAGCAAGAACTACATCTATGGCTTTCCATGGTAAATCCATGAGCACGAACTACATCTATGACTTTCCATGGTAAATCCATGAGCAAGAACTACATCTATGGCTTTCCATGGTAAATCCAAAGGTTCTTTGTTACATATTCCTCACTCCCCACTTACCTTGCTAACTAAAGCTACATCCAAGACTTGCCATAGTAAATCGCAAAGCTCTTTTTTGTACATTTCCATTTCCTTACCATCTCACCCATTTACCACTTCAACATCAATAGTATATCACATATATAGTAACTCCTTTTTGGACACAAAATGCTAAAGTTTTTGGATCTTGCAATTAGAGAAACCTTAGCTAATAAGAAACTAGGTTGCTTGTTTTCCATCCTTCAGTTTCTTACTTGTTAAGATTTCTCCTAATAAATTCTGTTGTATAACAACTTGTTCTTTAAGATAAAATCCTGCAATCTGGTAAATGCACCAGTGATAGAGAAACTAAATGAAACGCTACTCAATGAAGACTATTTTGAACACAATAATGTGAAAAAGAAACGATGTGACAAAAAAGATGCATTTTAAGTGCAATATTGTAAAAAACAACAACAATGGAGAAAAGAAAAGACACCAACAACAAAGTTAGAAATGTAAAGCATATGAGGTCCCTTTCATTGCCACTTAAACAACAATAAAATGAAAGAGGGTTTGCTAACTTTACAATTAAATGGATTATTCAAACTTCTGTAAAGACTGTAGGAAAGTAACTTTACAATTAAATGGATTATTCAAGCTTCTGTAAAGACTGTAGGAAAGTAACTTTACAAATAAATAGATTATTCAAACTTCTGTAAAGACTGTAGGAAAGTAACTTTACAATTAAATGGGTTATTCAAGCTTCTGTAAAGACTGTAGGAAAGTAACTTTACAAATGAAAGGATTATTCAAACCTTTGCAAAGATTGTAGGAAAATAACTTTACAATTAAATGGTGGATGCAAACCTCGGTAATGATTTTAAGAAAAATATCAGATTAATGCAAACATACTTGTGATAGAGAAAGCAATGTTGCCCATTTCATTTACTTAGCTCAAACAATAATAATGAACAAGAGTCCCAAGAGACTGATGCTCTATTGACTGAAAAGAATTTTCGGATAACATGGGTAGAATATCATATCAGACAATGTAAAGATGTAACCACATGATCAGTTTTATTAAATCTAAACATAATATTGTTTGGAGAAGAAAAAAAGAACAAGCACCCCCCCCCCCCCAAGTTACTGATATCATATAATTAAAACTATTCTTCAGATGTATCACAGACTGGGTCCGATGATAAAAATCCATTCACCCTAGTTCATACTATTAGGCTGAAAAGACAGTACAGCTGAAAGCCTTTGACTTTAAAATCCATGTCAGATTGCTGACTATCAACTTGTGCATTGGAATGCAACTAAATACAAAGCTGGGTCAAAATTCAACTGTATACATTGAAGGCACTCTGTTCAATAGCTTTGTGAAGCATAACGATGAAAGCCTTTTTCCTGACAAGAGGGTCAATTAGGTCTAGTTTTCAAAACACCTTCCCAAAAGTGTAGATATGTTGGTGGTCAGATATGCAATGCTTTCATTCAGAACCACTTAAATATTGCAAGAAGTATCTGAATGAAAACCCAATGTCAGAGTAATGATAAGATTTTTGATGATACAGCTATGGTGCCATGTTTTACAGCAGATGACACCATTTTCACTGGAACTAGCTACATTATGCAAGGCAGCAAGGCAGCTGTTAGCACCATTTTTAAAAATCTTTGGTACGAATTGGTCGGGGTTCAAACCCGTGACCTCCTGCATCTGAGGCGGATGCTCTAACCACTTGGCCACCAGAGTGGCCGCATAGAGAATGTTATCCTTACTAAACATGCGAGGGAACTGAGTACAGAATGTTTTCCACACCTAACACCCAAGGTTACTCTTGAGTAGAGAATGCCTTCCATACCTAAAAAATAAGGTTACTCATGAGTAGAGAATGCCTTCCATACCTAAAAAATAAGGTTACTCTTGAGTAGAGAATGCCTTCCATACCTAACACCCAAGGTTACTCTTGAGTAGAGAATGCCTTCCATACCTAATACCCAAGGTTACTCTTGAGTAGAGAATGTTTACCATACACAACACCTTTGTGAACTGTGAGCAGAAAATGTTCAGCAAACCTACCACATGAAGTAACTGTGAGTAAAGAATGTTTTCCATAACCAACGCCTGAGGGAACTGTGGATAGAAAATGCCTTCCATACCTAACACCTGAGGGAACTGTGATTGGAAAATGTTTTCCATACACAACACCTGAAGGAACTGTGATACAGTAAAACCTGCCTTGAAAAACCACTGCTATGTGAGACCACCTGACTAGACAGACCATATTCTCAATGCACAAATTTATTGATTATATAGCATTGTGACTTGTGATGAGAGACTACCTGTCTTCAGAGACCATATGTTTTTGGCACATTAGGTGGTCTTTCAAGACAGGTTCTACTTTAATTGTTTTTCCTAACTTTTTTGAAGCATGATTAGCATGCTGGATTTGCAACCTTTCTTGTGTTGATGTACCATTTAAAATGCCTAAACTGAATGAACTTTGAGTTTGTTCTTACCTTAAGACCTGAATAACAGAGTTCATATAACAGGTGTTGCCTAGGTTACGTAGCCCAGTTATTCCTGGGTAGATTGTGGGCTTCTTGATGAGAGGACTAGAAGAAGGTTCTTTGGGTGGTTCTCTCTCTTTCTTTGGTATTCTCTGTAAACAAGAATAAGAATAAGAAATAAAATCGATCTATCTATCATTCTATTTATTTATTTGTCTATCCTTATTTATGTATCTAATTTCTAAAATCTATTTGTCTATCCTCATTTATCTCTAATTTCTAAAATATATCCATCAACCAATTTTTCTATCCTCATATTCATGATGTCTGAGCTGACCAAATATACAAGTAAGCAGATAAATACCTTTCATTCACTCATACTGACACCTCCCCATCAACAATTTTCATAAATTTGAGTTGACACTGATAATAGGACAGTGTACTATTTTCTTACATATTAGGACCCAGTGTACTATTTTCTTACATATCAGGACCCAGTGTACTATTTTCTTATGTATTAGGACCCTATGTACTATTTTCTTACATATTAGGACCCAGTGTACTATTTTCTTACATATTAGGACCCAGTGTACTATTTTCTTACATATCAGGACCCAGTGTACTATTTTCTTACATATTAGGACCCTATGTACTATTTTCTTACATATTAGGACCCAGTGTACTATTTTCTTACATATTATGACCCAGTGTACTATTTTCTTACATATTAGGACCCAGTGTACTATTTTCTTACATATCAGGACCCAGTGTACTATTTTCTTACATATTAGGACCCTTTGTACTATTTTCTTACATATTAGGACCCAGTGTACTATTTTCTTACATATTAGGACCCAGTATACTATTTTCTTAAATCTGAGTTAACACAGATACAGAGACCCAGTCTAATATTTTCTTACATTTGAGCTTTTTGTTGTTGTTGTAGGGTTTAACGCCATTTTTCAGCACATGATAGGCTATACATGGCGGCCAGTATTAACAGTGGAGGAAGAACCCAGGAAACCCCCTTGAAAGAACCACCGACCCACAAGAAGCTACTGGCAAGCTTTCTCACACACCAACATTGGCTGAATCTGAGACTCGAACATTTGAGCTAACACTGATACTAGGACCAAGTATACTATTTTCTTACATCTGAGTTAACAATGACACAAGGATCCAGTCTATTTACTTATATTTGAGTTAACACTGATACTAGAATCCAGTCTACTATTTTCTTACATTTCAGTTTGCTGTTCACAAGATACATGGAAGTGCAGTAAAACATCCTCTTTTATGTTTGTTGACCTTGAATTGGGTACTGGATACCACTGACCCTTTCTCGGACAAAGACCACACACACCCTTATGATAAACTGGGTTAAGTTGATAATTTATATTTTCTTAAGAGGGAAAAAACAAACAAAAACAAACCCAAATGTATTAAAGTGTCATCATTGAAGGTAATTTTCACAGTTTTTGAAAGCTCAATGAAGTACCAAAATGTAAGCAAAGACCTTCAACTTGGCCCCAAGAACAATTAGGTCTGGCTTTCAAAATTCCTCCATGAAAGTGTGGATATGCTGGTTGTCAGATCTGCACAATGTTCATTCAGAACCAATTAAATGTTGCAATACTGGTGAAAACCCAATAATGTTGCCACCATTCATGCAGGATAAGTTGTTGTTGTGAGATTAACGCAATTTTTCAAGTATGACAGGCTATACATGATGACCAATATAACTGATGGAGGAAGAACCTTGGAAAAGAACTACCGATGCACAGGAAGCTACTTGCAATCTTTCTCAGATTGATCGAGCCCAAGACTTGAACCCACATGTACAAATGGGAGAGTGCTTTAGACCTGTCTGCCAAATGGAACCCTGCAAGAGGACTTGTAAGGACAAGATTTTGCAAATGGCCACTACTGGTGCACTGTTGGTAGTCTGACAAGCACTCTACTCATTCAGAACACTGATAATGCTATGTGAAAGCCCTGTGTTGATAAAATCGTTTTTTCAGGGGAAGTATCCATATAAATATTTTCAAGATGCCCTTCAAAGAAGCCATTTTGGAAATTGGATTGGCACAATTTTGATATGGATATGTAACTACATACTGCCAATACAAAACTTTTAAAATTCAATTAATGTCAATTAACAACCAACTGTTCAGGAAAAGTAGCCGTTAGAAATTTTTTTAATTCCGGGACTGACATCATTTTCCTTCTGGACCAACTACATAATAAGTATTGTAGTGAAAGCCCCATGTCAATATGATCAGTCATTCCTGAGAAGTAGCAATAAGATTTCACACTAGCTGTCATACTGAATGTCAGGCACATTTTCATTGATGATCAGCTTATACATCATAACAAGTCTTTGAGTTCAAACCAGATGTCAAAGTCTTTAAGTTCAAACCAGATGTCAAAATCTTTAAGTTCAAACCAGATGTCAGTCTTTAAGTTCAAACCAGATGTCAAAATCATTAAGTTCAAACCAGCTGTCAAGTCTTTAAGTTCAAACCAGCTGTCAAGTCTTTAAGTTCAAACCAGATGTCAAGTCTTTAAGTTCAAACCAGATGTCAAGTCTTTAAGTTCATACCAGATGTGAGTAAGGTCATCTGTTCAGGAGAAGTAGCGTTACAAAACAGCCACCACAGCAGTTAAAATGGATATAAAGAGCACAATTTTCATTCTGGAGCAACACGATATTATAAGAAATCTTATACCAAAAATCCCATGCTAGTATGGCCACATGCTTATTAGATGTAGTAATTTCAAAATTTTAAAGATGGCCACCTCAGTGGCAATATTAGTTGGATAGATGGATGTTAATGGCACATCAGCACAGTCATGACCTATAATCCTAAAAGACCAAGAAAACAAAGCCAAAAGCAAAAAAAGTATCAAAGCATTCAAATACAAGATCAAAGTTTTGATACATTCTGCTCTTTAAATAATTTTCCAAGATGTTCTACTGCAACATCATCACAGGATGCATCACAGAACAAAAAAGGTCACAAATCCGCACAATTTTCATTTAGAATCAAACAAACATGATAAGCTGTCTTTAAGTGAGATCCCCATAATACGATGGCCATTTGAATAGGCAACCATTTTGGAGGTCAGATCAGCATCATTTTCAATCAGTATCAACTTGACATCACATGTCTTTAAGTGAAAACCCCATCAGTGTTTTATCTACAAATGCCTTCATGTAAGTCATTTGACTCATCAATGCAAAAAACAGTGAGTCAAATTTCAAACCTTTGAGTCTTATTCAAGCCAATGATCAGTCTTCACTAGTTTTTAAAAATAATTATATCGTTTAAATACACACACAAAAAATTAGTTACATAACGTAACTGAAGCCAAGGCATGTTTTCTGAATATTTTTATACAAGAAAACATTACACTAGGTAGTAGTGACTAGAATGTATTAATCTGACTAGCAGGCAGGGAAGAGCTTATCCCACACATCATGCCTTGTTTTCAATGAGGAAGTCTTCTGAATGTAACTCTGACTCAGTAAACTGTTTACAATTTAAAAAATCATTTCATGCTTTTAAGTTCACAGATTCTTCTCTCTTCTGTTTTCTTCCATTTCTTCAAAGTTTCCTCAAAATGTAAGGTACTTCTGTTTTCCCCACCAATCTTGATAAGCAACAGATTTCTCTGTTTCTCAATCCCAAGCATATTCCTAAAGTTGGTTAAGATCCTGTTCTGGACAGAGAATCGACTTGACTTCTTTTTGAAAATGTAGCCAGCTGTATGTTTTCAAACACTGCTGCACAAAATTATGTTTTATCTTACGAGTAACTGTTATCTCATCTTTTGATGATGATGGCTCCACTAGTTTGATAACATTACTGTTATCATTGGTTGGTCGTAAACGGAGTCAGAAAGATAATTTCAGATTTGTTTCAGATCTATTTTAATGTCTTTTTGTCTTTGACGCCATTTTCAGTCGAACGCCGAAAGTATACTGGAACAACGTAGTCTGAGTTTCCTATGACCCTTGCCACCTGATTTCTGATATTATATTGGGGTGTAGAGTCCATTCCCTATCGAAAGGTTGGGATTCACCGACACCATTTAAATGTCGGCATGGGGTAGCCGCTTACTAGCTGGCTCAGCAAACTTGAATGACCTTTTATCGAGATACGCCTGCAATTCAGCAAAAGGAAATTGTTGCTTCATTGCGTGACAATGGTGCGAATAAAATAATAGTTTCTCATGAGAATCACTTTAAAACCACATGTTTATTTTCTGACTCTTTCTTCGGTGTGGTAATATACATTTCTAACATCCTCTTTCTACAAATTATCTGAGAGCTACAGGTCAATAAGGTCAACTCCAGGCTAAAACTCAGGTATAACCCTGTGTCTTATGATAACATTAATGTAAGAAACTGGTGTGCACGTGTTTTCTGTTTTCTGAGAGTTGTGACTTAGCCATTAAAGTAATTAGATCAAATCTTTTGTTTTGTGTTAATCAGAGAAACAACATTGAGCTGCATCAATTTACGTACTGGCGACAATTTTTGTGCCTCAAATCATAAAAGTTTGCGTATTTGAGGCATGACGCATGGGTAGATAAAACACTGCCCCATGTCAATATAACCATCTGTTCTGGAAAGGTAGCAATAACAAGACTTTCAAGTGGTCACCATTGTAGCCATGCTAGATGTTAGAATGGCATCATTTTTAATCTGCATCAGAAATATATCATAATAAGTTTTTTAATGAAAACTTTATATTGATATGAAAATCTGTTCAGCAGTGAGTGCAACAGCAAGATTTTGTACATGGTCATTGTGGTGGCTATACTGGATGTCAGATTAGCACCATTGTCATTTAAGATCATATAGATATTATAAGAAGCCTTTTAGAAGAAATTCAAAGTCAATATGATTCTCTGTACTAGATTTCTAAGGGTGCTACCTTTCATTTCAGACAAAATGCATCATAAGAAGCATTTTAGTGAAAACCAGATTTTGAAATAATCATCCAAGTAGTATAAGTAGCGATAAGATTTTCAAGAAGGTCACTGTTGTGGCCATACTGGATGTCAGATCAGTAAGGTGCATGAGAAGTATTTCAGTGAAAACTCCATCTCAATACAATACTACAATGTCCAGGAAGAGCAACTATAACAGGATTTTTAATATGGTGTGTGTGGAGGCCATACTGGACATCAGAAACCACTTTCTTTAACACCATTAGTTTAGGAGGAGTAGTGATTACGAGATTTTCAAGATGGTCACCATGGTCTCCAAGAGGCACCAAATTCATCTGGAATCAATTTAGACCTTGGGGTGAATGTTTATGGTAAGTTTTATGGCACTCCTTGTGTTAACAGACCAACAACAGATGACAAGTTATCAGATAAGCTTCTATGGTTTATGACTAGAAGAGACACCTGCTAGCATAGCAACTATAAGCAATAATTCCCGAGTGTCCAACTTCATGGAACTCACTTATAAGCAATAATTTCCAAGTGTCCAACATCATGGAACTGACTTATAAGCAATAATTCCCTAGTGTCCAATATCATGTAACTTGCTTAAAAGCAATAATTCCCAAGTGTCCAACATCATGGAACTCACTTATAAGCAATAATTCCCTAGTGTCCAATATCATGGAACTCACTTATAAGCAATAATTCCCTAGTGTCCAATATCATGGAACTCACTTATAAGCAATAATTCCCTAGTGTCCAATATGATGTAACTTGCTTTTAAGCAATAATTCCCAAGTGTCCAACATCATAGAACTCACTTATAAGCAATAATTCCCTAGTGTCCAACATCATGGAACTCACTTATAAGCAATAATTCCATAGTGTCCAACATCATGGAACTCACTTATAAGCAATAATTCCTTAGTGTCCAATATCATGTAACTTGCTTTTAAGCAATAATTCCCTAGTGACCAACATCATGGAACTCACTTATAAGCAATAGTTCCCCAGTGTCTAACATCATGGAAAGCACATATAAGCAATAGTTCCTCAGTGTCTAGCATCATGGAATCACTTATAATAATTACCTAGTGTCTAACATCATGGAAATCATTTTGTGTACTCATTCAAGATTCAATGAACTTATTACTCACAGTTACTATGCAATGAAACAGTATCCTCTATTTACTCAACAATCATTCCATATGCATTTAAGCAAGATGAACTCAACCATTATGCAATCACTCATACCTTTGACTTTGTTTTTTCCTGCACAACATTTTTCCATGCGCTAAATACTCTGTCCAACAAGGCTTGCCTATAAAATTTATAAAACAAATTTTAAGTGAAAGGATTATTATTTAATATTGCTTATTATCAACTTCCTAACTGAAGTCAAAATCATTGACAATACACAAAACACCTATAGAAATATAAAAGCACTGACAATACACAAAACACACAGAAATATAAAATTACTGACAACAGAAAAGACACCTACATAACTATAAAAGTTTTGACAATACACAAAACACCTACACAAATATGATAGTATTGGCATTACACAAAATACCAACAGAAATATAAAAGTATTGACAGTACACAAAACACCTAAATGAATATAAAAGAAATTTCTATTTCTTGTGGTTTTGATGAAACCCTGACAATGCACCAATGGATCAATTTCAATTAAATACTGCTGCAAACTTTTGCAAAAAGAAATTAACCCATCAGAATACAGAAAACTCACTTGACATATTTGTATTCGACAGGTGATGCTGCATATGCTATTTACTACACCATGAAAATTAAAGCTGTACTTTCCATCATTATTGTCTCTAATACTGGAGCTGGGGGCCCCAAGTGGCCGAGTGGTCTAAAGCACTCTCCGTTACGGATCACTGCCATCTCACCTCTGTCTGCTTGGGTTCGAGTCTCGGAATCGGCCAATGTGGGTATGTGAGAAAGCTTGCCAGTAGCTTCTCGAGCGTTGGTGGTACTTTCTGGGGATTTTCCGGGTTCTTCCTCCACCAATAATACTGGCCGCCATGTATAGCCTATTGTGTGCTGAAAAATGGCGTTAAACCCTACAACAACAAAAACAATACTGAAGCTACACAGTGTTGTGTATACTGTACCTTAATGACTACCTAGATGTTGAATTACCTATCTAAGATAACACCTTTTTTGCAGATGACTTTGTCCTTTTCTTCAGTTGTAAAGTGAGTCTATAGAGGGACATTAACAATCTGCATAGATTTTGCACTGAATAGAAACTAAATTTCAAGGGACTTAAAACAAAAATAATAGTATTCAATTATCCCCCTCCTCCCCCGACTGAAAGGCCAAGCAGTTTTATTTCTCCTAAACTAGTCAAACACTTGAAACTGTTTACTTGTACATATAATTTGCATAAGTTGTAAATTTACTTGGGCATACAATTTTAATATATTTGGGTATAACTTTTAATCGCAATGAAACATTAAATCAGCATTGTTAAACCTGAAAAAAGTAGGTGAATCAATAGTTATGAAATATGGAGTCCTGACTTTGTTACCATTTATCAGATAAAGATTTCATGTAACCAGCCCCTAATTAAAATATCAAACTCTATTCTTGACCAACCTAAACAGTGCAATGACCTAGGTGGACCAGCCAAACTAGGTCAGCACCCTTATTTTTACATCACATTAAAATCCATCCATGACTTTCTATGATGGATAACACAAGATTGGTATACATAGTTAATAAGGATGAATTGAATGTCTATAGCACCAACATTATATCACTCAATGCATCCGTTCCTCATATCCTAAAATCACTCAAGTTATCCTAATCTCTGTGACACAAAAAATTAGGAGGGGTAAAAAAAAAACAGTGGGATGGTTTTTTTTTTTAAACCTTGGAAAGCCTGCTTTTAAATCCCACAATGAGGAAATCCAATACATTATGCCACTTTAAAATCAGGACCTAAGTATTGCCTTCCATCAATCAACAATTAAAATCAGAAAACATAAAAGAAATAGAATATGTCATTGCTGAAGTACATATTCTCAGATGCTGGAATCTGGCAGATGGAAGCATTGAAAAAAGAACCGGTCCTTTATGCTTGAAGCCCACTTCCTATTAGGATGTAAAGTTTATGTAAATGTAAGACAGACATTAATCTGGGAAATCATTAATCACACACTATCCATTATCTTTTTCCAATTTCTTTGAATAACTAAAATCATTAATGATCCCTCGTTCTTATAAGTCACTTTTCCCATGGAAACTGGCAGATTTTACAGCCTCACTATTTGAACTTAGAAAGTCCAGAACTCCCCAATTTTTCTCCTTGTGGTGTACCTCATAAAACTACCAGATCTACATAACTAATTTTTATTTGTACTGCTCTGGTGGCCTAGTGGTTCGAGTGTCCGCCTTGGATGCAGGAGGCTGCGTGTTCGAACCCATGCCAACTCATACCAAAGATTTATAAAAATGGTACTAACAGCTGCCTTCCTAGGCACTCAGCATTAAGAGGCTAGTGTTAGGACTGGTTGGCCTGGCATCAAAATAATGTGACTGGATGGGACATGCAGCATGATGCCATAGTGCTAGGCATCACTATAAACTGACACACTGCAGCTATTGTAGCTGTATGACTGAATTTTTTTTAAAGCTATGTTAAAAATACAAATTACACATACATCACATAAAACTATATTTACTTTATGAAGTCAAATGGTCAGGAGATTTTTGGACTGTATTATATACACTGTATTGCAAAAGCATTAATCTGAGTAGGCACAGACTTATTTTAAATCCTTTCCTTTTTTGAGTGGCAAGAACAACCAAGATCTTCCTTTCTGGGATGACTCATTTCAGTATAATTACCACTTCATTTCCATTAATGGGGTCCTATAAATATCCTTGGATAGAAGAGCCCAAGAAAGCTAGAGATTTCAAGACAAAGGACTGGTTTGCCATGAACAAGAACCTGTTTCTGGCAATTAAACAAGGTCTGTCACGAGTGAAACTAAACCATCCTGATGGAACTGCAGTTCAGATTGACCAACAAGGCGTATATCTCACTGAGTCTTCTTGCTGTAGTCAGAATGACTAGGAAGCAGATTTTGTATGCAATATGAGTCATTAGACTCTAGATGGAATGAAAGGTGCCTTATTCAATCATGACAGAACCCATGGAAGATTCCATTTTGGACATAGGGCCAAAGCCTTCAGCTGAAGTAAGTCAATATCTGCAAGAAGGTAGGATAGGTCTTTGTGCTGGTTTATATTCTAATTTCCACATGTCAAAATAATGTCTGAAACTACAGAATGGTTTCCCTTGAATGTAATCAAAATTCTTCTCCTTGAAGAGTTAAAGGAAGCAAGCTAACTGATAGTAAAGCTTTTTAAGGAGAAATGTATTTCTTGAAGCATTACTAGAAGAGATCTCTCCATTCTATCTTCTCATATGCAAAGTGATGGATCTTCCTGACAAAAAAATTCTGGCAACCACTTGCTTGATATCAGTCAGTTGTGCAGGTTTAGTACTTCGCTTGTGCAGGTTTAGACCCAAAGTTGTTCAGGCTAAGCACCTCCAGGTTTTGACAGAAGACCTATATTTATCGTTGTTTAAACAGATGGGGAGAAGGCAGGTTTGTTTTTATGATGCCTGCATTCATGGTTGTTTAACCAGGTTGTGAGAAAGCAAGTTTGCTCTTTGGACACCTGCTGCTAGGTTTCAACAGATCACTGCTTACATGCCAACTCCCAGAGTGGCATATGCACAATTATTGCTAATATAAATGGCAAAACATATTCTGAGCATAAAAGGTGGAATCTATATATTACATGCCATAATTACTTGTTTGAAAAATGTACATTTGTTTTTGCTACTAACTTTTATCTGCAGCTGAATAAAATTCCTGTCACTATTTCAATGAGGATCTGTACCAGAAAACAAACACAAAATATATTTACAATTATTTATAGACAACACTCACTGTAAATACCAGTTGTATACATGTCTAACTTTTGCTGAATGATTGAAGAGTCCACAAATTCTGTAATGAGTATGATATGATAATGTACTCAAGCTGAGTGCTGTATTACATCACTCATATTCTTCTTTTAAAATATGTAAAGTGCTGTGGAGTTGTCTTTTTATAATCTGACAGGTTTTGAAGTTTAGAAAGTTCCCTCACCCCTAACATTTTTCAGTCCGCAAGTCACATTTATAAAGCTTTACATCTTGCACCATTTTTTCAAGTATTGACTGGTCTACTACCTAAACATACTTCTTAAAATGCAATGAACCAGTGAGACATGTTTTCATATTGAAAAAACCTGTCTGTTTCCTTCAAAATGTGTCATATACAGTTGCTATAAACAGAAAATAAGTTCATGTTGGTTTAGGTTTAATGCCATTTTTCAGCCTATGATAGGCTATGCATTGTGGTCAGTATAACTTGTGGAGGAAGAAGTAGGGAAAATCCTTGAAAGAACTACTGATCCACAAGAAGCTAATGACAGCTTTTCCGCATACCTACACTGAATGAGCCTGGGATTCAAACCATGCGGACAGAAATCAGTATAACTGGTGGAGGAAGAACCAGAGAAAATCCCTGTAAAAACTACTGACCCACCAGAACCTACACTGAATGAGCCTGGGATTCAAACTATGCAGGAGAGATGGCACTCTTTGGTAAAGGCAAGTGCTTTAAACCACTTGGCCAACCAGAGCCCTCAGAAAATAAGGAAAGTACCGTATTTACCATATATGTTGGGACACCGTATTTCTTGGGACACCATACATTAATTTTAAAAGTAATTTTTTTGTGCACTGTATGTTCTGGGATACATCCTTTTTTCTGAGTCATAAGTTATGTGACATCTTTTAAATCATTCAAAAATTACATGTCGGAAAATGCTCTCCAACTGAAATTTTATTTTAAAAATATAAAACTGTATACTTGAGATAAAACTCTTTAATCTACTGCAGCAGCATCTCATCAACAAAACCCTTCTTCTGCAAACATACGATCCGTTCTTTTGGTACATAGTTTTTTAGCTTTCTCATACGGTGAAAAATCTTTAGAAGCGGAAAATGCAAGGATAAAAGTCAGATTTTTTCAAATCTGCACTAGTCTTGCTAATTTTCACACTTTTGATGCCCATCTTATCGTCAGTCCTTTCAGGAATGTGATCAAAGTACACTAGAGTTTCATCCATGTTAATGATCATATCGTTGGCGAAATGATCTGTTTCTCTTCTGGCATTCATGAATTCATCACATTTTTTCTTCTTCTCCAAATCTTCTGGGCAACGCTGGGTCATCGATGTTCGCGCGTGAAGCACTATATTGTATGACTTTATAAACTGTTCCATTGTTTCAATTTATTTTCAAAATTTCTGGTGAAAAGGAACCAAAGTTAGCTTCCATATCTTGGCCGTCTTTGTATATTCAAAAAAAAAAAAATCGACACACTTAACAGAATCCATAGTCGGCTTCCAAGGTCAGCTTGCTTTGGATTAAAATAACCTTTGTATTAATATCCTTTAAAAAAAATTCCAGCTACATAGTCTGAAGTCAGCTTCTGAGGTTGTCTTGCTTTGTAACATAAATAACCTTTGTCTTCTATGTACTTGGCATCTGTAGTAATAATTAATACAAAAGAGGACTGATGTCTGCGGGTAAATAATAAGGATACTTTGTAACCCGTGCTGGCGCCAAGAGTGTTACTTGCACCAAAATGAATGTGTTTTCAAATAATGATTTTTATTTGCGAGATAATGTCATACAGTATACCTGGATATAATTCAATCTTGGTTATTTTGCACCTAACACCATGTCATGCGTGAATGGAGTCTTCAAGATATCGTTTGATTATTTCTCTCTTGTTTGCGATTTTGTTGGATCCAGTTTTCAGTCAGATAACATGTTCAAACCTTTGAGCACAACCACAAAAAATATGTTTCTCAATGGTCATGTCAATGAACAATGTGGCATGTGTTATTGGACATAACTGATACATGCTACAGTATGGAAGCCTATGCTATTTTGTGGATATATTTTATACACTGTAAATATTTATTAATCATAGACTGTAAATATTTACTTAAGCATATACTGTAAATATTTACTTATAATAATTAATATAAAGGAGGACTGATGTCTGCGGGTAAATAATAATGATACTTTTGTAACCCGTGCTGGCGACAAGAGTGTTACTTGCACCGAAATGAATGTGTTTTCAAATAATGATTTTTATTTGCGAGATAATGTCATACAGTATACCTGGATATAATTCAATCTTGGCTATTTTGCACCTAACACCATGTCATGCGTGAATGGAGTCTTCAAGATATCGGTTGACTATTTCTCTCTTGTTTGCGATTTTGTTGAATCCAGTTTTCAGTCGGATAACATGTTCAAACCTTTGAGCACAACCACACCCAATTTGTTTCTCAATGGTCATGTCAATGAACAATGTGGCATGTGTTATCGGACATAATTGATACACGCTACAGTATGGAAGCCTACGCTATTTTGTGGATATATTTTATACACTGTAAATATTTACTTAATCATACACTGTAAATATTTACTTAGGCATGTACTGTAAATATTTACTCAAGCATGTACTGTAAATATTTACTTAAGCATATACTGTAAATATTTACTTAATCATACACTGTAAATATTTACTTAATCATACACTGTAAATATCTACTTAAGCATATACTGTAAATATTTACTTAGGCATGTACTGTAAATATTTACTATGGCATATACTGTAAATATTTACTTAGGAATATACTGTAAACATTTACTTAAGCATACACTGTATATATCTACTTAAGCATATACTGTAAATATTTACTTAGGCATATACTGTAAATATTTACTTAGGCATGTACTGTCAATATTTACTTAAGCATACACTGTAAATATGTACTTAAGCATACACTGTAAATATTTACTCAAACATGTACTGTAAATATTTACTTAGGCATATACTGTAAATATTTACTTAGGCATGTACTGTAAATATTTACTTAGGCCTATACTGTAAATATTTACTTAATCATACACTGTAAATATTTACTTAATCATATACTGTAAATATTTACTTAAGCATATACTGTAAATATTTACTTAAGCATATACTGTAAATATTTACTTAGGCATATACTGTAAATATTTACTTAAGCATACACTGTAAATATCTACTTAAGCATACACTGTAAATATTTACTCAAGCATATACTGTAAATATTTACTTAGGCATGTACTGTAAATATTTACTTAGGCATATACTGTAAATATTTACTTAATCATACACTGTAAATATTTACTTAATCATACACTGTAAATATTTACTTAAGCATATACTGTAAATATTTACTTAGGCATGTACTGTAAATATTTACTTAGGCATATACTGTAAATATTTACTTAATCATACACTGTAAATATCTACTTAAGCATACACTGTAAATATTTACTCAAGCATGTACTGTAAATATTTACTTAGGCATATACTGTAAATATTTACTTAGGCATGTACTGTAAATATTTACTTAAGCATATACTGTAAATATTTACTTAAGCATATGCTGTAAATATTTACTTAGGCATATACTGTAAATATTTACTTAGGCATATACTGTAAATATTTACTTAAGCATACACTGTAAATATTTATTAATGCCAACTCTATTGCTGATGACAACAGGATTGTAGGTGAGCTAAAAATGCCATAAACTATGCTACATTTTAACCAAGAACACACCTAATATGCCCCAAAAGTAAACATCAAAATTAAATGGCAACAAATGCTGTACTCAATATGTCATCATATGCAAAAAAAGATATGGATACATGTAACAGTGACATACAACGGAAGATATTTTACTGTTAAATATAATCTTGCAAACATTTGAATTATAAACTCTTGTCTAATTTTACCTCCTATGCCAAAAAGCTGTAGCTAGTTTGTCATCTTCATCTGTTTTGGTTCTGAAAAAATAATACCATGTATTCTGCATGTCATTCAAAAGGTTTAACAAGCAAAACAATTTAAATCTGCACTGCAATATTGCCATATTGTTACTCTATTGTTTTGATAATATCCCAATGCCTATGCAATTTAGTGCCTTGCCCAAGTGCCATGGCTATTGTTAGAGCATGTAGAAAACTGCAGTTTTCTTCGTACAGTCGCCATTCTTTGTTGATGGTTGCTATTTTTATCTGACAAACATGTATCTGTTACAATATATCAGATACAGCTGCTTATGGTTAATACACTACTCTGCATTAGCTTTCTACTGCATCGAAGGGAACAGATTTATTTGGGGCAAGGGAGGGAATCTTTGACCTCTATGATATTGCTGATCAATAAAGTGGCTATACACGACAGCATCATTAAATTTACATAACTATTCTGATTTTGGGAAGATAAAAAAGAAGTTTCAAAGTAAGGTAGTTGATTTTCAGTAGGTAACAATTAAATCTGAAGAATATATACCAGAGCAATTTATGAGCTTTCTTTTCAAGTCATTCAAGTCATTGCCAGTCTGCCTGGTAACTTATTATAATTCATAAATCTTTACTCACAATTGGGATTAATCAGTCAATTCATAATAGTCCTAAACAAAAATTAGATTCACAGGCAATTGTTTGTAGAATTAACTTTTAGCAGCAATAAGTATTTTTAAAATCTTTTTTAATTTCCTTACATTAGAAACTTATCTCTTTACTTTCTGCCATTACCATATTAAGTTCTCTCCCAATGAAGCCTGCTAAGCTGCCTGCCTTCTAGCAGCTGTTTGTAGGCTAAACCCCAGACCATCATAATGGCTGCCTGAATGACAGCTACTCGAGTTTATGCACATGGTGTCTACATTTTCTATATCAATCTTGTCCCATGCAGACTATGTAATTTAACAAGAAATACAATTATAAACACTCACCAATGTTTATTCTGGAATTTGCATTATATTAAAAATGATACATACTCTACTTTATGATCCTGACAATTACGTCTGGTTGTAATCATCAAAGAGAAGAACTCGACAGATGTGTGAAGCCCAAAACTCTATCACAACATGGTTATGCCCATTTCCTGTAAAAGTCAGCTTTTACAGATAATTACATAATATTAATCTTAGTGTTACATATACTTTAGTCAACACTTTCAGTAACGGAAACCTGACAATGGGAGATATTTATCAAAGGTAGAGATAATCTGATTACTTACCTAACGCCACAATATGAATTGATTATTGGTTCTGGACACATTTGAAATAAAAAGTGGCTGCTTGTGAGGGGAGTATTTTACATTTTTGTACTAATATGCTGGCCGCGTTAGAGGGATGGCCATTCTTGAGGGGTACTTTTGAACACAAACTCGTCAGTACCAAGAGATTCTGGCAGTAAGAAGCAGGTGGCTGCCGGTCAGGGGGGGCAGTACAAGAGGGGGACTACTGTAGTGGTTTTGTATTGTTCTACTGATCTAGGTTACAGCCTTGTACACCGTATGACTCTTTCCTAATTTCATGTACACATACCCATGCATTAATGTTACCCACAGATACCCATGCAAGATGAAAGTCTTGAGGTAGAAGCCTCTGACTTAGATCAGTAATCAACAGAATTGCTACATGGTCCACAAGGTTCATGACCACAATAAGTGGGTACATGATTTACATCAATGCTCATATGGTGAACAAACTAATCAGGTACAATATCCCTGGTAAACTGACAGGTTACCCCTCCAGTTCTTCCATGATTTCTTGTTAACATTGCCTAACAATTCTTCTGTCAAAGGTCTGCCTCTTTCTTCCACTGTTGTTCCATAAAAGGCTGCAAGACGTTCTCAATAACCACGTATTCATGAATGCAGCTGTAATAAGATTATTTTACCAGCACTGCCAATCTCACTGGTAACTAGTGATATTGTTCCAGCAACAATTCCAATTAATGTATCTATAATAGTGAAAGTAGCCATGATTTCCACCACACCAAGGCCAATGGTGGTTGATGCAGTGATTATGCAAATAGCATCTATGACTACATATACATATCTTGTAATTTATGAATAGGTTCTCATGGTGATTTCATCTTGCAGTTGTTCTTCCACTTTGATTATTTTCTCACTTCTGTAACACTGGCGGTCCATGTACAAGCCAGTATCCAGATTTTACCACAAACAATCATATCTCTGTAATTTGTGCTTTTAGTTCATATTTTGAGGGTCATTTCTGTAAGACTTGTGCCAAAATCTTAAGGGTTGGCAGGTCTAGGTAACAGCATTTGGAGAAGATATTCATCAATAAGTGGAACAAAATTACTATTGATGTTAGCATCCATTGTCAGCTGGTCCAACACCCTCTCCACAAATCAAACAACTTCATCACCATATTAGTAAAGGACTGTGTCTATTCAAAGACAAGGAGACTCTGAAAGTGTATGGGAGGGCTGGACTCCGGAGGTACCTGAAGTAATTCCTGACATTATTCTGATTGGGTAATGTATTTGATGGAGAAACAGGAACTAGAAATGAGTCACAAGAACCTGGATTAAGCATGGTATATCTGCAAACATCTCAGTTTAAGATGCAGTGTGAAATTTCTTATTCAAGCTAGTTATATGGAAGCTAATTTGTCCAGGTCGTGTCCTCACCGACAAGACAGATTTATGTGAAATTACAGGCCAGATGGATAGTACTACACAATATACCTGGACCATAGAATATGAAAAGCACATAAATCTTAGATTTGTTGACAATGATACTGCTGCCATTAAAAAGTAATAAATATATCTTGCCATCTGCTAATGCAGATGAGTCAACACGGAGATCCTGCAATATTTCTCAAGTTTTGGAAAACGGAAATAAAAGAAAAGAAACAAAGAGTCATGCAAAACGCTGGATTGAGTTACCTTGATATTAACCCTGAGTGTGAGTAAGACCTGAGAAGTCGTTTTCCCCGGGACTCAATGTCGGTAAAGGACTGTGTGGCAATTGCACTCAATGTACTCCTGAGCAGCTTCAAATCACCAGCAGCATTATCATTAAGCACATAGTCATCACATTCATAACTGAAAGTAATACAAATTTAAACAACAAATGTTGAGTCTACACTTCATGTGGACCTAATGATCAATTCCTCTCTAAATCTGGCTTGTGACTTGTGTTTCCATGCAGATGTATTTGAAATGTGTTTTAGAACTTGCTGAACTTCAAAGCAGAAACTAATGAAATAAACATAATAATCCACTTAAAAAATGTTATGAGCCAGCGAACAACAATTCCCATTGATGCTGTACAACAAAAAATCATTGTTGAACAAATAAAATTTCATGTATTTTGAAAAAGCACAGAAAACAAAAATTCATTTTTTTAAAACCATTTTCCCTCCATCATCACTGTTGGGGTTACCGTACTAAACTAAAAAAATTATATTCTGACAGTTGTTTTGAAGAAGTCATTTAAAAGTTTGTCTACTTTAGTAACATTGTCTTAACATTGACAGGTATTCATGCCAGAATGCTTTTTGTCAAATCAGATCAAATTCTGTATAGTAAATGGATTTTCTACTTTTAGTAATGTGGCCATGTTCATGGTGGCCTTGCATGATTTATATCAACATGAAGGCCATTCACTATGCCAAGATTGGTTGCAAATGGTCTGGTTTTCTTTTAGATGTTAAAAATAATAACTGCTGACAGATGCCAGCTAGACACTGTACAAATGGCCATAGCACAAATTCACTTGGCCTTAAGTCAGGTGGGTTAAAAGCATGTTTGGAACATTGCTTGGCCATTTCCATCAGGTCATGAAGTAGTTGTAGGAATACTGATCAATTTAACGTGTTTGCTGATTCACTTGTTACAACAAGAAAAGGCCAGGAGTGTTCTAATTGTGATTTTTTTCTTCCTCCACCACTATACTGTTCCATGTGAATGAAAGTAGTTCAGAATGTAGTCTTCAATGAGGATGAATTACATCCAAGGCTTCTTTCTTGACAGAAATGACAATTGCTGAAAACACTGACTTGTTTGAATATCTGGTTTGCCTGGTTAAACAGCTGTACTATATAATTTTCCATTTGGGATCCAGCTCTCATCTGACTTAGTCTTTACCCATTGTCTCCTCACCTTTTTTAAATCAATGATTGATTGCTTAAATGATATATTTCTACAAGTATCTTTTTCCATTTTGTCACTAATTCTACCTCAATCATATGTTACATTAGTGGTTGCTAGTGACCTTGATCTGGATCTCTACTGTCTAAAGAATAAACCTTAAATATAACAATTGGAAAATTAAATGTTTTCACTGAAATGAATCACCATCTGAACAATTCTGACTGCTTTTGTTGATTTTAGTGATCACTGGTGCAAACACAGCAGTGGAAGTTAATATGTACAGGTGTTTAGTTACATATATTCATACATCCGATAAGTACAAGTGCTTATTTACATGTATTCATGCATCAGATACATACAAATGCTTAGTCATGTATATTCATAGCTTAGATACGTGCTGTACTCATTTACATGTATTCTTGCATCTGGTATGTACAAGTGCTTAGTTACATGTATTTGTACATCAGATGTACAAATGCTTAGTTACATGTATTCTTGCATCTGGTATGTACAAGTGCTTAGTTACATATATTTGTACATCAGATGTACAGATGCTTAGTTACATGTATTCTTGCATCTGGTATGTACAAGTGCTTAGCTACATGTATTCAAATATCATATGTACAAATGCTTAGTTACATGTATTCTTGCATCTGGTATGTACAAGTGCTTAGTTACATGTATTTGTACATCAGATGTACAACTGCTTAGTTACATGTATTCTTGCATCTGGTATGTACAAGTGCTTAGTTACATATATTTGTACATCAGATGTACAGATGCTTAGTTACATGTATTCTTGTATCTGGTATCTACAAGTGCTTAGCTACATGTATTCAAATATCATATGTACAAGTGCTGTGTTACATGTATTCTTGCATCAGATGTATAATTGCTTAGTTACATGTCTTTGTACATCAGATGGATAAATGCTTAGTTACATGTATTCTTGCAACTGGTATGTACAAATGTTTAGTTACAGGTATTTATACATCAGATGTACAAATGCTTAGTTACATGTATTCTTGCATCTGGTATGTACAAGTGCTTAGCTACATGTATTCATATATCAGATGTACAAATGCTTAGTTACATGTATTCTTGCATCTGGTATGTACAAGTCCTTAGCTACATTCATATATCAGATGTACAAATGCTTAGTTACATGTATTCTTGCATCTGGTATGTACAAGTGCTTAGCTACATGTATTCATATATCAGATGTACAAATGCTTAGTTACATGTATTCTTGCATCTGGTATGTACAAGTCCTTAGCTACATTCATATATCAGATGTACAAATGCTTAGTTACATGTATTCTTGCATCTGGGATGTACAAGTGCTTAGCTACATGTATTCATATATCAGATGTACAAATGCTTAGTTACATGTATTCTTGCATCTGGTCTGTACAAGTTCTTAGTTACATATATTTGTACATCAGATGTACAAATGCTTAGTTACGTGTATTCTTGCATCTGGTATGTACAAGTGCTTAGCTACATGTATTCATACATCAGATGGATAAATGCTTAGTTACATGTATTCATGCATCTGGTATGTACAATGGCTTAGTTACATTTATTTGTACATCAGATGTACAAATGCTTAGTTACATGTATTCTTGCAACTGGTATGTACAAGTGCTTAGTTACATGTATTTGTTCATCAGATAAGTACAAGTGCTTAGTTACATGTATTCGTGCATCTGGTATGTACAATGGCTTAGTTACATTTATTTGTATATCAGATGTAGAAATGCTTAGTTACATGTATTCTTGCATCTGGTATGTACAAGTGCTTAGTTACATGTATTTGTACATCAGATAAGTACAAGTGCTTAGTTACATGTATTTTTGCATCTGGTATGTACAAGTGCTTAGTTACATGTGTTTGTACATCAGATATATACAAGTGCTTAGTTACATGTATTTGTACATTAGATATGTACAAATGCTTAGTTACATGTATTTGTACATCATATAAGTACAAGTACTTAGTTACAGGTATTCGTACATTAGATAAGTACAAGTGTTTAGTTACATGTATTCATAAATCAGATATGTACAAATGTTTAGTTACAGGTATTCATACAGCAGATATATACAAGTGTTTAGTTACAGATATTCATACATCAGATATGTACAAGTGCTTAGTTACATGTATTCATACATCAGATAAGTACAAGTGTTTAGTTACACGTATTCATACATCAGAGATGTACAAATGTTTAGTTACAGGTATTCGTACATCTGATTACACAAATGTTTAGTCACACATATTCGTACATCAGATATATACAACTGTTTAGTTACAGGTATTCATACAACAGATAAGTACAAGTGTTTAGTTACATGTCGTTCTGCATCAGACAAGTACAAGTGTTTAGTGACATGTCTTTGCACAACAGATGTATACAAGTATTTAGTTACAGGTATTCATACAACAGATAAGTACAAGTGTTTAGTTACATGTCGTCATGCATCAGACAAGTACAAGTGTTTAGTGACATGTCTTTGTACAACAGATAAGTACAAGTGTTTCGTTACATGTCTTCGTACATCAGATAAGTACAAGTGTTTAGTTACATGTATTTGTACATCAGATAAGTACAAGTGTTTATTACATGTCATCATGCATCAGGTAACAACAAGTGTTTAGTTACATGGATTTGCACATCAGATAAGTACAAGTGTTTAGTTACACGTATTTGTATGTCAGATAAGTACAAGTGTTTAGGTACATGTATTCATACATCAGGTAAGTACAAGTGTTTAGTTACATGTATTCATACATCAGATAAGTACAACTGTTTAGTTACATGTATTTGTACATCAGATAAGTACAGGTGTTTAGTAACATGTATTTGTACATCAGATAAGTACTAGTGTTTAGTTACATGTATTTGTATGTCAGATAAGTACAAGTGTTTAGGTACATGTATTCATACATCAGATAAGTACAAGTGTTTAGTTACATGTATTTGTACATCAGATAAGTACAGGTGTTTAGTAACATGTATTTGTACATCAGATAAGTACTAGTGTTTAGTTATATGTCTTCATACATCAGATACAAGTGTTTAGTTACATTACTTTGTACATCAGATAAGTACAAGTGTTTAGTTACATGTCTTTGTACATCAGATACTTACAAGTGTTTAGTTACATTACTTTGTACATCAGATAAATACAAGTGTTCAGTTAAATATATTTGTACATCAGGTAAGTACAACTGTTTAGTTACATGTCTTTGCACATCAGATACAAGTGTTTAGTTACATGTATTCATACATCAGATAAGTACAAGTGTTTAGTTACATGTCTTTGTACATCAGATAAGTACAAATGTTTAGTTACATGTCTTTGTACATCAGATAAGTACAAGTGTTTAGTTACATGGATGTGTACATCAGAAAAGTACAAGTGTTTAGTTACATGTCTTTGTACATCATATAAGTACAAGTGTTTAATTACATGTCTATGTACATCTGATACAAGTGTTTAGTTACATGTCTTTGTACATCAGATAAATATAAGTGTTTAGTTACATGTCTTCATGCATCAGATAAGTACAAGTGTTTAGTTACATGGATTCATACATCAGATAAGTACAAGTATTTAGTTACATGTATTCATAGATCAGATAAGTACAAGTGTTTAGTTACATGTCTTTGTACATCAGATACTTACAAGTGTTTAGTTACATTACTTTGTACATCAGATAAGTACAAGTGTTTAGTTACATGTCTTTGTACATCATATAAGTACAAGTGTTTAGTTACATGTCTTCATACATCAGATAAGTACAAGTGTTTAGATATATGTCTTTGTACATCAGATAAGTACAAGTGTTTAGTTACATATATTTGTACATTAGATACTTACAAGTGTTTAGTTACATTACTTTGTACATCAGATAAGTACAAGTGTTTAGTTACATGTCTTTGTGCATCATTTAAGTAAAGTGTTTGGTTACGTGTCTTCATACATCAGATAAGTACAAGTGTTTAGATATATGTCTTTGTACATCAGATACAAGTGTTTAGATATATGTCTTTGTACATCAGATAAGTACAAATGTTTAGATATATGTCTTTGTACATCAGATAAGTACAAGTGTTTAGATATATGTCTTTGTACATCAGATAAGTACAGGTGTTTAGATATATGTCTTTGTACATCAGATACTTACAAGTGTTTAGTTACATTACCTTGTACATGAGATAAGTACAACTGTTTAGTTACATGTCTTTGTACATCAGATATGTACTGCAGTGATATTGCAGTCAGATTTTTTAATTTTTCATTAGAGAATAAACACACACATGACCATTTTTCACTTTTCTGCACAGATAAATAATTTCATGGCATGAGATGTGATCTTCAGTTCCATGAGATGTTTCATTTAAACATTATTGAGACCTGATGTAAACTAAAGTCTGCCCGTTAGGCTCTGTACTTCAAATGTACACGTTTGAATAATCAACTTACCAGTACACATATTTATCATTCACCTCGATACAAATAGGATGCTGGAAGAAAAAAAATATAGGCAGTTATAGTCAATATCACAAAGATAAAAAGCATTGTAAATAAGAGACCACCATTTTGTTGAGAACACCCACCCCATTAATTCACCTAGAAAAGGCACACATGAAAGGAAAGTAAAATATTTGAACATTAAGGTTAATCTAGGGGAGGGGTCTCAAACACATGGCCCATGGAGTTATGTCCTGTGGTCTGAAATACAATCCAAAATTTGTAAAATAAATAATAATGCACATTTTTTCTTCACAGCCTCATGTGGTTCGCATGGTGATTGGAGTTTGAGACTCCTGATCTAGGATATAGAGACGCATATGGCCAAAGACACAAAATTATCACTATGTCAAGCTTTCACCAATGAGGGATAACAAAAATAAATTCACTTTTATGGGTTATCTTTAACCTTGGGTTAATGAAATGTATGGGGTTTTTTTTGTGTGGGGGACTAATTTTAATTATTCATTACTTTCCAATTGCAATTGCGTAGCCTTACTTTTTCATGCCCATGAATACACCAACCCAAAGTGGAGAATTGTCAGGATGATGCAATCCACTCATCGACCTTGCATGGTCATATTTTTCATAGATGGCGATTCCACATGGACATCAGAACAGGGTGGGAGGAGAGCATTCAGCAATAGCAATATGAAAGTATTGCATAATTAATATACCCACCCCCGTTACATTTTAATAACTGTTACAATTTACATGACACTACTGCATGGGTGAATTAGGTGGGTAGGGTGATGCTCTCAATCAACTAAGCAAAGAACAGTGAAAATGGAATGCATACTCACCACGGATTAAGAGGTTGACATTATAGCACAACAGTATGTCCCTGAGAAAAAATGCTAGTTGTGCAAATCAGCAGAGGTAAATGGAAGAAATGGAAAGCTAAAATACTGATTTCATGAAGTCATCCAGAGATGTGATTAAGGTAGACCCATGAGACAGAAATGGCTTGAACCTCATGTACTTTTAGTTTCCTAAAGGAGAGGTTGTGATCAGTGTGCTCTTTTCATTGTGGTGACAATCTGTGATATAGCGGCAGCTGAAATGTGTACAGAGCACTTACGTGGAAGGAAATGACATTTCTTTACCTTTCTTTTTCTTTTGGAGGCCTTAAAATAGAAATGGAGGGCATTCATGAGGCATAAGAGTCTTGATCATCCGCAGCATAGATTCGACTGAGACTTGACCACTATCGGCAGTGAAACTACAGAAAATTATACATTTGTAGCTAAAACTCCTGGTCAACATAGGATTGAAATGGAATCATAATTCCCAATAAACTGGAAACAGTCTGTGTTGACAGACAAGGCACAAATCTCGCTACGCCTTCTTGCAGATAAAAACACAGCCTTAACTTTGAGGTCCCGAAAAAATGCCTCACTTAATGGTTCATAGGGGTTTTGTTTAAAGACCACACACAAAAAACAATAAAGATTCCATCTGGGCATAAGAATGTGGTGGCAGGTCGCAGCAGCTTAAAAATTTAATAAGATGGGAAAGTGTAAATCTGAACCAATTACCATGACCTGCGAGAATTTAAGTGTGCTGAAAATAGCAGCTCTATAACCCTTGATAGTGGATATCGTTTGTTCTTAAATAAGAACAAATGGAAATCAGCAATGGAAGTTACATACACAGAAGGACAGCTAGGATCAGTGTCTTTCTTACTGAATCAATCTCAATAGACTCTGCTCCAGGCATCATAGACGCAGGATGCAGAAGCTCTCCTGTGCTGAATGATGCAACTGGCAACCTGGCTGAAAAATTCAACCTGGCAGAGATCGCTTGAGATGAGTCAAGTATGAAGGTGTAGAATCTGTGAGCTGTTGTGGAAGAGGATCCAGTGTTGCAGTCCTTGCAAGGTTAGGACATGGATCAAGAACAAGTATGTGAATCTTCCTCTAGGGAAAGGGCCAGATAAATGAGCCACAACCATAATCATGGGGATACTACAGAATTTCTGTCTTAGGAGATAATGCCATAGTGACTCTTTACTCTGTTGATGCACCCTTGCAATGCAAGAGATACTGTTTTTATTTCTAGATTTTTTTATGTGTAGGGAGGGTTCAGCTTAAGTCCAAAGACTCTGGAGAATATTACTTGAAATGAGCACCGCGAGTGGAATCTGACGCACCTTCAAACTGAGAGAAGTGAGGATCATGTGCATGCATGGTGACCCCAAGTCAGGAATCTGTCCTGATTCACTGACCAGTGTAGATGTGATAAAAAACTGGGCCTAGAGGGATTGGGATTGAATAGAGAATCTTTGTGTGGTTTCCACTTTATGAGAAGGAGGAACTATAGAGGTTGCATACGTAGATGTCCTAGAGGAACCTTCCACAGCTGCATTCAAGATTCTCAAAAGTGTTACATAAGGCAAGCAGATATTAATAATTTTGCTCACAGCACCTTTACAAGTACCTGAATTTGATTTATCTGATCCAGTGGAACCAATGCTAACTTATGGTTAATGAGAAATTTCATCCCCTGGTAAATGAAGTCATGTGGTGGAATAAGTTTAGACTTCTCAAGGTTGGATAGAGGACCCAAATGAATTAGTGCAGAGCAACAATGACAAAAACCTGATGAAGGGACCGAACCTCAATATTTTGGATCAGCCAGCAGTTGAAAAACAAGAGAGTCCCAGTGTACAGAGATAGACAGCTAACACTCCTATAACTCGAGTGAAGGCTCTAGATGTGGAAGAGATTCCAAACAGCAGAACCTGGAACTGAAAATTTTCCTGGACTAACCAGAACTGGAAGTAATTGTGGCGTGGAGGAAACATCAGGACGTGCAAATGCAAATAGGCATCCTGAATGGACAATGGAGCACACCCAAGCTAACGGACAGACTGTGCTACGGATTTAGGATGTGGTCTTCACCTTGAAAGGTTCCTCCAGAAAGAACAGTTTATAGACAAGAGACTGATTGTGAGTTAAAACTTTCATTCTTTATTCGTAACCTGGAAGAATTTAGGAACAGGAGACTGATCATTCAGGTCCATCTCAACTGCCCCATTCTGCAAAAGGGTGTGCACCTACCTCAATTTCACCACACTAGACTGGTGAAAGAACATGTTGGTGCTTGATGCTGAACCAACTGTCTGAAAAGATGCATAAGCTAGGATCTATGGGGGCATATTGGAGAAGGATGCACAGGAAGAAGGTTTGGGTCCCTGGGGCTGTCCCCTCCCCCTGCAGGAAAGAGGGAAGTAAGGAAGGTTAAAGAAATATGGCATGTAAACAGGGGCTGTGAAATCAACTGAGGTTTCCTACTGTAATGGTGCTGCATTTGTTTGAAAAAGTTTGCGGCTGGTCCCTGAAGGCAATTTGTGGCCGACTGTCATGAGACTGCAGGTCTTGAGAAGCCAAAATTGGGACATGTCCACCAAAGAGGATCTTGGATTCAAACAGATTGAGACCTCTCTCAGTATACTAAATGAAGTAGCTTTGGAGAGGTAAGCATACAAAAGCAATGGTGACTAGTAACATGATTTCTACTCAATGGCTTGTCTTGATGGGAAGGTGTGCCCAAGCTCCAGTTGAAATACCCACTTTGGACGAACCAGCATCCAACTGGGTAGGTTTAGTAGGCCACTTCGGTGAATGTACCCAGTAACCATGGGTCTCAGTACAGAGAACATCTGAGACATTTCCTTAATCATGGAAGAATGAGGATGAAGCAAGATCTCTGGTTGAGATTGTGTGCCTGAAATCTTTCCCAAAACAAATTTTTCTGGATTGTGCACAAGATGGTTTCCAGCACAAGCTTGGTGGTTAGAGGCAGCAGACTTTACTTATTACCTTATCAAATGAGCAGACCTCTTCATTATCATCTGAGAGGAAGGAGTGGTCCTGATAAGGACATCAGTGGTGATGCCTCATGGGGGTGGGGTGGGGAGACATACCCTTTTGTGTTGGGAGAAGTGCACCACTTGCACTGGGAGGGAACAACATGCTTCCTTAGACAATATATGTACAGTGGATCATCTAACTAATGAGAGGAAGAAACACAGTGCTTTAAGCATGAAGTGTGTGGTGCACCACCTCCCTAACCTGTCATGGATATGAGGTATGCAACATACTTCAAGGGGCACAAGGTGACCAGTTCACCATCTCCTTCTTGGGAGGGGGCAAGATGCTGGCCTAAATGTGAGGAGTATCCAACTTTTCCCTCTCTGGAAGGAGGTGACTGACTCACTGAATGTTCAGTACCTCCTTCTGGAGAGGCAAAAGGCTGCTTAAAAAGCTGGTCCTATAAATTCCTGGAACCAAAAAGTTCTCTTCTGACATGAATAGCAAAGCCTCTCACAAGTCTTAGGGGTGGTGGTGGTGTAGGGCTGTGAGATACAAACCTGGAAAAACCTGAAGATGAAAGGGAGGGAAGTATCCTCGGCATTCAGTAGCTGGTTATCAGCTATATTCCAGGTTTTGGAAGGCCATAATTTGCTAAGTGCACAGGAAATTTTTCATGTGCACTAGGAGCAACTGAAGCAGTCTGGGTGAGTGTCCCAATGGCCCTTCATATGGCCACACTGACCCAAAGACTGTCCTCACACTATTCTGAAAAATGAAAAAATGACAACATATTTTGATGTCATGCATAAAATCACCAGGTTTAATACAGTGCATACTGTGTATGCGTGATATAAACAAATGAATGACCCATTTTAACTGTCTTTTTCCTGTAGTAAAGTACCAGTAAGATGTTTCTCACTGTAGCAACTATTTGAGGAAAAATGCTGACACACATACAATAACAGTGTGAAGTTAGAGCACGGACAGAAACAAACAAAAATGCCAGTGATCTTTATATGTCAATCTATTTTTTAGATGGAGAAATACACATTACCTTTTTATTTAAGCAGGTTTTTCTGTTATTCCTTAACATAAGGACTTACATGTACTTGATATGTATATATAAATGTTAAGAGAGTGTACCCAAACCCCTAAAGGGTGGGATGCATGAGGCAACTTTGTGGTTTCCTTAAATGACTGATTCTAAAAGGGAGAAAAGGTTATTGGCATAGAAATTAAATTTTGGAATGGATAGTGTAACACTGAGATTCAAATTAACTTTAGAAGGGAGACCACTAGAAAGGTAAAAATTTGCTACCAGTAAACTCTTACTACAACCAAATTTTCTATGGTAAGGATCTAGACATCCACAGAGCATGGCACCTATGAAAAAGATGATCATTCTAAGCATGTAGCATGTGAGATGCATGAGTGGATTCTACTATACAGTGGTCCCCCTCTTATGTGGACCCTCACGAGTGGCCACCATCTCTACATGGAGAGTTTTCTCAGCTCTGATTTTGTGTGCAAAAGTAAGCCTTGCTGGCAGCTAGCCCCCATGATGTGCATGTGGCCAGCATTTTAGGCCAAAAACATCAAATTTACCACACTCAGGTGTCCATGTGACCAGAAACAATATTTTTCAATTTATATGATAAGGTAAGGAATCTGACATAAGAGTCAGACATATGTGATTTCTGTGATTACAGACACATAACAGTTAAACGTGATTTCTGTGATTACAGATACATAAGAATAAGACGTGATTTCTGTGATTATAGACACATAAGAGTTATGTTGTTATTGTTATAGAGTTTAACGTAATTTTTCAGCACAAGATAGGCTATACATGGCGGCCAGTATTAATGGTGGAGGAAAAACCCGGGAAAACCCCGGAAAGAACCACCGACCCACGAGAAGCTACTGGCAAGCTTTCGCACACATAAGAGTTAAACATTCCTTATGATTTCTGTGATTACAGACATATGAGTTAAACACTCCTTGTGATTTCTGTGATTACAGACACATAAGAATCAGACATGTGATTTCTGTGATTACAGACACATAAGAATTAGACATGTGATTTCTGTGATTACAGACACATAAGAATTAGACATGTGGGATTTCTGTGATTACAGACACAAAAAACATTCGTTATGATTTCTGTAATTATAGACATATAAGAGTTAAACACTCCTTGTAATTTCTGTGATTACAGACACATAAGAGCTAAACATTCCTTGTGAGTTCTGTGATAATGGACACACAAGAGTAATTAGACATACCATGTGATTTCTGTGATTGCAAACACATAGGAGTTAGACATATGTGATTTCTGTGATTACAGACACATAAGAGTTAGACATGTGATTTCTGGGATTACAGACTCATAGGAGTTAAACATTCCTTATGAGTTTTGTGATAACAGACAAACAAGAGTTATTAGATGTACCTTGTGATTTCTGTGATTACAGACACACAAGAGTTAAACATTCCTTATGAGTTTTGTGATAACAGACAAACAAGAGTTAAACATAACTTGTGAGTTTTGTGATAACCGTCACACAAGAGTTAAACATACCCATGAGTTTTGTGATAACAATCACACAAGAGTTATTCACCATACCTTTTGAATTATATGATTACAGACACAAGAGTTAAACATACTTTGTAAGTTCTGTGATGATGGACAAACAAGAGTTATTAGACATACCATGGGGGGCCCCGAGTGGCCGAGTGGTCTAAAGCGCTCTTCGTTACGGATCACTGCCATCTCACCTCTGTCTGCGGCAGTTCGAGTCTAAGATTCAGCCAATGTGGGCATGTGAGAAAGCTTGCCAGTAGCTTCTCGTGGGTCGGTGGTTCTTTCCGGGGTTTTCCGGGTTCTTCCTCCACCATTAATACTGGCCGCCATGTATAGCCTATCGTGCTGAAAAATGGCGTTAAACCCCACAACAACAACAACAAGACATACCATGAGAGTTATGTGATTGCAGGCACACAAGAATTAGATATATTTGAGTTTTGTGATTACAGGCACTTAAGAATTAGACATATGTGAGTTATATGATTACAGGCACACAAGAATTAGACATGAGTTCTATGATTGCAGGCACACAATAATTAGACATATGTGAGTTATGTGAATTCAGGCACACAAGAATTAGACATATGTGAGTTATATGATTACAGGCACTTAAGAATTAGACATGTGTGTTCTATGATTGCAGATACACACCAGTTATTAGACATACCTGCTGAGCTAAAATGCTTTATCTTCTACTTATGGTGATAAGTGACAAAATGAGTAACTCTGGAAAGTCCACAAGTACATCAACTAGAGCATTAAAAGATGATCTGAGAACTTATACTTCTCCCTCGATAATTCGCGCACAATGGGGTCCACAGACATATACCGCACTATAAGCGAGGCGCGACTTACCAAGGGACCTTGAATAATTGAAGACAAAAAATTGCTTTGACATCAAGAAAAACATGGGGGGGGGGAAACGGGGAGAATTATTGTATTGTTCAATTAGTATAATATTGATGTCGTTATTTCAGTGGAAGTAATAATGAAACTTCTTATCATCCTTGAGGATATCTCAAGAATTCTCTGAAACTTGCTTGCCCACAATGGTCCGTATCTGTGAAATCAAGCTCTTTATTTTACAAAGTATTCATTTTGCTTGACTGCCTAGTTATCTTTGATCACAGTTATGAAAGAGTCTGTTAATTTAAGATAGTTTATGTTATATACACAATGACAAGTGTTTGATTGATCAAATTAAGTGAGTTCACCTGACATATGACCGGGGCCGCTAGATTTTAAGTTTGTAGGATTTTTGTGCCTTTTATACTTTTCTTTTATTCCACCTTCTTTATTTGATTACAAAAACATAATTAAAATGATAATACAAAGGAGGCCAGCTTTTAATTCAGTGCAACAATGCAACAAATACTTCTGCAAGTCAGTTATCCAAACACGGTGACACTTAATTAGGTTCTCTGAGAAACGCTCGTGGACATAGCTGTTACGGTAGATTGATGCATTTTACGTTTAATTACAAGGGGACACATTGCATTTATGATGATTACACTTACAAGGAACTGAAAGATAGAACTAAAACACAAATTTCAACTGATAAATTTTTTATTTAATTTGTATTTATTTATCAAAGTACTGCCTCTACTCGGCATAAGTGACATTTTCATTGATAGAAATTTCCTTACATATCGTTAAATGCGGTGTACTAGGAATGTCGTTTGGAAAGAAAATGTAAAAAAATTGTATGACCTATTTTTAAATTTGATATTTCATAATGTTGATTAAAATTTCCAGGTTCTATCTACCATTTTCAACGATAAAATTAGCGATACATCAAAGTTTCCGTTACCAACTTTGATCGCGATTTTCTTCAAGTTCAAAAAATAGGGATCAATTTTGGGGGAATTTTCTGGTTTAAAATATAGAATCCACCCCTGACCACACGTTATAAGCAGGCTCGCGAGTTATCACGGCACGAGTTATCGAGGGAGTGGTGTATAGGAATCAGAGTTTTCAAAGAGAATCAAGGGATAGAACTCAGTGACATGCTAATCCTCTTTAAAAAAATGCTTACCTTGCTTTCTTGATAATGCTTAAGTGCATGTTCTTGATTAAAGCGGCCACAGGCGACATTTGCACAGCTAAGGCATGCCTAGAAAGTGTGAAATGTACAGATTTGTTATAAGTAGACCTATATCGATATGGTGTCATATATAAGCATTTATATAGTAATATAACTTATTGCATCACATGTAATTTACTATATCACCACCCTTATATGGCAATATAAATTATTGTATCACTCCTCTTAGATGGCAATATAATTGATTGTATCACCACTGTTACATGGCAATATAATTGTATCGCCAGCCTTATATAGCAATATAATTGATTGTATCACCACCCTTATATGGCAATATAATTGACTGTATCACCACCCTTACATGGCAATATAATTGATTGTATCATCACCCTTACATGGCAATATAACTGTATCACCAACCTTATATAGCAATATAATTGACTGTATCACCACCCTTATATGGCAATATAATTGTATCACCATCCTTACATGGCAATATAATTGCCTGTATCACTACCCTTATATGGCAATATAATTGACTGTATCATCACATTTACATGGCAATGTAACTGTATCACCAACCTTATATAGCAATATAATTGATTGTATCAGTACCCTTACATGGTAATATGTATACTATTAAAAAGATTCCAATATAATTAAATACCTTTGTGAAATTTAGACATTTACAAGATAGATGGAGTTTCAAGATTGCAGAATAAATATCTTGTTTCAAACTGTTCACAACTTTTTATCAAAATTTGTCATTATGTTATTGTTTCAACAAATATCTGGCCATATAGGGGATCCAGTCAAAAAAGAATTCAGTTTAATTGCATTTGTTGTACTTTTCTTGTAATCTGAAGCTGGCCCCATCCTAGGGAGATTTGTTTGTGTAACTGCTGAGACATTACCACCAAATACTGAAAATTACATTTCTGCCATTGTACAACATTGCCA
Source organism: Sinohyriopsis cumingii (assembly GCA_028554795.2). Classification (NCBI taxonomy): domain Eukaryota; kingdom Metazoa; phylum Mollusca; class Bivalvia; order Unionida; family Unionidae; genus Sinohyriopsis; species Sinohyriopsis cumingii. Next base: position 117,861,267 of record CM068832.1, read on the forward strand.
TATGCAGTTGGTTACAAAACTTGTAGGAACTATTTGATCACTGAAAACATTTCATTGCTCGATTTCAAAAAGTCATTTAAGTGCTTGATTATGACACTGTACCAAGAAGACATGCAAATTCATGATCAGACCGAGTTTCATTAATATCAACAAATGTTACAGGTTTTGTCATACGGTAAAATGAAGGTACAAATGTTGCATGTTTTATTGGGGGAGAAGGGTACATTTGTGGGGATTTGCAACATGTATTCTGGAGAAAACATGGAATTTCATCATTATTTTTATGTTACCAGCAATTGAAAAAAGCAGACAATGTTCTCAAATATGCAGTACTACTAGCTTAGGGTTAGGAATACTGTTGTAAACTTTGTATATATTCTTATGATTTGGCATTTCCACTGACCACTATCAGCATGGTGCCAGATTCATAACCATGTCTGTTTATCAGTACCTTTTCCCCAGTACCAAGCTGCCCTTCTGCCAATATTTAGTTCCTCTCCTCTGTCCCTATGCATTGTTTATTGCAGAGTCTATTAATTAGTGTACTTTAATCACACTTATAACAAATGAAAGGGTCAGAGCACTTTCATCACTCACAGCACACCTTCAATACACTTTAAGTGAATAAAGCCTATTAACACTTGACCTTCAAGTAAGTCTTTGGGGTTTAATCCAGGATTCATTCTGATGGGGACAATGGTCCATGAAATTTTAAAAGGGGCAGGGATTTACAAATCCACCTGCCCAACTCCCAGTACAAGCTCAAATTCAGTTCAGGCAAGTTCAAATTTGCAAAGCACTAGCCTGTGGGCAAGTCTGCAAAATTGAGAGAGAGATACAAGAAATTTTATGGAAGCTAATATATCGACAAGGTTCAGTTCTTAACGCTTTGTTTTGCAAGTTTTATACAGTGCAGTCTCACCATAAAACATATATCAACACCTTTATTTGGCATTTATGTCTAGCACAATCTTCTTTTGCATAACTAGCTAAAATTTCTTTCATTTGCATATTTTATTTCCATCATGTAGTCAATGTCATTGTCAGTCTCACATTTTATAGTGCAAATGTGATAATGTAAATATTTATCAAAGAAAGGATGTTTTGAGAAATAAGGAAGAAATCTTTATATTTTAACTTATCAGTTACACTGCAATCTTAATAATTTGTATATGTAATGGATTCACTGACTTTCCAGTCCTAACTCAGCGTCTGGCAGTTTGTCAGACTGCTGACTCAAAACAATTGGATTTTCAAAGAATGTTTTAGTGCATGTTGCCAATTTTATGGCTAACAGGTGTTAAATGCTAAAAATAAAATGTGTGAGACTTCCTTGACAGGCATGTGTTTAGAATTAAAATGCACTTGTCTTTAATTATTAAATACCACGAGGATTTCAAGTGTGATTAATTTTAGGTAAATGAAGCACCCACAAGTGGCATTTATGATATGTTGTTTACGTAATAATTACTAAACCCCTATTAAAACAAATTCATGACTTCAAGAACAATTATGAACTGATCATGAATGTTCATGAACATTCTTGAAATGTTCATGATCAGTTCATCGTTTGAGTTCATGAACAAAATATTTATGAATGTTCCTCAACTAAGTTAATGGACACTTAAAGAATTTTGATGAATCATATACATGAAGTTCATGAACACAATGATGAACTATTATGATATCTTAGAAGTTCCTGAAATGTCATGAACTTGGTTCATGAGCAATTCAAGTACTTTGATGCACCACCAAGACATTTCTAAAAATTTATATGAAATTGCTAATTAATTATATTCATAAAATGTTAATGAAAATTCATCATACAAGCTTCTCACAATATTAGTAAAATATAAAGAAAGGTGAATATTTTTCTTTTTTTAAATGATATGATACTGTATAAATGTTTATAGAGATATTTTATTCAATACTTGTGTACTTAGCTGAGTAGTTCTGGATTAATATGGGAAAATATTTTCTGGCCAGCATGAACAAAATGTATTTGCTATAAAAGCTTCCAATGGCTTTGTTCTAACGTTTTTGTCCATTACTGTTATAAACTGCATATTATGTTGACTTAGTCACTGGTTGCTAATTTGCCATAAAAACTGAAATATGTAGACAATGACTATCTTGATTGGATGATTGTGAAAGAAGATGTGATATGATTGGTTAATATGTGTGAGATTTCAGCAGCTGAGCCTCCTTTTACCAGAAAGAGCATGCAAATGGTTCTGCAACAAGTAAAAACCTCAAACAAAAACTGTGGACTCCTGTGGATTATGGACAGATGAGAATGAGTGCAGAGAAGCGATTATGAAGAATATGAAGGAAATGATTTGATGAAAGCAAAATTAGGCGGAAAAGCATACTCAGCCAGGATCATCAAAATTACGGTATCTCTTTCTTGGTCATTCGTGATTATTACACTTAAAGTTATATAGATATTTTATTGGTTTTTATATGTCATCATATTAGTTTTAACCAAACTAATGATAAATGATTTTGTTCAGACCTAATTTAAACTTGATCTTCGAATTTTTGAAAATCACTAAACATTATCATACCCCCTCTTTCAATCTCGATACCATACGTGGTACTGCATCTACGATAGGAACTGAGATGTTCGATATTGTTTTCTTTTTCATGACATCACTATTTCTATGATCTGATAATCTGGTATTTTAAAACAACAACAAAAACTAACTTAATGTGTCAAATTGTACACAATCTGTATTTTGTAGCACAACTGGACATTCCAGATTATTTGGTATTGTTGTAGAGCTACATCTGTCTACCTTTCTATAATACCACCCACTTAAGTGTATCATACATGACCTTGGACACTACAGAGCTTGGCAGTAGGCTACTACCTCCTGCCACCTAAACTAGTCACCAGGGGTTAATGTGTTAAGGGGGGGAAAATTTGAAAACTGGAGGATGATGATGGCCAAGATGGAAGATATATTAAATAGTGATTGCTTCAGCAATGTTAAAGATCCAAACAGTAATCGGATGGAACAGCTTGAGTTGCAGAGGGAGACATTCAGTAGTGACAATGGGCAGGATTTTATTAAAGTATAGGCTTTGAACATCTTCACAAAAGAGTTATCTGACACAACTGTCCCAATATCTCCTGAATATTTTTCAAAGAAAAATTACAAAACTTACAAAAAGTGTTGCTAAGAGTGAAAAAAAAGAATATCGCTTGTCAATTTACATGTTCTTTGTTGCATATTAGAAATTTATATGAAATTAAATACTGTTTTTATGATGATATGTTGCATTTTATACTGTTTTAAAAAACCCACATCTAAGGCTATTTTATGATTCAGGATGAATAGGTATTTGTGAGTTTGTCAGATAATCAAATTTCTTTTTATAGGTGCTGTTCATGAAGTCATGAATCATTCACGAGAAACTTTGTTCATCATAGTTCATGAATACATTCATGCACTTGTTCATGAATGATGATGACCCAGTTTGTGAACTTTTATGAACTGTTCATGAATTCAGTTCATGAATATTTCATGAATTGTTCAAGAACTGTTTGTGAAGTGTTGGTTCATGAACAGTTAATGAATTCATAATTTCATGAACTGACCATTGATGAATTTTCATGAATGATTCATGAACCATTCTAGAACAGTTCATGCCAGTTCATGAATTATTCACGATCATTTTGTAGGGTCTAAAGACTCTACACAAACTGCATGGCAATCAATTAAATGGACAAAAATAAGCAGTCTCAAATAATTCTTAAAAGTTGGATTGTCAAATATTTTGATGCATGTCTCTCTATGTTATATGTATATATATATATATATATATATATATATATATATATATATATATATATATATATATATATATACACACACACACACACACACACACACACACACACACACACACACACAGATAAGTTTATCTATCTGCATATGTTGTAAGGTGCCAACATAGATACAAAGGAAATAAAAGTTTTAATAAATACAATGTGATTGCTGTAAAAATAATTTATATTATCGTATTACTCATGATGGGGTATTATCTTTGGGACAAGGACAAATTTTCCAACAGCAAGTTCAATTTTCCTGTCAGCTTACCCTGGACAAAATGTCTATTTGACAAAGTCACTCAGGACAGTTGTAGGACATATAATTGCAGGATTTCCACTAATTTCCATAAAATCACACACAAAAGAAAATCAGACCTTTATTTCTTCAAAATAATTTTATAATCCAAAATGAAGGGCTTATAATTGATGAAAAAGCAATGAATTATAATAGATCTTTATTTTCTAAGGCAGATAATTATTTATTGATAGATAATGAAATATAAATTTGTCAACTTGCCACTAGTATACCAGTAAGTATCATTAAGTCATCACAATTATTTGTTTAGAATATGTTAAGTATTTTACTTGTTTCTGAGTAATGACTGCCAGGCCATGTGGGTTTCATCAGCCATTCATGCTGAAATTATTACCACAAAACTTTTACTGCTGTTCAGCTGATTCAGTGCTAATTAGTTCATGTTTTAATACCACTGAGTTTGTCTATAAACTGCTGTGTTACCAGTGTTATCATTCTTCAGGCAAAATGCCAGATGATCTTGCCAACTTTGGGCCAAAAACAAAAACCAGCAAGATGAATATGCTTTCTAGCAGCAGAGAGGGTAAACAGACCTTTTGCTGAAACGTCATTTTTCAAAACTAAAGCTTCCTACGAAAATGAAAAAAATAAGGTCACTAACGCTAAACCGAAGCCTCTAATTTTACTGAGAGTTTCTCTAATTGGTTAAGTTTATTTTGTTGCTTTATTTTTGTTGTTTGTGTTTTTCTAAATTTGTATGCGCATTTACGTTTATCCACTGGACGTTTCATTGATGTCGCACCCTCTCTGCTGCTATAATTAAATCATTATTATATCAACCAAATATCTTATCAAGACCAATGCATGATATCTTGTTCTGGGATCGTGTAAATTTATTGTATGGAATGAATTAAATCATTATTATATCAATAATGACACCTGGTGCTGAATCTTACACAGCTAGATTAGCCAGAGAAAGATTAGAGGTGATCAAAGAGCAAAACATTTTTGCCTGTTCGTGATGCTTTTGGACAGAAACTTCAAGAACATCAGGAAGTGCAAGCTGAATTTGCAGAAGTTACAAAACAACTGTTTAAACCTGTTACAGAAGCAAATGAAGGTCTTCGTCTAGCGCTAGAACAAACTGCTAAGGATACTAAGAAAACAAAAAAACTTCTACAAGAACTTCCAGCAGCAATAGTTACTGCTCAGCAACCTCCCGCAGATGAGGGCGGGGATGAAGAAAAAGAAGGATCAAAGATAACACTAAAAAAAAGGGAGAAAAAGATTTTAAGGAAAAATTTACTGAAGGTATACAAGTAGGAAAAAAATATGACGATATACTTGAATTAGGGTTTTTTTGCTGCCGAAAGTTTTGCCCAAAGACATAAACTTTTAAAACCTAACTATATTAAGGGTATAAATCGTGAAACGTGGTATAATTGGACTTTTTGTATACACAAAAAAAAATAATCAAATAAGCGCGAATGATCTGATATATCAACTTTATCTTATTGGAATAAATCAATATTATGAAATGATGGAGAAAAAAAAAGGACAAAAACCATCAAGATTGCCGAGGAAATAAAAATCTTCTCAACCAGAACCTCCTGAGAAAGAACCTTCCTATCAACTTCCTCCACCACAACAACAAATAGAACAACCACAATCTCCTGGGTCACAAATTCCTCGACAACAAAAACATCCACAATCTCCTCAAAAATCTCCAGGATTAATTAATATGACAAATAAATTTACAAAACAAGGTACTGATCTTATGAAAAATTATGATAGAGCTGTAAATGTTGCTGCACATGGATATAATGAACAATCAAAATATGTAAAACCTAAATATGTTGATTCTTGGAAGAATGAAGATGATAGGGTTAAAGTTGTATATTCTGTGCTGAAAAATAAACCTTGATTATCATGACTTTAATCGTGATGTGAAAATAGTAAGAGAAGAAGATGTATTTCAATCATTATTATCCCAAAAACCTGCTGAAGAAGAAGAATTTTATAATATATGATCTGACATTCCTCCAGGCACTACTGGAAGTGGTTTTTCTACCCTGACTATACCAGGAGGATGTGGTCTTATTGCTTGTCCTAACAACATCATTTCCAATGTAGATAGATTAGAAATTCTGATCGGAGGAAAATGTGCACGAAAAAATTCTCCAGAAATGTTTAATGAAATATCTGATATTTGTCGAAGATTATTTACAGGTGGTGTTATGGATCACAACATTTATCATTCTCTCAATAATGAAATTGCTGACGATTATTACAGCAACTGAAAACAATTAATTATAATGTAATTTATAAATGATAACTGCTCCAAAAGCAATACCTATTGCAAAACAATTAAGGATGAAAACTACTGATGTTATTCGTGATAAAGGTATTGGTGCTGTTGGTAATGTTGCTGGTAAAGCACCTTCATCGATCAAAGAAAGATTGGCTTGATTAGTACGAAGAAAACCACAACCAGTAAAATTACCCAGTACTGAAGTTATGCCTGCAAAAATCAGTAAAATAATAAATCAAGCTGCAAATGAAAAACTTGCAGAATTGGCTGTTAACAAAATTGTTCGTACAAAGTTAACTAATGAAATTATGCCAACAAATACAAGTTTTATTTCAGAAGTGGCCTTCGTGTTAGACGATGATAGTTATATAAGATGTTTAAGCACATATCCGATCCAGCATTCGATATGCATGCACCAATTCTTACTGATAATCAATCCGCAATTATCAGTATTATTCTTATGATGCACGTGTACCTAATGCATAAAGGAAGAATCGAACTACAAGTTCAAGATACAAGTAGATATTTCTTACCTGCTGAAGCATTTATTGAAGTAGGAAAACTTGTAACAGACGTTCCTCTTAATACAGCATATGGAGCTGATATCATAGTTGGTTTTGTTAATAATGGTATTTTGGCATTGTTTGATGGTGCTACGTACATGATTGATGGAAAAAACATTGAAAAAATTCAAAAAGATGTTGTTGCTACAACGATATTAGGTTTAGCAAGATATTCAGATGATTATACAAGATCAGCTAGACCATCAATGATGTTCGCCAAAGATAACGCTGATCATCCTGAAAGTAACCAGTATGATATAAGATGACCAAGAAACAACGCAGGTGCTGCTGACATTGATGCTGAAAACATGATTATTAACACCAGACCAAATTACAACTTAGGATTTGCTATACGTAAAGTTATCTTTGGAGCAAAACATACAGTTGTACTTGTAGGAAAGGGAAATGATAATGATGCTATTTGGTGACCAGCCGCTGTTGCTGCTGGTAGAGTAATATTATTTAAACTTTCACTGTGGATGCCAGTAATGACTCCATCTCTTGCTGATGAACAAAAATTACTTTCTTTTATGGATTAGGGCGGTAAATCATTGTTATCGTGGTTAAAATTGACCACAGATAGCATGCAAAGTAATATTGCTGGGTTATTTACATGGCAAATAGCATCACAACAAGGAGTTTCTGTGCCACGGCATATATTTATCACTTTACAAAATGCTAATCAATTAGATAATCAAGAATGAAGTCATATGACATTTGACAATTTTGATGTTAGTGAAGTTTCTTTACGGATAAATGGACATTGAGAACCATCTGAAAATATAACTTTAAATTTTGAAAATAATTATATAGCTGGTGCATATCGTTTAATGACATTTATGGGACATGATCAAAATATAGATACTGGTTTACAAATATTGCAGTTTGATTTTAAAATTCTGTATCCGATTTATTATTTTTCGCTGGAACATCTTGATTTATCTGGACAATCTGTCGTTGATATTCAGTTTCGAACTTGTGTATACGCAGCTGGTGGTGTTAATTACAGAGCAATTGCAGTTATTCTTTCAGATAAAGCGATGTTACTTGAAGGTGTTGGTGGACGAATTCGAGTTATTGATGCACAGGTAGAAAACATGTAATTAAATCGCTCACGATATTTAGAATGTCATATAGTCACGTTAATGTCACTCTGACTTCTGGTCAGGTGAAAAAATTACAAACAAAACTTGCAAGTAAATGCAAAACAAAAATAACACTAGAAAAAGATCAAATTTCTAGTGGCGGTCCAAACAAATTATCATTAACCAAGACTCAACTCAAAATTTTAATAAGGCTTTAGAATAAAAAACTGGAGTTCAACTTCATCTTTCTCCAAGTTCCATTAAAGACTCAATTAAAACAGGCAGTATATTTCCACTTCTTGCAGCTATACCAGCGTTAATAGCTGCAGGAGTTCCAGCTGTAGCAAAAGCAGCTGTACTTGGAGCTGATGGAACTGCCGCTGGAATGGCATTAAAGAAAGCAACAGGACAGGGAATTAAAAAAAGGGGGAAAGGCCTAAGATTACCAGGAACCCCTTATCGGTATGGAAAAGGTCGGAAACTTCCAGAAACACTTCGTTAATTCTTCCATTGTCAAATTTTGATTTACTTGATGCTGCTAAAAAATTAAATATAAAATTTTTTGGAGGTGTTTTTATGCATGATCAGTTACCTTTCAAACCAAACAATGCTGAATCAGGCATTATTAATCTCGACAATAGTTCTGGTCCAGGAACTCATTGGGTGGCATAAGCAATTGATACATGTGGAATTGTTTATTTCGATTCGTATGGGTTGACTCCACCAAAAGAATTTATAAATTACGTAAACACAATAAAGACTCCAATTTGGTATTCAACATTACCAACACAAGCACTAATTGATCTGCCAATATGTAGTCGAGAAGTAATTAATGTATTAAATGCTATATCTTCATCAACATTACCATCTCATAAAGTCATGCATGATTATACAAGTAGCCATTAATTCTTTTAAGCAGATCTTAAAGTATAATGGTTGATATTTATGAAGATCTTCTTTCAAAGACAAGAAGACAAAAGATGCTATTCATTTGTCAAATTACACGATTAAAGATGAACTCGCTGATATTATGAACCTCTCTGGAGTTGACTGAGATGAAGTTGTTTTTCTTCAGGATAAACACGGTGTTTCAAAGATGAGCAATATCAAATGAATGACATAAATTCGTAGGGTATTAGGTGCTACTGAGGAGAACATTCCCAGTATTTACTGACAGTGGTAGAATTAGAGACTCAAGTACATCAATCACAACTATTAGAAATAAAATTGCAAAAAGCATTGCTAATTGTTTGCAATCCACCGGTGATATAATGACAGGCGAACTCAGCATGAATGGAAATAAAATAGTTGTTTTAAGACATCCAACATCTCATGAAGATGCCACACGAAAAAATATGTAGACAATAACTATAATATAGTATATATTAAATTAACCATGCTGCCAGCTGAGTATGACGATCACATAAGTGTGTTTACAAATCTTTGTAGAAATTTTCAAAAACTCAATAAAATTGTTGATGACTTCTTTGGAAGTCTGTTGACTGTTAACGTAAAACTCGTTGATATTAACACAAAACTCAGAGATATTAAAAAAAGCTATGTCAGACATTTAAACAATTAATAAACGATTATGTGTTATCGGAGACCGTAAATCATTTTCAGAGTTAATCATGAAAGTGCAAAGGAAAATCAATGATATTAGAAAAAGACTAGAAGATGGCTAGTCTCATTGTGTTTTTGTCAGTCTGGAGTACACTGGAAGTTGATAAAGTAAGTGAAATATTTTCTTGAATTATTTGTGTTAATTATATCACACAGATGGTTAAAATTAGTTACGATGATACACAAACTAAATAAATGTATAAATATTACATAGTAACAAACAAGATAACTACTAAATTATTCTATTGGAGAAAGATATGCTGCAGAGTTATCTCCCTTCTTGAGATCAATACGTAACAATAAGCAAGGTAATTATTGAATTACTCTGCTGGAGAGAGTCTGAGTTATCTCCCTTCAACAGTGAAAGTTTCAGATAAAATAACTATTGTATCATCATATTTTATAAACAAAAAAATATTTTATGACTGGCGATGGTAGAGACCTCACATTGATAAAATAACTGTTCTAACAATAATTATTATAACAATGAGTATAATAACACAAAAAAAATAATAATAAAAATAGTAATGTAATATTACCAGAAAGCGACAAGAGTAATCTTCTTTCAACAATAATGAAAAGTTATCTTTTGTTTATATTTCTAGAAAGCAGATCTAGTGATATTATTTGCGACAGAACGTATTGAAGGCATACAAATACCAAAATATTTTCCAGCTGCGTTTATTGATTGAAATATTATTTATTCACCAGTATCTGTATTTATAGATATAACTTTTTTTCCTAATTATTTTACATCTACCATATTACCAGATCTGCAAGTTTGACTCTGTGTGATAGCTCATAAATTATTTAAAGAGTTATTGAGCTTTTCTCCATCAATATGATCGATCACAAGACTGTCTTTGATTACCCCTCGGAAACATTCATATACAAATTTATGGCAAAGGTAATTGTTCTTCCCAACACTAAACATGAGATAACCAGTATTAGTGACAAAACAGGCTGGTTTTTTTAGTCAACAGTTCCTGATAATACCATGATAAGATGCCTCGTAATTCTTAATGATAGGATGTTTCATAAATTCCTTTTGCTCCATTTGTATATAATGTTTGTTTAAATGATTATTTGTCTAAATTATTATTTTGAAAATCTAGCCAGATTATCTTCTGTGCGTTTTATAACTCTGTCATTATTGTTGTTGCTATTTTTTGAAATCATAATATCTTTTGAGCTCTCTGTATTTTTTACCATCACAATGCAGACACAACTGCATATTTCCTCTGACTCCAACACCACACTTCAAACACGGTTTAGGTCATAAACTCACTCTCTGTACACTTTGTAAATGATATCCGCAGAATTCGTTTACACAAGCTTTGTCACAAGGAGCTATAGAACCTATCATAAGCCACCTGCATTTGTTCTGTTTGAATATATATATATATATATATATATATATATATATATATATATATATATATACTTGTTTTAATTATAATATGAAAGAATTGACAGAAATAAAAATTAAGCCTTCTAAAGATAAATTTAATTTTGACAGAATATCCAATGACTTACCGATGCCAGCTCTGGTTGATCCGATGAATACAAGTTTGATTAATACTAATCACAATGCCAAGGAAGAATTTAACAAAGATGGTGCATCTCCTGTGTGGTTGACGTTCAAAATCATACATAACACCTATGGTGTTGACAATGTCGTTGATGCTACAGTGAATGACAAATGAGCAGCAACGATTATTAATTATCTCGACAATCGAAGATATTTTTTCAGAGTAAAGTTTATTGTATTAGCAGAAACACACAATACTTGGATTATCAGTGACAAACGTGACCTTGTCCTTCATAATGAGAAAATTGCTGTATTAAGTAAAAATTACAAACCAGGAATGTTGATTGGTACTGACAAACCATATTATGAAAAAGCGTATCCTGTAACTGGCCATTTATGGAATTTATCCAATAAATGATAAACCCAGCATTAACACATTAACCCCTAGCAACGAGTTAACGTGGCAGGAGGTAGTAACCTACTGCCGAGCCCTGTAGCATCATGGTCATGCAAGATACACTAAAGTGGGTGATATCATAGAAAGGTAGACAGATGTAGCTCTACAATGATAGCAAATAATCTTGGAATATCTAGTTGCAATACAAAATACAGATTTTGTGTCCGGATTTTAGACTTTGGTCTCAGATCTAAGGCAAACCAATATAAACTGCAAACAGACAGATGAACCTTTGCAAAAAGTTGGATAAGATGGGCATTTGGAATAAAGAGTGGTCTCAATACAAAAGTAATGGCTCCATTTAGCAAAGAAGAAAAGATAAAGAAAATCCAACTTTTACCCTTCTGCTCATGCGCGAGTGAAACAGCCAATGAAAAACGATGTTTCTAACACAACATGGCAGTATGTTATTGAAAGATCACCTGGGATTTGGTGTTTTCCGATCTGTTCAGAAATAGCTTTTAAAATGTGTTTCCTTCTCGATTTTCAGGCAAAATTGACAAAAACCTCCAGGGGTTAAATTTTCAAAAATAAATTGTGTATAGCCAAACGAGTAACGGAACATTTTACAAACGTGATATGGGGAAACGGTTTAATGGATAAAAGACATAAAATAATAAATGAGTGGGGGAGAAATAGTTAAAGATACCGGAGCATCTGTCAAAGACGTCAATGAATTAGGAAAGAAATTAAAATTTCCAATAACAGTAAGAATGATAACCGGAGAGATTTTATATGAATCAAAGTATAAATCGAAAGGAGCTTCGATTAAAATTATTGTTAATAATGCACATGTGTGGACTAATGCAGTAACAATATTTCCACGCAATGGAACTGTTAAATTTTATCAAGGAGATATATTTGATTTTATTAAAGATATGAGTAAAAGTGATCCTGTATCAGTGCAGTTATTTCAAAGTTCAGATAATGGAAATTAAGATTAGTTTGTATGGCCTAATGGAGATATTTATTGTACAGAATCTCTCCATGAAGAAATAAAAAATCTTGCATTGAAATATACCCATGACCCTGATGATGCCAGGGCTGAACAATTGCTGAGTAACTGGTTTACTGTTTCATCAGTTGCTGCTCATTTTGCTAGAGATTAAAATTCGTGGAAACCAACACAATTGGATTTTCTTGAAGAAAGACAACGCAGCTGTGTCGAATACTGACATGGTGGATTATGGAATACTAAATCCGATTATAAGGATATTATTTCAGTTGATATGGTTGCATGTTTTCCGGGAAGTTTTCTTGGAATGGGAGAGTGTTCTAAGTATTTTGAGTGATTTGGACATCCCACACACGAAATGGCCAGAGTATTGATAAATGGACCACTACCAGGTCTTGATTTGACTGGATTTGCTAGTATGGACTCATTTAAGTTTGCCGAAAATCTTCATCTGATTTGTTATGTCTGGTTTGGCAAACATTTTTCAGAAAAAATGTGGGCACCAACAGTATTATTATGGTATACTATTACTGTTAACAAAGTGAAGCAATTATATCATATTGTCCGCAGAAAGAAGTTTGGTTACCACAACAAAAGAAATATTCTGATGATGAAAATCCTGATATAACTGATATTGAGAATAAAATCACAAAAGATCGGCAGAAAAATAATTGGTAAATTCACCAAAGGAGGATCATATGATCATAAATGACACTGTACATGACTGATTATAGATAATGCTGAACTAGATTTTATATTGCTGATACAACGAATAGAAATACGTTTATTAGTTGAAGTAATGTTAATTTATCAGACGGTACTAAATTAGGTACAATTGTGAATTACACTGATGGTGAGTCATGGCAATTTATTCATTTAAGATCTTCAGTGCTCACGTACGTTTTGATAAATCTATTATCGATGATAAACAGAGTTTCTGAGTTTGCTGTCAAAGTCGCTATGGATTCATTTTATATCAGTACAAAAAAACATAGGATTGCTAGAACAACTACATATCGGCACTGATGCATCATGTGGTGAAAGGAGAATAAAACAAGAAAATATACTTCATTATTCTGAATCCACTGACGTTGAAATTAAGGGTATTTATTGCCCCAAAAAATCAAATATCAAAATTTTCATCAGCACAATCTGTATTTGATCCTGTAGCTGGACATAAAACCATTTATCTCAATGGGCCTGGATGTTCCGATAAAACAACTTGTGTGATTGAATTATTCTTGAACAGTTGTTCAGAAATAGTTGTATTGACACCTACACATAGACTCGCAAGAGAAATGAAAGAAAGAAATATTAAATCATTCTTTTGATGAAAGGGGGATAAATTGACTCCTGAATGAATGGGAGAGAAATATAGTCCAAGGATTATTGTTTGGGATGAAATATGTACTGTTTCATTAGAAACGTTAAAAGTATTTCTTGACTGGTTATTGACAAAAAATAATGCTGTAATAATGTGTAGCGATCATGGTCAGCTACCACTTTTTGTTGGATTGTCTCAACATCGATGGTTGAGGAATTTTGTAGATTATTATGAAAAAATAACTAATGATCAGAAAGCACTTGATCTAATCAGACTATAACCGAAAAAAATTCAGTGTGAAATAATGCATGAAATAATTTCAGAAACTCCTATTAAAAATGTTTGGAATTTATGGAGACCAGATGATTTGATAGTTGCAAGTAGAAAGATGGTTCATGATACACTTCAACAACAATCATTTATGTTACATTAAGAAAAATTTTCAAATCTACCTGTACCATTGTGTTATTGGCTGGTTGATACGCGACGGCAGAATATCAACGCTGACATACCAGGGTTATCAGTGAAACAAAATCTTGTGTTAAATGATATTGTTTTAGTTCCTGTCAATGTTGTTGAGAGCGTGTTAACTATGGACAAAACTCCATGGATGCTAGGATACGCAATGACAATTCATTCATCACAAGGATCTAATGGTCAAATTTAGTTCATCTTGCAGTGTCTTGAGTCAGAAGAATATCTCTGCTGCGGAGAATTGTCACACAGAAACTATTGGTAATAGCGATGTTATTGGCAATGATATAGCAATAAACAAATTAGTCAGTTATAAACAGTGTGATAAAAGAAATAAGCTCGACTTTGATCTCGATGCTGAATTTATCATGACACCGAAACAACAGGAAAATAATCATTGTGCGAGCTGTAACACAGTAATGTTGTGGCAGTATTCAAATAATAATCCAAGACAATTTACTGTAGACAGAATTAATAGTAAGTTTGGTCATACACGCGAAAATGTGTTGCTGACCTGTCTTGAAAGTAATCGACGTCGAGGTGCTAGTTAACAAAAGTGAATGCAGTGGTAATTGTGTGTCTTCAGGAACTACTTGTAATTGTTCACATACAAGAGGAGGTGCAGTTGAATCTAGTCTGTATATTGCAGGTCTACCTGTGGATCGTAATTTTATGTGTCGTAATACTCCAATAGGATCAGTCGCTCTTTTTTTTACCACTTTCTAATCCACTAGGTTCATATAAATATCTTAGTCACATTACCTAATACTGGTTGTTTTGAAAATTCATGTCACTGTATTGGTATGTTTTTTTTTTGTTATTGCATTAACGGGTTTCATGGCACTTGTTTGAGTAATTTCATTATTTAATGCAGCTATTACACTTGGTAATCTTGCAACCCATGTACAAAATCTCTTATCTTTCTTAATTATTTCCTTTGCATATTGATATCCAAATAACCACTCAGCAAATGTTTGATTAAATCGTTCAACAATTGCCTGATCATGACGAATTGTGGTATGTCCTCATCTAATTCTGACATTATGTTTTTTCATCAGAGATGATACTGCACGTAGAAATTCCTTGCCAGGATCAAACTAATAGTTGTGGCCATCGTAAGGGTCCTTGTTGATAAATTCGTTCAAAAGCAGAATAAACTTCAGTTGCTGTTTTAGTTGGTAATGGTTCTGCTTCCTTAAATCTACTTGCAAAGTCAATGACAGTTAACGCGTATTTGTATGTTAATTGATGTCTACCAATTTTAATAGTATCACGTGGTAAAAATAAAATATCTGCTTGATGAACTTCATAAGGAGCACTAACATCAAAATGTGCATGCTGAATTGTTTTAGGTGGTGGTAAATAAATTTGTCATATTGCCTGTCATGATAACCATTTTGCAGCAACAGAATGTGTAACATTTGCTGCATCAGCGAATTTACTACTCGTTGCTCTACCCTTCCAATATCCTCTTGGGCGATAATAAATCAATTCCATTATTTCAAGAATCGGTTGATTAATTACCGGCTCCAAATAATAATTTACCTTTCATTGCAGATCTTACCAACCAATTAGCTAATGATTCTCTGAAAGATTTATTTTTTATAGAATGTAACGCATGAATTAACTTCACATCTGCAATATGTTGTTGTTGCAGATCTTTACTTTTATAAGCTACATCATGAGCATGACATGCTTGATCAATAACATTTATAGGATACTCTCCAGGTCTTGGCTGATCTTGTTTATCAAGTCGGATTTCAAGTCGGGTACCAGGACCACAATAATTATATCCTGGAAGATGTTTTTCTCCTGGGTATTTAGCCCATGGAGTTCCTGGTAATTTTCCTAATGAAGTAGCGATATCACCACCAATTTTATTATTAGAAATAAATTTATATTTATTTGTACCACATCTTACCAGCAAGTGCACACTTTATTTTTTGTTATTATTGTTGTTAATCCACGTGTGGGGGTGGATGCTCTACAAAGAACACAATATAAATCCATATTATTCATTATATTTCTACAACAAGGATGTCATTGATTTCTCAGCAACATGAAAACAAGAGCCAGTAAAACATACTTCAGCATTACCGAATTCTATCAGAATGATAATAATAGGTCCATCTGGTCCAGTAAAATGCTATTATTATTTAATTTGATAATGAGATGGTTATAGTGGGGTAAGTTGCATTTAGTAGCTCCGTCAGTTGATGATCAGAGATGTTGCAATGTACTTAAAGATTTAATGAAAATGCAAAATTGTTAAATGAAGATGGCGATGACATTATTAAATCTTATAACTGATATTGATGAAGCACCATCTGTAGACGACCTTGATGGATTTATAAATAATCTCGTATACGACGATGCAATCCTGGACAAACAAACAAAGCCAGTTCGGACATTTTCTCGACGTAGGCATAAAAATACTGATGTCATTTATGTTACTCAGCGATATACACAAATACCTAAAGTGATCAGAGATAACTGTAATATTTTAGTTGTGTTTAATGGAGTTGATACACATACTCTGCAAAATATTCATCAGACCTGGTGTAGTGGGGATATGGACATGATTAAGTTCAAAACTTTCTTTCAAAGGCACAATTTACTCCACACAGATTTATAACAAATTATTTACATGATCCCAGAACAAGATATCATGTAGGTCTTGATAAGATATTTGGCTGATATAATAATGTTAATTATAACAGCAGAGAGGGTGCGACCTCAATGAAACGTCTGGTGGGTAAACGAAAATGCGCATACAAATTTAGAAAAACACAAACGAAAAAAAAAAGTAACAAAATAAACTAAACCAATTAAAGAAACTCTCTGTAAAGTTAGAGGCTTCGATTTAGTGTTAGTGACCTTATTTTTTTATTTTCGTAGGAAACTTTAGCTTTCAAAAATGAAGTTTCAGCAAAAGGTCCCTCTCTGCTGCTCTTCTCATCACCATCTTATATTACTGATCTTGCCATA
This sequence comes from Sinohyriopsis cumingii, assembly GCA_028554795.2. Lineage (NCBI taxonomy): Eukaryota > Metazoa > Mollusca > Bivalvia > Unionida > Unionidae > Sinohyriopsis > Sinohyriopsis cumingii. Next base: position 117,878,672 of record CM068832.1, read on the forward strand.
TAAAAGTGAAACATTAGTGTCACATTGCCACGTTCCAATCAAACTGAATTTTCATTAAAGCCTAAATGATGTAGATGCTTTAATGGTACCTTTCATGAAAAAGCAAAAAAGGCAATAAAGATATATCGTTGCTTCTAATGGGCATCCCCTTGTTAGCACTTTTAACATAGCTTTAACAATAATTCAGTCATAATGCTACTAAGAGAAACCTCTGTATGATAAATAGAACCAAACTAATGCATGACATCCAAGCAAACCTAACAACTTGCTTACCTACTACAGCAGAACAACTTGATAACTGTCTGCGTTCATTGCTCGACAAACATGCCCCAGCCACCAAGTGCAGAGTATCAATTCAAAAGTTTTCTTCATGGTATAGCAGTGTTAGGGACCAGCTTCACCCTGCTAAAAGAGGCCGCCATAAAGCTGAGAGGATTTGGCTTTCCACCAGACTCACTATTCAAGCAAATCTATGAAGCCGCTAAGAAGAACATCACATATATGGTCCATGCAGCGAAATCAGCCCACTACAGTACTAAGATCATGGAAAGTTCCAGCTGCAAAGAGCTCTTCAAGATTACTAACAAACTAATGTCAAGGAACAAATGTACACCACTTCCAACTACCTTCTCTCTAGTTGACCTTCAGGACCTGTTTGCAAATTTCTTACGTGACAAAGTACAAACCATTAGAGATAAACTTGACAACACAATTTCAACTGACTTGTCACCATAGTTGGGATTCAGAATTTCAGCGGCAACCATTAGCAGCATTTGAACCTGTCTCTATGAATTTAGTACGTACAATTGTGATGAAAAGTGCTCCAAAGTCATATGAACTTAATCCAATTCCAACATCACTGCTGGAGTGCTTCGATCCAGTATTGCCTTCACTAACTGATGTTATCAATATCTTTCTCTCATCCAGGGAATTCCCATCATTTTTCAAAACTGCCATTGTAAAGCCTCTGCTGAAGAAACCAACACTCAACCATAATGATTTAAAAATTACCAACCATATTCTAATCTCCCATTCATACAAAAAAATCTTAGAAAAGGTTGTCTATCCCAGCTTGTATCTCATCTGAATTCAAACAGTCTTTTTTTTAGCAATGTACAATCTGCATATTGCCCCTGCCACAGTATTGAAACTATTCTTCTAAAGGTAGTTAATGACATTCTCTCTGCTTTGTTCCATAGAGGTCTGTTATTGGACCTGTTCTCGTCATTCTATACACTCAGCCGCTCTCAAGTGTCATAGATCATCATCCAGTGTTTCACCATTTGTAAGCTGACGACACCCAAATATACAAATCTAGCCACCCAACTGAAGTTGATGCTACCATCCAAGGTGTACAGAGGTGCATTTCTGATTTGAAATCATGGATGACATGTAATAAGCTGCAGATGAATGATGATAAAACTGAGGCCATTCTGATCACAACCCAAAGACTTTCTCAGTCACATCCTTTACCTCAAACAATAAATATCAGCAACACCAACATTAACTTCACAGTCAGTACAAAACCTAGGTATCACTCTGGACAGTATTCTCACATTGCACCAACATGTCATGAACATATGCAAGGCTGCATATGTTGAGCTGAGATGCATCAGTTCCATTCGCAAATATCTTTCACTTGATGTCACTAAAATACTTGTGTGTTCATTAGTACTTTCAAGACTAGACTATTGTAACTCAATTCTGTCTGGTTCATCTCAATATCTATTTCAGAAACTTCAAAGAATTCAAAACAGCTGCTCGGATCATACTTAGAGTACCACAATCACAGCATACATCCCCACTGCTCTGTACCCTACACTGGCCATCCATTCGATCCAGAGTCAAATGCAAAATTTGTTCTCTGTGCTATGTTTCAGTGATGGACACAAGGTTAACATACCTATCCGACCTCACCCATGTGTACACAAATGCAAGTACTTACGCTCCTTTTCTAACAATCATATACTCATTATTCCCACTACAAAAATGAAGTCATATGGACAACGTTCTTTTGCATACCAGGGCACTGCAATGTGGAATGAATTGCCCACTGAACTTAGACACAAAGACACAGTGATCGCATTCAAGAGCGCTCTTAAAACTCACTTATTTGGACTGCAAGAGCAAACTTAAAGACCTAATAATGTTTCCTACCTTAATTATTTTCAGTATGTTTTTTTATGTTTTCTAATTGCATGGTGTTTGTTATTTGTAATAATATCATTATATATGTGTTGTCTGATGTTGTAAAGCACTAAGAGCTTCTAAAGATTAGGCACTATATAAAGTCCCCATTATTATTATTATACCACTAATGTGGCAGTTTATAGTGATGTCTAGCACTGGGGCATCATGCAGCTGACATTTAGCATCATGTCCCATCCTGTCCTATTATTCTGACACCAGGTCGATCAGTCCTAACTCTAACCTCTTAATGCTGAGCACCTAGTGAGGTAGCTGTTAGTACCCATTTTATAAGTCTTTGCTATGACTTGGCCAGGGTTTGAACCCCGACTTCAAATCTGAGGGATACGCTCTAACCACTAGGCCACCGGAGCGGAAGAGTTGAAATTAAGCTTGTAGCTCAGTTTTCTGTAGCTCTTAATCGTGGCCTGCCTTGGAAATATTTTTCTTGGCACCATGAAATGTTTTTATTTCATTTCAAAGCTCAAGAATAATTATTAATAAATATAACAAGTTCAATGTATGAAAAGCAAGAATGAATAAGAATGTTTCTTTCTAACTGATAATACAAAATTCTGCAAAGTCTCTATTAACAATGTCACTGACACTTCATCAATATCTGCCTAAATTTTTTCCACACCATTTCTTAAATGCCTTCCTGAACTCAAAATTTTCAACATTGGCCCATCAATATAAATTTCATTAAATTTTTCTGAGTAGATATACCCACAGAATTTTGTAAGTTTGTTTTGATCAGATTCTGGCGACTGAACCCCCTCTCAAGGTGTGCAGTAGAAATAGGGACAACAAGTAACCTGGTAGCTGCCTCAGATGCAGCTGGATATAAATCTTTGTTTTTCAGAACTAGATTAGCCATATTATTTGTGCTTGATACAGACTTGTTTTATAAAGTACATTTTAAATTTTTCATTGATATAAGTGACTCTGGCCCTTTACAGTCAACGACTGGCATCCTTGTAGTGGCATCATGTATTACTCAGTTAAGTTTAGACCACAAAAACGCATCATCTAAGTAAATAATTCCTAAAACACTAAGCAGTCTCAAGTGCGCCTCACACTCACAGTTTGCAATAAACATAAATTAACAACATGTGGAAATGAAACAGAATCTTTTCGTTGACTGTTCAACAATAGAGTATATCCCTGGTCATTCCTTATTTACAACTGATCACATTTAATTGCTTCTTAAAGCCAACTGACAGCTTGCAGTTAGCTCCAATAATGTTAGAATAACGTCTTATTCATCATTCACCAACACCATCCACTGACTGCCGCAGATAGTAAAAACAGGTATTAAGCGGCTCAAGTCACTTGTATCTATGAAAAATTAAAAATTTACTTTATAAAAATGTGTCGCCTGTAACTTTTGCCTGACAGTAAAAACTAGCGCTAGTTTCAAAATTCTTTGAGGCTTCAAGGGTCATACTACACTAAGAGTCATTTTTTAAAAAGGATTTTGGAAAGACTTATTTCTAAAAGTTTTCAAGAAGTAATTTTTCTTATGGAAACTGAACAATCTCTTCATAAATTACTCTGTATATTACATTGATTATAATTCCATAGATAGTTTTAACATTACAAGAAAAATATGCTTTCCATCTGGATATAAAGGAAGCGAGTTTGTTGCTAGTGGAGGCAACATGGAAGCAATTTTAATACAGCACATCATAGGAAACTTTTCTACCAAGTTTTAACAAAACTGGTTCAGCCATTCTAGAGAAGAAAAAAAACCTAAAATGAAAAAGATTATCCACATCCTTTTTATGGAAGCCACATCATGGTGTGCCACATCCTTTTCATGGAAGCCACATCATTGAGTGCCATATAGGACATCATTTTTATAAAGCATATCATAAGAGACATTCTGACTACTTTGATCAAAATCGTCTAGAAAAGTTGAAAACTGATTTTCCACATCCTTCCTAAGAAGGTAATTTTTATGGAATATATCCAAAGACACCTTCCAACTAAGTATAATTAAAATTAGCTCAGTCATTTTTGGGGAATAAAATAAAAATGGGTTTTACATATGGTCACTATGAAAATCACCCCATTGCAAGGGCAGACACTCTAAATGAAAGTTTGAAAGAGCATGTCATAAGAACGATTCCTACTAGTTTGATAACATTTGGCTCAATTGTTCAATAGAAGAAGTTGAAAATATATTTTCCATATGGAGCAGATAAAAACAGGGTTTTCAATATGGTTGTTACGGAAGCGACATCCTTGTCAAATTTTGATACTGCATGTCCTAAGGGACATCCTTACCAAGTCTGTCCTTGAAAATCTGAAAACAGATTTTGCACAAGGTTGCTATAATGTTATGAGGGCCAACCAAAATTTTGACAGAGTATGTCCTTAGAAACATCTGTACCATGTCTGCTCAAAACTTGCTCAGCTGTTCTGGAGAAGTATAAAACAGGTTTTCTATCTGGTAGCAATGGAAACTAAACTGTTATTTTGTGAGCCACCCAAGACATAATTTTGGTAGAGCATACAATAATGAACATTCCAGGCAATGTTTTGTGAGCCACCCGACATACTTTTGGCAGGGCATACAATAATGAACATTCCTGCAATGCATTGTGAGCCACCCAAGACATAATTTTAGCAGAGCATACAATAATGAACATTCCTGCAATGCTCTGTGAGCCACCCCCGACATAATTCTGGCAGAGCATACAATACTAAACATTCCTGCAATGCTTTGTGAGCAACCCCAGACATAACTTTGGCAGAGCATACAATAATGAACATTCCTGCAATGCTTTATCAAGATCAGATCAGATCAGTGGTTTCTGTGAAGAATTTAAAAAATAGTAACTATGGATGGGCAGACAGATAACTGATCCTCAGTCATGCAGCATGTATATGCTCAAATAACCTTTGGCCAAGTGTGGTAATAATAATAGTAATAATAATAATAATAATAATAATAAACAATTGTACAATTATTAATCATATTAAACCACTGAAGATAAATACCTCGGACACCTGGGTGAAACAAAAAACTACATACCATACCATTGTTTTCTTCTCTTTGTATTTGTGACAAGGAAATTACTCAATTATGGTTCAGTTTTCAACCAGACTTGTTAGTATTCGAGTCTTGAAAGGGGGAGGGGGGGCAATATAAGTATAATATTTTTTATATCTATAACTTACCCATGCACTCTCTGTTGTACCACACACATAGCAGAGCCATTTCTGTGGATTTAGAATGGACGTGTTCCAGGCCGGCCGGATCTTGGACACATGCTTGCAGTGATCCATAACAATAGTCTGTAAAATTTGAACATGAAGCTCACTATACGCATACATGTGGGAAAAATGGGTCAATACAAATTGGTCAACACAAGATCAATCATCTGGTTGACATAAGTCTAATAGCCAAATGCAAGACTAAATTTCTTCCAATGCTTTTGACTGCATGTTATGAAAACAACTACTGCAAGGTTTCTCCAACTTTTCTATCTTCATTTTGTTACAAATCTAGGGTCTTGAACTACGTAACAGAAAAATAGCTAAAACCAACAAATAATTTATTTCCTTAGAATACAAAGTGAAAATTTAAAAGGAGCTTATCGCATTGTGAATTAAATCCCAGATAGATGTCATCCTAAAAGTTCTACCACAAGTCCAAAAGTATAGTGTTCCAAATGAATTCCAGTTGTGTTCCACATGATTTCCAATCTGGAATGTGCTGATGTACCAATAGCCTGGAATGTGTTAATATGCTAATGGTCTTTATGTCTCACAGTGATATAACTCTAGAGTGTCTTTAAACGAATTCATAATAATATCAAAACAGTGATTTATTTCAAATTTAAATGAACACTTTGTAATTCCAATGAATAATGTATATAAATCCTATCATATTAACTGATTACAACAAAAATATTAATTCCACTACAGATGTTAAGATAGGAATAATTAATTCTCATTATTAAACCTTTATATAAAAGCACAATAAGAGGTCCCGGATGAGGGTAAAATATTATTTCCAGAACATTAATAGTTGTAAACTAAGTCAATACAATTTTGGTAAAGAATGACAAACATGAGGTACACCAGGAATCTCCCAGGGCAGAACCAATGTCTCTGAATTCATATCCAAGTAAACATGTTTTAAAAAAATGACATTAGTCAGGCAGGCCTATACTCCTATCCTCAATTACAGACAAAGGTCAATCACACAATACAAATGAAACATACATAATTTATTTGTCTAGTAACGATCGCACCCAAGCCAGGATGTGTTGTGTATACTTTTAGTGGTGAACTGACATTATTTACTCAGATATGAAAACGCTTTCTCCAAAATTGGTTCAAATTAAGCTGAGCAGTCTTTGAGAAGTCCTTTAAATGTTTCTTTATTTCTACTCATGGCAGACATATCTGACAAATTCTTCTTCTTCTTATTATTATTATTATTGTTATGATTATTATTATTCATTTAGGACATTCATTACTTTTGGACTTGTGATAGGACATTTAGGATTATTTGAGGTTTAATTCAAAACACTTTAATTTTCACTTTGTAAAGTAGAGAAATAAACTGTTGATTTTACTTTGTTTTCACTTCTTTACTGTACTTAATTTAGAACCTACAGTCATATCAGGATCAATGTGTACAGATTTAAAAGGAATTTGTGTTTTGATGCTTTCTGTCAAGTTTGGCTGAATTCTATTTAATAGTTTTTGAAAAGTTATTTCAAGGCTTTTCTATTTTAGCTAAGGCAGCCATGGATCTGCATCATCTTATTATTATTATATGCTACAACATTTCCTGTAAAATTTGGTCGAGTTCTGAAAGAGTTTATGAGAGGAAATTATATAAATGTTTATCTCAGTTATGCTAGCCATACTTGAGACCGCTCCAGTGGCCTAAGTGGTAGAGTATCTGCCTTGGTTGTGGGAGGCTGCATGTTTGAACCCTGGCCGAGTCATACCAAAGACTTATAAAAATGGTACTGGTGCTCAGCATTAAGAAGTCAGTGGTCGGACTGGTTCGCCTGGTGATAGGATAACGTGACTGGGTGGGACATGACGCTACATGTCAGCAACATGATGCCCCAGTACTAGACATCACCATAAACTGCTACACTGCAGACATCATACTGACATGATTGGAAAATTGTTATTGCTACATTAAAAATCCAAATCACACACGCACATAATAGCTGTACTTGATTGTGGATCAGCAACTTTGTAACAATTTTTAATGCTCTGCATGCCAGGATGCTGTCTAAATTCTGTTTGGCAGTTTTGAAAAAACATCATTTGAATTGTATTTTTATATTTTTAGTAACACTGGCCATATTAGATGGTGGACTGCCATCAGTTGTACATATATGAAAGCCCCCCCCCCCATGCCAGGGTACTTTTTAAAGTGGTAGAAAGTTACCATTAGTAACACCTAAAGCTTATGCTCTTTATTATTTAGAAAGTCACCATTTGTAAAACCTGAAGCATTGGCTCTTTACTGTGTAAATAGTTACCATTTTAACACACAAAACAGGTCTATGTTTACTGGAACTGACTGCAAATTGCAATGTTTGCACTGAATGGACAATTTCAGATTTGGTTCATATAAATGACATGCTGATTATTATTCATTAACCCTCTTAAGAAGGTACAACTAACATGAGATAGGAATGCACTAAAATTGAACCTTTTAGAAAAATTATATTTTCCGCAAATAGTTTCTGACATTTTTTGATAGTTACATCAAAAGCTGCTGACTGGTTATAGAATTATTTTAAAAAAGCACATTCTAAAGAGCTTGTAAATACAGATCCCATCCTGCAATTAATTTAATCATAGGAATTTAAAAATTTTAATTATAATTTATGCCAGGAATTTAAAAGATGCATAAAGTAGTAGAAATACAAAACTAAATGGAAAACTTCTTATGCAGTCTTTAAATAAATAAATAAATAAATTAAATAATTTATTAATTATAATGATAATATTATTAATATTATTGGTGAGAATTGTACACAATCACGCCTTTGATTTCCGTTCAAATCATTGCAGCTTGCATATATTGTTTGCTAAGATAAGATGAAGAAAAAACCCAGACTTTATGAAGGATTTTATTTCTGCAATTGTTTTGGGTGGGCAACATAAGAAACAGGGATTTATAGAACAATAGAAATCCATACATGCGACAGAACATACAAATCAACTAAGGACAATAGAGGTTCACAAAATTTGGTCAGCAGTTTTGATGTCAAAGAGGGAAGATTTTTTAATGAGAATGGTGAATTTTTCACTGCAGCACATGCCTTTGATTTTCTTATCCCAATCAGGACCACAAACAAGAGAAAAAGTTTTGCTATAAAGTTGGCAAACAGCGTTTCAGCATGTATATCTTTATTTATATTTGATTTAGATTCCACAAACACAGATTTCAGTGATTGCATATTAATATCATTTCATGAGTACTACTTGATTAAATTTGAGATCTGTCAGACTCCAATAAAAGTCCATGTTCTGGTGACCACAGGAATTCCCTGTCAACTTGCTTTTAGCAGCCTGTATTAGTTGCATTTATGTGTTATGGAGAGAGTTCATTTTAGCAGCCTGTCCAAGTTGCATCATGTGTTACGGAGAGTTCTTTTTAGCAGCCTGTCTGAATTGCATTATGTGTTATGGAAAAAGTTCTTTTTAGCAGCCTGTCCAAGTTGCATTATGTGTTAGGGAGAGTTCTTTTTTGCAGCCTGTCTGAGTAGCATTATGTGTTATGGAACGAGTTCTTTTTAGCAGCCTGTATGAGTTGCATTATCAGGGTGTTCTACTCATGATGTAACTCTTAGAAATATGGAAGCAGTAATACGATTGGTTAATCAAAAGGTAAAAAAACATGACCTTGTATAGTTGCTGACCTGATCTCATAGTCTGATCATTTGAATCTTATGATTGTGTAGCTAGAAGCAGGAATTGCTCATGATCATGTTGGTCTGTTTTCATCATTAGTTTTTCTCTCGTAAATAGATGTTATTTTGATAATGGGTCTTATGACTCTATTATGAGCAAATCCCTGACTTGCTCTATACTTGTGACAGTTACTACCATATTTCCATATTTGCAGGCCTACAAGTCCATACTTTAAGACCAGAAATATATATATATATATATATATATATATATATATATATATATATATATATATATATATATATATATATATGGATTAGGTCATTCAAATCACTTTATCATATGTCATGTAATTATTAAGAAAAAAAAGTAGAAAAATAATCTTCAATTTGTGAAACAGAGTGTGTACGAAAAAACATAGTACCCAGCATTGACAAAGATTTTAAAATATTTACATTATCATCACCATTTAGTTCACATACATCAGATGCAATTGTGCTAAAGCACCATGCACTAGAAATATAGACTGCTCCGATGGCCTAAGTGGTTAAAGCGCCCACCTCAGGTGCGGGAGGTCATGGGCTCAAACCCTGACAGAGTCATACCAAAGACGTATAAAAATGGTACTCGCAGCTGCCTCTCTTGGCAGTCAGCATTAAGAGGGTAGTGTTAGGATTGGCTAGCCTGTTGTCAGGATAATGCGACTGGGTGAGATATGATGCTATATGTCTATGGCAAAATGCCCCTGTGCTAGACATCACTATGAACTGCCACATTGCTGATACTGTAGCAATATGACTGAATTTAAAAAAAAGCTATGTTAGAAATCCAAATCACACCACCCCCACTAGTAGTATACATTGTTTAATCTTGATTACATATATGTGCATTAGAATATATGTTAGAAATAGGCAGTCCATTGCATTTTTCTTCTAGCACCTCAGGATGAAAAAAATATATGCCCTAATAGGAGTGAGGATTCAGGACAATTGTGATCTGTATTGTTAAGTTACCTGACAATTGTGATCTTTTTCATGTAAAAGGGCTATACCATATTCCATTATCAAGTAAACAATTCCTTTGAGTTTCAGCTACAATTTTCCAGTGAACCAAGAACATCGCATTGCCCTGTTATTTAAATGCTAATGAAATATGCTACAGCTGTGGTAAGGTCATCCATGCTAAAAAAAACTGTTTGAGTGAAAAATTCAGCAGACTGGATCAAATTAGTGAGGTTAGGAATAGGGAAATGAGGCTACTGATAGGGTAATCTGAATACAGTACCGTGCAAAGAAAGGAAATGCCAGGTGCTTATTCATGTAAGTTTAACCTGGCTCCAGGAAGTGTATGCGTATTTTCTCATAAAAGATAATCTTATTTGTTGGGAAAAGAGAGGTCGTTGTACTTGCAAAGAAAATTACATAGCAAGCTAAATGTTCATTCTTGGGATATAACCTAATGGAGTCTATATGGATATAAATATTGTGAATATTCAAACTTTGAAACTGAAAGTATGGTGTGTATTTTATTAGTTTCCATTTATTATTTAATTTATTACTGTTTTCTCTCTTTGACAAAAGCTTCAGCTAAACAGTGGCAGTAAGATACAAAATAGCATTAATAAAGGCTGAAATAGCTCTCTTGTCCTCTCACATCCAGGCATATTTTATTTTGATCATGAGGTGCAAGAAGAAAAATGCAATGGAATACACATGCCTCCCTCTTTTCAAAATGAAACGATGGGGAAATCATTTTAGCATCAATGATGCAATATCCCTATTGCTGGTAATCAGAAATGGTAAGGAGTGATTCCATTAATATTCATGAAATTGGAAGTAAGTGTAGTTTCATTCAACAAAGTATTGTGAAGTTTATGGTATCTGAACCAAGTAAATTTTTTGGTCACTTTCATTAAATGTGGCTAAAATTAAATAATACTGCAGTGGCAGGACCTTGACTGCCTATTTGTCCACAGGACTTTCTATCACTGATTTTAACTGAGAAAATCCAAACGATAGGGTAGCCTGTGTACAAACAACAGATGCTACAGAGTATGGTTTATCCAAAGGAAGTACCAACAATGTCATTCAATAACTTATAATATTTAACTGCATGTTAGCAATCCATTTAATTACTGTACCAGCATTGCTTATTTCTGCATTCATTTAACTTTCAAACAGTCAAAGCTATCGGTTTCTTTATACACGAATGCATTTAAATCAACAGTTAAATGATTTTCAATTAAATTTTCAATCCTTCTGTAATTAGCTCAATATTTCATTGACTTAGTCTCAGACTTTAAAATTTAACTCATATTTAACTCAAGTAGCAAAAATATAAATTTTCATTATGGAGGGTAATGTTGATTTTTGTTTGGTATTAATATTAGCAAAATATTAAATCTTAATATAAAGCAGGTAGGGTAGAAGGGACAAAATGTTTTCCACCAGATTACTCTTACAACTAATGTCAACCTGTCACCTACATAAGCAATGCAATGTTTTTAGCCTGTGGGCAAATTCACCCTAACTCTTTTGAGCTTGTTGCTCAGCCGACCACTGGAGACCTCGTCTGCTACTTTGCAAGTGAAAAAAGAACATGTCATCTCGTGCAGTTTTCGAGTTTCCAACCCAAATACATGTATATACTGTATATGCTCAATAGTTATCTCCCTTTGCTACATTGAGAATTTGCCACACAGTTGCTGAAATAAATGGTCGTCAACACATGTGAATTAGTTTTATGAATACACGTTTTCTTCATTTTTTTAAAAAAATTTTTTTTGGTTCTGTTTAGTTTGCCTGGGCGCCAGTTGATTTCAGTGTATTGTGGAACTTGCACTGATTTAGCGCACCAGTATCCAAATCAGTACATATGATCTAGCATATATAGAATGTTGAATGCATACGCTAATACAAAACACCAAAAAAGCTTATTGTTTACGAAACATATGACTCAAACGATGATTAGCTATCGAAACAAAGAAATCCCCCAACCCCAACCCCTGCAAAAATCATCTGCGTATTCGAAAGACACGCATACTATTGTGACATTCATTATATTAATAAAATATTACCCATTAATATTACATTGATCTGGTATGAAATCTGTGAATCTTTTCCTACATGTTAACGAAGTGGTGTAACATGCCACCATGCCTGTCAAAATTTTCAAAAGTCTGCTACATACGGGGCCATTTTGAAAACATATCCCATAAGACTTGTCAGACTATCTCATTTCTTTCATCAAGGAATTTTAGTTACCTTCTCTGCAGATTTTACACCAGATTGGTTACCCAATTCTTTTTCAAATTAAATTTTTTATTTTATTAAGTGGTTAATATCAAGAGAGCAAAGGAATTTACTTAACAGTTTATATCTAAATAGCAACCTCTCTCCCCCAAAATTGGGCGATACCAACAAATGTGGAATCATGGCGGATGATGTGAAGGATGCACCATCCGACAAGGAAACTAACGATGAAAAAGAAGCTCAAAATGTGTTTGTCAATGGTGATTCGCTGGAACAAAATGGAGTACACGGAAATACCGATAAGGAGAATTCTGATACACTTTCAGCGGAGCCAACATTTCCGCGAAAGAGCAGTTTCATGAGTAAGGATGGATCAAGAAGACCGACAAGGAAAAAGACGGTTTCGTTCAGTAGCATGCCTACAGAAAGAAAAATCTCAACAGGTAGGTAGAAAATTTGAGAAACTATATTTAAGACAATGTCTGCTGCAACCATTTATTGTTTTAAGTTGATTCAGAGTTTGTCATATGTAAATCTTTGATTGAAATATTCCGAAACTGCACAGTACGTCCAACAATATAAAACGTCGATCCTGATATTTATGTTAGGGAAGGGTCGAAGTCTTATTGCATGAATAAGGGGTTATTCTACTCGTATTCTCCAGTCATTCGATCCCGAAACAAGAGGCCAGCTTTTCGTCTTAAAGTGCTTAAAGAAAAATGTTTCAGACAGGTCCAGGGCTGGTTATTTTATAAAAATCACAAGCCTAGACTCGAATTCCACAAGCTAATTTCCAAATTTCCAGGATTTCCATTTTTTTAACTGTTATTTGTCACAATAGCTGTACTTCAGATATGAATAAAGATGAAGAGCTTTGTTTATGGTCATGTCCTGCTTTATCCAGTTTCTCATTACACTTTTGATGTTGCTGATAGTTGCCTCTGAATATGTTTAACCAACATCGCATTACATTAGTATAAACATGAGCAAGGGACAGCTCAGTTATTATTCAGTAAACTTTAATCTGAAACATCTTGAACTTGAAGTTGAACAATGCAATAGTAATTAAATAATTTTACAAAATAAAAATACTCAGGTGTTTCTGCAAAAATCATTGTTTTGGTCTTTCCTTTTTTTCTCACCTCCACCAAATTACAGACAATTTGTAATCAGAGACTCAAGCATCACCATGGACCACTTTTGATACTTTAATTACATAGAATACCTACCATAAAAAAAAACAACCCTTCCAGCATTTGGCCTAAACTCTGCTGATTACAACAATAAAGTAATCAACATCTTGTTGTGTATACATGTTAGCCTTTATCTTGTTACTTGGCCTTGGCTATGCATCATTGCACCAGTTGCAAGGACTCCTGGAACAATTCCTTTATGCAGCAGACTATTTTTGTAATGCACATAAATACCCCAAATGGTATTTTGACCTGTTAAAACAAGGTGAACGCTAATGATAGGTACCCCATTCATTTGTCACATGATTTGCTATGTATAAAACGATAACAGCTTTTGATAGAAGTACAGTATAAGTAGACAGTCTTCATGAATGTAGGAGGAAACATGGGGATAAATATTAATAAGTTACTAGTCTTTCAATCTTGAAAATAAATTTTGGCATTTACTCAGTGCGATTAAAATTTTCTCTCATGTAAATTCATTTTTTTGTGGACAAACCCAACAGGTACCTCTCTTGGAAAACAGGATGGACCCAATCTAAATTAGAGAGGCCCAGCTCGGTTATTTTTTAGCACAGTTTTTCATAGTTGGCAGTGTCAGTAAGGACTGTCGAATATGTGAGATGTTCTGGAAAAAATGATTGTGGACAACCAAGAGAAAAAAGTACATGTTTATTGAAGGACAAAAAAAGTACATGTATATTGAAGGATGAACATTCCTCAGATCACAGTTGTGACTTGACTAGTCTTATTCCAGTTATTGATTAAAATCAATCAAAAGTTGGTTGAGCAAACCAATAAGATAATCGAATGTGAAATTCCATAATAGATTGTGTATAAAAAGAGACTACTTCCTTTAGTTGCATGCAAAACACGAAGGTTAGTAAATCTCCTGTGTAAATGGTAAGCTAAATAGGGCTTCCAATCCACTAAAGTTGATATGAATTATTTATTCCCTTCACAACTTAAAAATATAAAACCATACCATATTCCATAGACCTTTCATAATTAGGAACATATAATCAAGATTACATGATTAAGCTGTCAATTTTAACAAGTTTGATCATTTGTTTCAGTTTAAATATAAACAATCCTTTGTAGTATTTGTAAATAATGACAAACAAGAAAACCAGGTCTTTCTGTACTATAAATTGTAGAAACATCACATATGAATGAAACGATTTTTGGTGATTGCAACATTATTTCAGTTACATAAGACTGATCAGCCATAAAAAGTTGCTTTCATTTAACAAGGCTGTAGAACAAAGATAACAGTAGAAAAAATGTAATATTTTTGCCAGGTTAAAGTATGCATGTCATTAAAAGAGATTACTCCTGTACATTTATTAACATTTTGGACTCTTGAGCAAAGATATAACTATTACAAACAAAAATTAAAACTTGTTCTTAGTAACCAAATACAATGGATTATCAGTTGGTTAAGTGGAACTGATTATTGATTCTGAAATTCTGACTGATTCCCATCATTTGCTTTGACCCTGGATCATATATATAATACTTTAGAAAAGATTTATGTATTACATAATAGGATCCATTATCAGAGTGGGTCTTGGCAGTGATAATTGTTAACATTATTATCCCAAGCTCCTTCCCTTACAGGGTACCACAGTAATTAGATTCTACATGTATACATGGAGCAGCTTGGTTGGATTCACACAGGTGTTTTTTTCCCCATACTTTTACTCATGTTAGTAACAGTATATAACAATATGTAACAATGTCTGATTACATACTGTCATCTTACTTTATTCCATTTAAAACTATACACAACTCTAGCCAAAAGTGATATTCTTTTTGTCCTCTAAACAAAGCATAATAGGCCATCTTATCTGATAGAATGAGCATGATGCATAGACAGAAAATGCTCCATGTCATATGGTCAGTCATGCTTTGCAAGAAGAGATGACAACTGTTTTGTAGTAACGACTGTGATTTCTTGTTTCTTTAACAACTACGGGATCACTTCATAGCTTCAACAAATATCTGTTGAATTTTGTAACACGGTATGATTTTTAAAAATATTTTTTAATCAGGCTATTGTTTAATTTTTTGGGGTCATCTGGGTCATTTAGTTTTGGTCAAGAAACCATTTTGTGTTCAGATTTAAGAATAGAAACAGTAAGAAACAATACAGATATCACATGTATTAAAATACTTGAATATATACATAGATAATACTTGAATTAAATACTTCACACTGAATGGAGATCTAATTGGACTGTCCTTGGTAGAATGAATGATAACATGGATGTGACAGACACTCATTGCATGTTTGATCTTGTGACTTTGATCAAGGTAAAATTGGTTGGTCTGGGTTCATTTCACACTTGTGATGTTAGGTGATTAACCGGTTAACTTAAGTGACCACAAATCGTTGATTAATTATCTCGGCTTAGACAACAGAATGCATTTGATTTCACTATTATGAATCTTAAACCATGGATGCTTGATTAGCTAGTGTTTCCATTTGATTTCACTATTGTGAATCTTAAACCATGGATGCTGGATTAGCTTGTGTTTCCATTTGATTTCACTATTATGAATCTTAAACCATAGATGCTGGATTAGCTAGTGTTTCCATTTAATTTCACTATTATGAATCTTAAACCATGGATGCTGGATTAGCTAGTGTTTCCATTTGACATTTACTAGTGTTTCCATTTGACCTTGCATGTCAGATCAGTACTCACTTGGCATCATT
Source organism: Sinohyriopsis cumingii (assembly GCA_028554795.2). Taxonomy (NCBI): domain Eukaryota; kingdom Metazoa; phylum Mollusca; class Bivalvia; order Unionida; family Unionidae; genus Sinohyriopsis; species Sinohyriopsis cumingii. The sequence goes on from CM068832.1 coordinate 117,894,928, forward strand.
TGGGTTTAATTAAGCAGAGTGGAAAAATATACTTTATCTCATCATAGATCATTGTCTCCCTCCCTCTCTCCTAATTAGATCTATTTATACTGAAATTATACATGTTAGTTTGTTCATAATACCATTGTATCTATAATTGTACAAGTCTTGAATAAATTCTTAGAATAATTTTATATATATATATATATATATATATATATATATATATATATATATATATATATATATATATATATATATATAAAAGTACCAAAGAGGACATGTGAAATATTGAATGAAACAAGTAATCAATGATAATAAATTAATTTTCTCTTCTTTTAGGCTTATAAATTTTGGATAGAGATTTGAAGGTCTGTGTGAAGAATAAAACAGCAGGAAAATCTGTTGAATGATATCTTGCCTTTATAGTTCACAATCTCAATGCTTGTCATAGCCAGTTTAGCAAGAAAAGTAGGTAATTACGACCACAATTTACTTTTTATTGCACTTCCGCTTGATAACATGAGAAAATAAGATCAATCTCTTTGGAGCATGAATCATTTTGCTTCAAAACTGCAATTTTGAATGTTTCTGCCACCCCCCCCCCATGCATGTACAAGTGAAAAGGGGACATATTATCACTAAAAATATATTCTTGTCTTGGAAGTTTATCTTTTTTCTTTCCAGTCTTTATTATATTATAATTCTGTTTTTTTATCACAGTGTGAATGATGGTGCATTGTTGTTTGGCACACCATTCTGTTTGCATGTACATTGTGTCCAGAACACCATTCTGTTATTTATTATTGTAAAACTTTCTTTGTGAAGTTAAGAAACAAGAAAGTATATTTTTTTACGTCAAGAAATAATAGTGGCACCTAAAGGCCTGTATGGGTTAGGGTTTGGAATAAAAAATATACTTCTTTGAGCTATTGTGATTAATTAATATACGCTAACGACGCATTATCTCTGCCCACTTCGTATTGATTTCATTAATGCTTGATATTATTGGCTGATAAGGTGCAAATAGAAGTCTAACAAGTGTCAGTCACTGGCAGATACAGTGTATTGGTTATGGACTGCCCCAGTCCAGTAGGAAATTAGATCAGAGGCTAATCCAAGGTGATTAAAACTGGTGCTCTGTCTTAAATCAGTGTGTGTCATAAAAACACAGGTTTGAATGTCTATACTTCAGAAATAGTAATTGGAAAGATCCAACATGTAACCACTGGCCATGGCCAACTTGCACTAGCGCTCATTCTTTTTCTTGTCACTGCCATCATCATGGTGACTTTAAAAACTTTGAAGAAAAATTGTTTTTGCTAGGAGTCATACATCGTAAATTGAGCATTTTTATTACATACATCATTTTTAATGCGTGAATTATTATTCCTGTTTACAATTAGCTCTATTTATGTTTCTGTTGGCATCTTCTTGGTCATGTTTTTGCCATAACCTTGTATTAGGTTACTCCCTCAAAAGGGTGTTGGTGCAACAACTAATAGAGCTTCTGAATTACTGTATATGCTCTCTTATAAGTTGATTCCAAACTGTACAGACCCGAATCTGCTTTCACATACTGCACTGCCAGATTTGGGTCTGTACAGTTAGGAATAGTTATTAGAATAACAACATACACCCTGATCTGAAGGTGCATTATGCTATGGCATATCAGGATCTTTGTTGTTTGCAGTTTGCCTTGACCTCTAAGCAAGTACAGATGGTAATTTAATTCATTTTACAGCTTTTTTACCATACATACTTGTCTATAAGGTGGCTCCAACTGACTACAATATGCTCTTCAGCGGGACAAATACTCCAATTTTAAATACTTAATTTTCACATCGGGGCCCCGAGTGGCCAAGTGGTCTAAAGTGCTCTCCATTACGGATCACTGCCATCACCTCTGTCTGCATGGGTTCCAGTCTAGGATTCAGCCAATGTGGGTATGTGAGAAAGCTTGCCAGTAGCTTCTCGTGGGTCAGTGGTTCTTTCCGGCCGTTTTCCTGGTTTCTTCCTCCACCATTTATACTTGCCGCCATGTATAGCCTATCATGTGCTGAAAAATGGCATTAAACCCCACAACAACAACAACAACACTTTCACATCAAATTTGTTATGGATCAAACGTTTAGTAAACCAGCTTCTATAAAATAACATTTGGAAGAAAACTCGATTTTTCTTTCCAAATATTGCCAGAGCATTGCTGTCATTAACTTGTACCTCATATAATAGGATGGACAAATTAGATATTGAAGTGATGATTTCTTTATTATTTGGATAATAATTTACCTAAATTTATTACAACTGCATAATAGAAGCAGCATCAGCAGCAGCATCTCTCTGGTTAAGATGTACATGTATATAAAATGTGTCCATTTATCATGTACTCAAATCCATCAGGTAACAACTTCATATATTACATTGGGTATTTACAAATATTCTCATGTGAAACATTTTCTTCATATTTTATTTCAAGAGGTTAGTGACCATTTGCAGTTAGCACAAACAACAAAAAGATACATCCTTGGGGGCCCTGAGAACACTGCCAACTCACCTCTGTCTGCGTGGGTTCGAGTCTCAGATTCAGCCAATGTGGGTATGTGAGAAAGATTGCCAGTAGCTTCTCGTGGGTCAGTGGTTCTTTCCAGGGTTTTTCCCAGGTTCTTCCTCCACCATTAATACTGGCCGTCATGTATAGCCTATTGTGTGCTGAAAAATGGTGTTAAACCCGACAAGAACAACAACAACAGCAACAACAATACAGCCTTGTTTCATGTTCCATTAAATTGGTATAAAAACTTTATCAGGGTAGAAAATGTAACTCGTAGAACAAGGATGGAGAAACAAAATGTTATTTCTCTATTTAAAATTCATACAATATTTGAGAGCCAGCAACTGACAGGTTTGGTGCTGGAAGTAGCTACACCACACGTGTTCACAATATCTTGTGTTCAGCTTCTTCATTACCCTTTAATTTGTCAACTTCCTTGAAAAATTGTAATTCTCATGTAATCTAAAAACAGAACTATGTATGCACAATGTATTAATTTAGTACATTGGGTCTATTATGTATTAGTACATGTATGTGCATTCAAATATTGATATAGTCCAGTATTTATATTTTCTTGCATTATGTTCATTTGCAATATGTATGTAATTCTTTATGCACATCCTTGCTTTTGTGGTATTTTCTGTGGAATGCCAACTTGCTTAGGGTGACTATATATATATATATATATATATATATATATATATATATATATATATATATATATATATATATATATATATATATATATATATATATATAAACAACATAAAATGACTCCACAATGCACATCTTACTATTTAATTTACTGAAAGTATTATGACAGGGCAAGTTGTTGATCGTCAAGTAACTGGTCAGAGGGACACGTCACACGTAACAATGGGGTGATGAAAAAATTATAAACATTATTTTCCCAACCTGCAAGACAATTTTTACTGGTTAGAAATCCGAATGCACAAGTTTCTATGAAACATCTATAGTTTTATGTACTTGAAATGATAAGAAAAGTTATTTTAATTTTTTTATATGTAGATGAGTAATGTTACATTTTGGTCTGTTTGGAATGTTATTTTTTTGGAAGTGACAGGAGAAATTAATAATTATCAAACACATATTTTATGTCAAAACTGTGTTTATTATCACATTAGCACATGAACATGTATAATAAGCTGTTGTTGTTGTGTTGTTGCCATTTTTCAGTACATGATAGGCTATACATGGCAGCCAGTATTCATGGTGGAGGAAGAACCCTGGAAAACCACGGAAAGAACCACCGACCCACGAGAAGCTACTGGCAAGCTTTCTCACATACCCACGGCTGAATCCGAGACTCGAAACGCCAGACAGATGTGAGATGGCATTGATCTGTAAAGGAGAGCGCTTTAGACCACTCAGCCACTCGGTGCCCCTGTATAATAAGTAATATTTATGAGCAATTAAAGCCTGAAATGCTTTTGACAGCCTCTTTTCAACAAACACTAGCATCTGATAGTAGACTACACACAGCCCTCTGCAGACTGCCACAGACCCAGATCGGATGTCACATAATGTGCCTGCAGATCTGGGTCTGTGCAGGTTGTTAGTACTGATCAATAAAACAGACAACATTGACTTTGATCTGCATGCACATTATGCTAAGGCAGATCAGGAATTGTCATTTGCAGTTTGACTTGACCTATAAGCAGGTATATACAGTAATTATCATATCCTTGCTGATTTGGTCTGTGGACTCTAATTGATTGCATTTTAATGTTCTAATACAGTAACAAATCATAGAAATTAATATTCTGTTTGACCGCTTCAGTGGCCTAATGGTTAGAGCACTTGTTATGGATGTGGGAAGTCTGGGGTTTGAACCCTGGCTGAGACATACCAAAGACTTATAAGAAATGGTAATAACAGCTGCCTCTCTTGGCGCTGAGCATTAAGAGGTTAGTGTTAGGACTGGTCAGCTTTGTGTCAGGATAATGTGACTGGGTGGGACATGATGCTACATGTGTGTGGCATGATGTCCAGTGCTAGACATCACTATAAATGGCCCCACTGCAGACATTGTAGCAATATAACTGAAAAATTATTAAAGCTACATTAAAAATCCAAATGATACACACACACACACACACACACGGAGACAGACAGACAGGCACAAACACAAACAAACAGACAGGCACAAACACGCACCACACTCCATTGAATGTGACCTTTGCTAATTTTGTTCTCTGTTAGGAGGCTGCACCAGTCCTTCCTTTCAGTTAGGTGTATTTAGTGATTAACTCCTTTCATATTTTGTATTATATTCTTATTATTAATTTTTTTATTAGCTCTTTCCTAGCTGATTCTTTTGCTAATTTTCATCTCCAGTACTGAAAATAAGTGTTGTTGATTGTCATTGTCCAAAATAAAAGCATTGGTGACTTTACTATAATTAAAAAAACAGTTTGTGCTTGTTGTAATTCATTTAATGGAGTTAACTCACGAGAACATTTGAGATCATGCTGCATGAATTTTTGTTGTTGTTCTTTTTATTACCGAATATTCTGTTGCAGTAATGACATTAGGCAGAGTGTATGGGTGTGTGTGTGCAAAAGAAATATCCCTCCCTCCTGCCTTTGCATGTACATATTGTAAACTGGTTGAATTTTTAATAGCATTATCTCACCCATGTTATTTCATAGCTTTATCTTTTTTGTCTAAAAAAATCTCATCAATTTTGATATGAACACACCCTCCCCGGGAGTGGAGTATTGTCATTAAGACGCTGACCACTTATGGTGGCGCTCACCAGATAATATGTACTTTTGAGAGAGTGACGTATGTAAGGTGAAGTAGTTCGCATTTAAAACATGCACAGTGGAGAGAACGTTTGCATACCTCTATGCTACATTAATGTAATGTGGATGATATTTCTTTTGGATATTGTACTTTTGGAAATTTTACATGATTTAAGCACACTGCTAACTAAAATGACTTCTCCCTTGTGTTAAAAAATCAGTCTGAATTAGTCTAAAGTACACTATACATAGCAGCTATTAAAATAGGGAAAATGAATTTTGCCAGACTAGACAATACCAGCTTCTGAAAGTGCAATGAATGAATTACCAAATATATAAAATGTAAAAAAAGTTATCGGCTCTTTTTTATACAATTGACCTCTGAAGTTCAGGAAGTGAAAATGACCAAGTAGAGCTAGCACTTTTTTGAAAGGTGCACATTTGAAGTAAGGCCAAGCTGTATACTCTATAACCCATAGTACACCCATCAATCATACACCAAAATAAAGGGAATTAAAGGTTCTTTGCATTATACCTAAGATATACAAGGTCTTTTTTAAATAGCCAGTATAACCAGTGAGGAAAGCCGGGGACATTCTTTTTCTTTAAATTCCTAACCCTATGCAAAATGCGAAACTGTATAGCGCCACCTTAAAGAAAATAAAAAAATGTTTGCAATTATTTTTTTTTATTTTCATATAATTATGTATGATGTTCTGAATAAAATGGTACATTCATATTGCATTTAAGCATGAAAATAAGCTAATTATGATCATTTTTCTCTTGCTTACATAATTTGCCATGAGGTATATTTGTGTGAGTAGTGACCTTAATTATGGGTAAATTAGAAGACTTAGAATATAGGAATAGAGTCAACTTAAATTTAAAACTGTTGCAATAAGTGACAGAAATATATGGTGAAAATGTTTCTTTTCATTTATTTGCAATGAAATAAAAAAATAAATGAAGAGAAAGTGAATTCGCTTCTTCCATATTAAACAATAGGCAAATATTTTACACTTTGACCTTTGACCTTTATGAAGCTGATGAGTTACCTCCCTTTTCTAATTGTAAAATTCATTGTTGATATCTCAGAAATAATTCTGGCTAGTTTCATGTTCCTGTCATTCAGCATAACATTGGTTGCTATGTTTACAAAATGTAATGTGCATTCTTAAAATAGCTCACTTTTATCATGGGGGGGGGTAGGCTGGACTTATTAGAGACTCTGACTCTCATAAATACTGTTCTGTGTGGAAAAAGGCAGGAGAATTATTCATAAGGATTGTTTTGATGCTTGCGACTTAAATGTTTCAGCCATATAAACATAATTAAATCATAAAAAATAATACCTACATCTTCTTTATGGTGGCGCTCACCAGATAATATGTACTTTTGAGAGAGTGACGTATGTAAGGTGAAGTAGTTCGCATTTAAAACATGCACAGTGGAGAGAACGTTTGCATACCTCTATGCTACATTAATGTAATGTGGATGATATTTCTTTTGGATATTGTACTTTTGGAAATTTTACATGATTTAAGCACACTGCTAACTAAAATGACTTCTCCCTTGTGTTAAAAAATCAGTCTGAATTAGTCTAAAGTACACTATACATAGCAGCTATTAAAATAGGGAAAATGAATTTTGCCAGACTAGACAATACCAGCTTCTGAAAGTGCAATGAATGAATTACCAAATATATAAAATGTAAAAAAAGTTATCGGCTCTTTTTTATACAATTGACCTCTGAAGTTCAGGAAGTGAAAATGACCAAGTAGAGCTAGCACTTTTTTGAAAGGTGCACATTTGAAGTAAGGCCAAGCTGTATACTCTATAACCCATAGTACACCCATCAATCATACACCAAAATAAAGGGAATTAAAGGTTCTTTGCATTATACCTAAGATATACAAGGTCTTTTTTAAATAGCCAGTATAACCAGTGAGGAAAGCCGGGGACATTCTTTTTCTTTAAATTCCTAACCCTATGCAAAATGCGAAACTGTATAGCGCCACCTATGCACCTCACATGCACAGAACAGTTATTGTTTTCAAGAGATGCCATATTAATGGTTGTGTCAGTCATAATCTTACTTGTGAAAAATGACTTGTTCTTTGTTAAAATCACATTAATTTCTCCCTTCAGCAATATTTCATCCAGTGTTATATTTATCTGTCTTGTCTCCATTTTTATGCATAACTCCTGCCCTTCTTCAGTAATTAGTTCTGAAAAGGTTGCTTTATGGCAGGGGTCTCCAAGCCGTATCATGTGGCCTGCAAAATGATTGGCATCACAATGTGTTTGTGACCAGGCTCAGCAAGAGACTTCCCTTTTATGTTTCTCCTGTCCTAGACCAAGGAATATAGGTATTTGATGCTTTCAGCCTTTAGTGAAATTGGCTATTCACATGTGCCTTCCTTCCATTCCATCTACTATCCCAAGTTATGCAAAAAGCCCAGTTTCACTGCTCAGGTCATTCTCAGTGGCCTCAGTAATCATAGTTATTTGGGTCTTCTAGACCTGTTGATTGATTGACCTAGGTCTCTGCTTCTGAGGAGGGATATTGTTTCCCAATACCAGGGATTCCACCTCCATAACAACAACCAGATTCTCCACCATTTACCTGGGCTAATCTCTAATGCTTTATGGCCAGATTGAAATTTATTGATAATAAGATAAGTGAATAGCATATTGTATCCCCTTATCCCCATAAACATCTGCTTATAGACAGTGTTGTATATAATTTTACATACACCACCATCCCACCCTCTTGGAGGTTATCTCAATAGGCAGATTTTATGAGTTTTTTTCACACAGTTAGGCCTTCAGGTTTTCAATCCTATAGTCAAATTTTCACAGCAGTGTAGAAGTTTAAATTATAGTAATAAATGATAATACAACCACTCATGTATATACCCTCATATGCCATGTAAGATCCGGGCCGATCTCTGTATGACATTCAATATGGAAATCAAACTTAATGAACCATGCCAATTAACAATTAATTTATGAAATGTCCTGAATTTAAAACTTCAGTCCATCTGATAGGTGTTGTATTGTGGCTTAAAATATCATTTTAATTTTATAACCTGACTCTGGAATTGGTTTTGATCTGGACATCGGGTCTTTGGGATTTGGCACTGGGCAGCTTGTAAGGATAGCCTAATAGACTCGTTCTAAATAATAATAAAACTTTTGAGATCTGATGAAATAGCTAGTAAATTCTAAAAATAGTAAATAAATGAATGCAGTGCTGAAGCAGTATAAAAATATTAAATTTGATCAGCAATGAATGGAAGAGTAAAAAGAGCAGCATTGTACAAATCAAATAACTTCCATCAGCCATTCTGTTCATTGCCTAAATATGACAAAACTTAATAGTGATTCGATTAATGTCATTTTGCTTGGAGAGAGGCTGATAAATGCACAACATTTCAATCTGGTATAATAAAAGTTTGGAAAAAAATTAATCTTTGTGATTACAGTGCTTTGTCTGTACTGTATAGTGGAGAGGGATGTATGGTAAGTCTCTGTAAGATTATGTTAGGGTTTGTGCAGGGTTTATAAGCAAGGGCATGGTATACAAAATATTCTTAAATGATTTCAGAGGGGTCTACGCATGGTTAGGTTATACATCTAGGTGGAATATATATCTTGATTAGTCAAGATGGCCGCTATCACTTAACCGGCTTGAAGCAGCTGTTCCATTTTTTGTGCCATTTTTCATGATATAAGTGCTTGTTGTCTGTCTTTGTTTTCATCATGTATTGGCTGTTCAGTTTGTATGTGTTTCTCCATCTCCTTGTTTTGGAAATGAGAACAATTAGACTTTTTCTCAGCTGTCTTGCTCCACTGCTACAAATTCCTTTGTTGTTGAACAAACTGCCATCACATGATACTCGCCAGTCAACCCATTTATGCTATGATGGACCTTCATTAATTGTTTTAAATGACCACTCCTTGGTTCTTCACACTACATTGTGCTCTAGACAAATTGAACTTGGATTATATTTATCATTACTTAAATTACATCATTACAGAAGTTAAATAAGAAAAAGAAAGCTGGCCGGCATAGAACAGGAAGAAGAATTCCATTTATCTCCCTTATGCCCTTTCCAGCTCAACAATTTAAAAATTCTGCCATTAATTTAGATAACCTAATTCAAATCCCTATTAAATTGTCAACCTTTGTGTCAACTATCCAAGAGATACCTCTGCATATTACATAATACAATGCCCAATCAGTAGGACCATCAGAAAAGCACACAAAAATAGTTAATTTTATCAACGATCAAAATATCAGTGTCTTTTTCCTGACAGAAACATGGCTGAAAACATCAGGCTATGAGCCCAAGTGCGCAAATCTAACACCCACTGGTTACTCCATCAAGTCGTTCACCCGCAACTCTCGTGGAGTTGGAATTGCTGTCATCACAATGAACTCCATGATCGAACATCTTAACCACACCCTAGCTTTCAGTTTTTACCACACATCGTTTGAACTAGTCTAAACTACACTCACACTGGAACAAAGGTCAGTCCATTTTTTCTGCCTTCTAGTAGAAAAAACAAGCTGACTGAATCTCTCTTTTTGGATCAGTTTCTGAATCTCATTATGGAAATTTGATAGGTGGCAACCTGATTATTCTTGGAGATTTCAACTTTCACTTTGACTGTCCCGGAAATCCAAACACATCAAAACTCCTAGATTCCATTACTGTTTTCAACTTCAAACAGTCAGTTAACCATCATTTTTCAAAACTGCCATTGTAAAGCCTCTGCTGTAGAAACACTAGACCATAATGATTTAAATTTTAAAGAACTACTGCCCAGTTTATAATCTCCCATTCATATAAAACATCTAAGAAAAGGTTGTTCTATCCCAGCTTGTATCTCATCTGAATTCAAACAGTCTTTTCAGCAATTGTACGATGTGCATATCATCCTTGCCACAGTACTGGAACTACTCTTCTAAAAGTAGTTAATGACATTCTCTCTGCTTTGGATAGCAGAAAGATTACAGTCCTCACCCTCCTTGATTTGTCTGCAGCATTTGACACAATAGACCATGATAAATTACTTCACTGTCTCCAGCATGTATTTGGTGTTCATGATACAGCCTTACTGTGGTTCAAGTCCTACTTGGTCAACAGGACACAAATTGTGTCTGCAAATGGAATACACTCCAGCTCAGTTGATCTATGTTGTGGTGTTCTACAGGGGTCTTTTCTTGGACCTGTTCTCTTCATTTTATACACTCAGCTGCTCTAAAGTGTCATATATCATTATCCAGTGTCTCACCAATTGTATGATGACAACAACCAAATATACAAATCTAGCCACCCAACTGAAGTTCATGCTACCATCCAAGGTGTAGAGAGGTGCATTTCTGATGTGAAATCATGGATGACATGTAACAAACTGCAGATGAATGATAATAAAACTGAGGCCATTCTGATCAAAACACAAAGACTTTCTCATTCACATCCATTACCTCAAACAATAATTGTAAGCAACACCAATATTAAATTCACACAGTCAGTACGAAACCTAGATGTTACTCTCAACAGTACTCTCTCATTGCACCAACATGTCATGAACATATGCAAGGCTGCATATCTTGAGTTGAGATGCATCAGCTCCATTCACAAATATCTTTCAGTTGATGCCACTAAAACACTTGTGTTCATTAGTACTTTCAAGACTATTGTAACTCATTTCTGTGTGGTTCATCCCAATATCTACACCAGAAACTTTAAAAAAAGTTCAAAACACAGCTGCCCAGATCATCCTTAGAGTACCACAATCAGAGCACACCTCTCCACTGCTCTGTACCCTATACTGGTTATTCATTTGATCCAGAATGGTACACATTTGTTCTCTGTGCTACGTTTCACTGACAGACTCCAGTCCAACATACCTATCTGACCTCACCCATGTGTACACACCAGCAAGATAGTTACGTTCCTCTTCTGACAATCGTATACTCATTATTCCCACTATGAAAACTAAGTTATATGGACAATATTCTTTTGCATACCAGGGCCTAACAACGTGGAATGAATTGCCCACTGAACTTAGACACAAAGACACAGTGATCCCATTCAAGAGTGCTCTGAAAACTCACAATTTCGACTTCAAGAACAAACTTAAAGACCTAATAATGTTTCCTTAAATATTTTCATCATGTTTTTTTGTTTTCTAATTTCATGGTGTTTGTTGTTGTAATCATATCATTATATATGTTTTTTATGTTGTAGGTGTTGTCTAATGTTGTAAAGCGCTTAGAGCTTCTACAGATTAGGCGCTTTACAAAGTCCTCAATATTATTATTACAATATGCTTAAAAAATACAATATGTGTGTGTATACACACATGCGTGTGCATGTAGACATGCACATGCACACACACACACACATACACACATGGAGATAGTACATTAATTTAACCATTACCTAGCTTTCAATTTATGTGCTAACATATGTGAGAAAAAGAAACTAAATTGCATGGAACCTAGTTAATTTACCAAGTAAGATTCGTGTTTTTTCTGGAGACAGCAATAAAAAATTTGTAAATTCTTTCAATATTGTGATTATTAAATTTTCATATATATCCTTACTCATATCAGTTCCCTATTCAACTGAGAAAAAGCTATGGAGTGTAGTATATGTGTACTGTAAAATGATGTACTGTAAAAAATGAGTTCCAGCATATGGTGTATTGCAAAGATATATTAGTTCAGTGTACTTTAAAATTTGAGTCCAAAACCTGAAACCACAGGTCCAGGAAACAGAACTTTATTTAGGAAAATTAATACTAAAATTCATTAGCACATTAGAATTAAATGATATTCAGCAAATATTTCACGCAGTTAATAAATTGATGCGATAATGCGCATTAGCTATATTGTGAATTGTTTTCATTATTTTTATGTATATCTCTCCATTATTAAATTGCCACTATATTCACCACTCACCCTTACTTACAAATGTACACAGGGAATCCAGTTCCATTGCATATTTTCACATTTAGAATAGACCTAGTCTTAAATATTTAGATCTGAAATTTTTTATAAAAGATTACAATATGGCATTTACTTACTTCAAAAAGTGTCATAAGATTCTTCCTTGCTAATTTTTCTGGACTGATATTTGACGAAACGAGAAACAATTCCTTTTTTTATTTGAGGAAACATGCAAGGAATTTACAGCGTTGTACAGTTTTTGTCTAACATTGTTGAAAGTGACAGTTTATTTTATATATTATGGTAAATTGCTCTCTTGCGGTAGAAGCCATCTTTGGATCTTAAAGAGAATTGAATTATTGTGTCAGTAACATATTTTAATCATTAATGACTGCCGTGGCCGTCATATGGGTATTGTGTTCAGAGCATTCTTCAGGCTAAATGTAAAGAAACATACCCATTTATTCCTTGATGCGTAAGGAAAACATGATTAACTGATCATGGTGCAAAAGTGTATTATTGATTGAAGATTGGCAGTTTTATGTTATTACAGACTGATAGGAATAAAAATATTGATATTTAATTATCCCAATAGGAGCTAAGCTTATATAATACTGTAGTGCCACACATAAAAGCCACCCATTCTGCAGCGGAAATGTGATTTCGTAAAAGGGATGGCCTCTTAAATGATTTAACAAAATTGTTGAAATATGCAGATTTTGTGTCAGGCATTGTGGCATTCAACTGGGACTATATCTCTTGAGTGGGGTCTGGTGATAGGGAGAAAACTTTTGATTTGTTAAAATATAATGATGTGAAATGCCACATTGAATTTGGCCTGCAAAGTGGAGATTTAATTTTCATAACTTGGTTGTTTGTTAAATGATGCAGAGTGAAATATAATAGAGCTCTCATAGGACATCCAACTTAAGTGCAGGGTTGTCATTTTGAGCAAGAGACTGGGAATTGTTCCCAGTAAGTATGTCCGATAGACCTTAACCAAATTAGAAGTATTTTTATTCGTAGCTTTTCATTTATCTGAAAATTGAAATGTCCTTGTGGGTTTTCCGTCTAATTTTTACATCAAATCAGTACTTGTTACCTTATTTGTCATCATGTTAGCTAAATGTAGATGATAATATGATATACAAAAACCTGTACATTACAAGCTTTAGACATTATAAGAATGTCCAAGTTGGGCAGAATCTTGTTTAAATTTTAACTTCAAGTTGTTTTCTCAGTGTATTTTCTAGGGGTGCAAGACTGAGAGTACAAAATCTCCTTTGTGTGAGAACTGGGGGTCAAATACAAAATTTGGGGGTCTCTGAAGCGCAAATGAGGATAAAGGGAAACACTGCTTTCTGTCATTTTAGAAGTTTGCTCATCAAGCTATCATGTGTCTTCAGACTTTGGACCCACAGTGATTGTGGAAATCAGAAGTTTGCTCATCAAGCTATCATGCATCTTCATTGTTTGGAACAACAGTTATTGTGGAAATCAGAATTCAGAAGTAAGGGTTGATTTTTTAAGATTAATACCGTAAAGGAAATTTTGGTTTTCTTTAGTTTTTATCAGCACTTTTAATAAAGTATAGGTTATATATGCCTGGGAAATGGGAGCAAAGCATCTTTCCCAAGAACATATTGAGACAGCCAATCTGGGGTGGTCTGGGCAGATATTGAACCCGTTACCCTTGGATTACTGTATCAACCAGTGAGACACCATGACCACTACAGTTTACAGTTATGAATTATTCCGAGGTTCTACTGTTTTCTGTTGGTAGTGTACATGTAAATCTAAATATATTCTCTTCTACCCAAGGACTTTATGTATGTTAATATTTTAATAGCACATCAGCAAAATCTTAGCTGTATAGTGGTAAGTAAATATAGATATCCCTCTAAAAGGGCATGTAGTACAAAGATAAAGGCAAGACAAAGGGTAAAATCCTTACAGGATGAAGTTAAATCCTTCATATAAAAACTTTAAAACTTCAAAGACATTCTCAGCTGGACAATTTTCTAAAGATTCCCATGCAAAAATGATGCCTCTATTAGTTGTCTCTTTAGGACATTTATGAGGATGCATCAGAATTATTCGAAATCCATGAAATGTGAAAAAATTTCTTGGGTTGAAAAAGATAGGTCTGTTTGATGCACATGTATTCCATCAATGCACTGCATTGAAGGTGGAGGCCATCATCCTTGATCATATTCAGGTAATGCCAATTGGAAATGGCAACAGGATCAAGATGGGATGGGGCTGTGTTATTTATATCTTGGATTTACAAATTGTCAAACATCAGACTTGATGTGGGAATATAGTGTACAGATTGTTGAAAGATCAGACTTTTACTCAACAGCTGTAAGAAATACTGTTATCAAACTCTTTGCAGCCTTTTGAATTACCAGTTCTGCCAACAAAGCTACCATGGCTGACCCCATTTGGTATGATAATTAAAACAATGTAAAAAATTCAATAGTCAAGCAATGGAAGGTATCATTTTAAAAAAAAAGGAATATTACAACAAAATCAGTTTTTTGGAAGATCATTACATACAGTGTGAGGTTGCTTAATAACCTGCTACTTGACAACAGAAACTTGTAAAGCTAAAACACGTGGTCTATAACTTTTCAATGTCTGGAATGAAAAGTATCAATTTCGGTAAAAACCAAATCACAGATCTTGTAATCTGTTTTTAATTTCCACACTTCATTCATATAGATGTACATGTAGGTGGAAGCACGTATTTTCACTAAGTTCAGTCATATAATTTAAAATATTATTTTCTATGATCTTCTAGAATAGATTCATGTTACAATTGGAGAAAGAGAGGTTAGATGCTTTCCTAGAAGATCCTTTCAGTCAGAGCAGCTTATGGCTTGACAGGTGAAATACAAAAAATTACCCCAATTAAATTGTTGCGCTTATAAAACCAGAGTTCAGAATTCACTATCTTAGCTTAAAATGATGAGTCAAAGTTTCTGGCAGTGAAGTTAATTTTCCAATTACTCGCATGGGTGAATACAATCCAGTATATATAATTTCACTTAATACAGTCCTGTAGGATCTGGCACATTCTGCTTTTTCTGGTGTATATTGTACATTTCTATCCAAACTTTGATATGCCCTGATTTGACTTTGAGGAATCAAGAGCGACTGCATACAGAGTTAATTACTGGGTTGCAATTTCAGTGTGAATGTTATGTATGAATGCCAGTATCCATGACTAGTTCCATTTATTTTCAGGGATGTGCACTTTATAGAGTAGGAATGGGGATTTGAGTGTTCAGGCAAGCCAATGGATGCCATAACTCTTGTAGCCAAGTATTTAATCTTAGCAGGGCATGAATTAAAAAATGTCTAACTCGTATTTGTTTGCCATATGCATATTAAAGATGTGATAGAATTATGCACTCAGACTCGATCTGCAAAAGCTTGATTCGATAGCAGCAATAACTATAGCATTTTCACTGTCATGCCAAAAATCATTGATGTTGATACATCCTTCCAGAGGGGAGAATTGTCAAAGACATGGTCCACTCATGCAATTCGCATACCTACGTACATAATCTGTGACCAGAGAAAATTTCTAGTGTTGTTAGTGCTTCACTGCGTTGTGGTCTTCCTTCAACAAATATTATCTCGGTGTTGTGTGTACATGTATCATCTCCATTTGAAGATGCTGTATTGACAAATCTCTGTCCTTTAGAATCTTGTAAATGTGTGTGTGTGTGTGTGTGATTTGGATTTTAAACGTGGTTTTAAAAAAATTCAGTCATATTGCTACAGTGTCTGCAGTGTGGTAGTTTATATTGCTAAGCGAGGCAGCTGTTTGTGCAATTTTTATAAGTCTTAGTTATGAGTTGTCTGGGGTGGAACCTATGACATCCTGCTTCTGAGGTGGACACTCTATCCACTATGCAACCAGAGGAGTCTCTTGAAAATGAATTATCACAGTTCTTAATGGGAAACTTGGTCATATTATGGTCACCGAAGATGCACATATCAATAAATCATTGTGCTTTTGCACTGTTAGAGTTGTTGCTTTTTTGTACATGTACATGGAACTCATCTACTGTATGTTGTTGTAGGGTTTAACACCATTTTTCAGCACATGATAGGCTATACATAGCGGCCAGAATTAATGGTGGAGGAAGAACCCAGGAAAACCCCGGAAAGAACCACCGACCCACAAGAAGCTACTGGCAAGCTTTCTCACATACCCACATTGGCCGATTCCGAGACTCTAACCTATGCATGAGAGCGCTTTAGACCACTCAGCCACTCGGGGCCCCATCTACTGTATGTAATGCAGTATATTGTGAATACAGCTGTCTCAGTTTTAAGTGATCATTCACAGGGTTGAAACTTGACCATTTTATTGCCATGGTTAATGGTTTGATTTTGGTATTGTTGTGGGGGAAAATGTTTTAAAAATTAATTTACATGTATAATATTTAAATTGAATATTGTTTTTTGAAAAAAAATTTTTTTTGTAGTCTGATATTTTAAATGGCTAAGATAGTATTAAAATAATGAGCATGTGCATTTCCTTTTCCTTTTTAACCTTTTGAAAGTGAGGGACTCCAGAATATATGCCAGAGACTCTCAGTTATATGCTGGGGACTCCTGAGGCCCAATATGGGTGAAGAGTCCAGACTCCTCAGCATGAAATTCTGTTGAGAGCTCTGGATCATCATAATACTTTGCACACGTTATGGTTATTTTCCACAGTAGCAAAAAGCTATTGACCTACATGTCCAACTGTCTATCGATCTACATGTCCAACTGTCTATTGATCTACATGTCCAACTGTCTATCGATCTACATATCCAACTGTCTTGATCTACATGTCCAACTGTCTTTCGATCTATATTTCCTCATTATGGCATGTATTTCCATTTAAAATAGACCTCAAGTTCTGATAATGTCTTCACTTCCCATCTTACATTCAGAATGGTTCAAAACATGTGCAGCATGCACTAAATTCAGATTTGACCAGTATATTGAAAGCGCTTTTTACATAATTTGGCTTGGTATAATGTCGTATTTACCTTAAATTTGGAGTAGTGTCTGCATTTCTTTGGTGAAAGATATTGCATAGTTAGACAGGAATGGATTTTCTTGACATTTTATATATAAATTTAGCCATTTGAAAGAATATTTTTTCATATAAATGATATATTAGTAAAATATTTGTAATTCATTGTGTCCTGAATATTGTCTATACATTGAAATGCAGTTAATGGGCATCACCTGTTTTGGAGTCTTAAATGTTCTGTTATTTTTTAATTGGAGATAATACACAAATTACAATTGGTACTTATGCATTAATATGACTGAAAACAACTTTTATAAAGAATGATTAACTGGTCTGGTGGCCTAGTGGTTAGATAGTCTGCCTCAGATGCGAGAGGTCATGGGTTCGAACCACGGCCGAGTCATACCAGAGACTTACAGAAATGGTACTAGCAGCTGCCTCATTAGGTGCTCAGCATTAAGAGGTTAGTGTTAGGACTGGTTGGCCTGGGGTCAGGATAATGTGACTGGGTGGGGCATCATGCTACATGTCTGCAGCATGTTGCCCCAGTGCTAGACATCACTATAAACTGCCACACTGAAGACTTCGTAGCTATATGAATGAAAAATTGTTAAAGCTACGTTAAAAATCCAAATCACACGCACACACCCCCACACACATACACACACACACACACACACACACACAAACACTATAAAGGATGATCCTAGGAATGAATATTCTGATTTTTTTAGGTTGCCAAGATAAAAATTAACATTTTTGATAGATATTTACTGTATATTCTTGCTTAAGAGTTATTAGTTGATCTGTACCATACCTAGGGGCCCCGAGTGGCCGAGTGGTCTAAAGCGCTCTCCGTTACGGATCACTGCCATCTCACTTCTGTCTGCGGCGGTTCGAGTCTAGGATTCAGCCAATGTGGGTATGTGAGAAAGCTTGCCAGTAGCTTCTCGTGGGTCGGTGGTTCTTTCCGGGGTTTTCCCAGGTTCTTCCTCCACCATTAATACTGGCCGCCATGTATAGCCTATCGTGTGCTGAAAAATGGCGTTAAGCCCCAAAACAACAACAACAACAACAACAAGCACCATACCTGGGGCTGTGCAGTTTGTTAGGAGTAATCAATAGAACTAACAACACAGACCCTGATCTGCACTGCATTGTTGTATGGCAGACCAGGATCATTGTTGTTTGCAGTTTGACTAGTCTTATAAGTGAGTATATATGGTAATGTGAATAGACCAGGTTAGATTGTTATCTACAAATACACCAAGAATTTATCATGAGGTCATACTGAGGCTAACATTGTCAAATATAACTTGGAGTTTATCCCTATATAGCCTTGCTCATTTTTTGTTTGTTGTAACTAGTAGGGCTTTTGTTTTTCTGCATTTATAATCACATTGTTTTCCTTCTATTAACACATTAACCCCTGGAGATGAGTTCATGTGGCAGGAGGTAGTAGCCTACTGTCAGGTATGATACACTAAAGTGAGTGGTATTATAGAAAGGTAGACAGATGTAGCTCTACAATGATACCAGATAATCTGGAATTTCTAGTTGCACTACAAAATACAGAGGGAGAAACCTCATTTTTTTGGACCTGATTTTTTTCACCCAAAATTTGCCTGTGGTTGGAATCCAATTTTGTGTACAGATTTTAGACTTTTTGGTCTCAGATCTAAGGCAGACTGGTATGAACTGTAAACAGACAGATGAACCTTTACAAAAAGTAGGATAAGGTGGGTATTTGGAATAAAGAGTGGTCTCGATTTGAAAATAATGGGTCTGTTAAGCAAAAAAAAGAAAAACTCCAACCATTACCCTTCTGCTCATGCGCGAGCCAAATAGCCAATGAAAAATGATGTTTCTAACACAGCATTAGGTTATTTGAAAATCACCAGGAAGTTGCTGTATTAGGATTAATTCAGGAATAGCTTTCATAATGCGTTTCCTACTCGAATTTCAGGCGAAAACAACAAAAACCTCCAGGGGTTAATGTGTTAAGAGTATCTTGTTGTAAGTGATTTTCAAGTTCAGTTTTGGTTTTACTTGACTAGGATAGTATAGTGTCATCTGTATAGAGTTAAGTGGAAGAAACTGAATTTCCAAATTGTTAATAAATCGTTTCAGTGGCCTAAGTGGCTAGAGCATCAGCTTCAAACACAGGTTTGAACCCCGGCCTAGTCATGCCAAACACTTATAACAATGATACTAGCAGCTGCTTAGAATGCTTGGCGCTCAACATTAAGAGGCTTGTGTTTGGACTGGTTGGCTTGGTGTCAGGATAATGTGACTGGGTGGAACATGATGCCCCTGTCTAATACTTCACTATAAACTGCCACAATGCAGACATCATAGCAGTATGATATAATTTTTTTAAAGCTACGATAAAAATCCCAATGGCACACTTGACCTGAATGGTAAAGAAGAAAGTTGGTCATTGAAAAGCCGATAAAAACGAGCGGTTGTGTAAGACATCACTTAGACTGTATTGTCTTGTGTAATGACTTGAAGCAGGCCCTGTTTGGCCAGGTCTAAAGTGCTTGACTTTACTGATCACTGCCATCTCACATGTGTCCAGGTGGGTTCGTGTTTCAGTCTGTAAATGTGAGAAAGCTTCCCAGTATATTCCTATGGCTCTTACTGGGGTTTTCCCAGAGTTCTTCCTCCACCACTTGCCAGTGTGTAAAGTCTATTTTACAATGAGAAATGGCATTATACTTGCCAGTGTGTAAAGTCTATTTTACAATGAGAAATGGCATTATACTTGCCAGTGTGTAAAGCCTATTTCACAGTGAGAAATGGCATTATACTTGCCAGTGTGTAAAGCCTATTTCACAATGAGAAATGGCATTATACATGTACTTGCCAGAGTGTAAAGCCTATTTCACAATGAGAAATGGCATTATACTTGCCAGTGTGTAAAGCCTATTTCACAATGAGAAATGGCATTCATTGAATCCAAAAACAACAATAAAACACTTTACAATATCTCAGGTATCTTAGTTGCTCCCATATAATCTAATATTCATTGCCTAATGATAACCTTCTCGTCAGCATTTCATGTGTTTTTAAATTCTGGTAACCCATAATTAGGCTTGGGGTACCAGAAACTGGTATTCCACAGATGGGTGCTACCAAGTGGAATAGTTATTGATAACATCATATGCCGTCTCCAATCTAGTTGACTAGATCTTTATCACAAAAAGACAACATTTGAAAATCTAAGCGTTTAGCAAGTAATTCAAAAGGTAGACACTACCATTGATACAAGTGATATTGTAGGATGGGAGACTCGAAGGGTATTGGCATAGAACTATTGGATCCAGAAGCATCCTTGATTTATCGACCAGTGTCGTTTTTTCCACCTCACTCTTCAGTATCGCTAGTACACGACTCGCCTATATCATCTAAGTAACAGTGTCTCCATTTTCTTAAATGTCACACTGAAGTGGGGGTAACTTACACTGCAAACTTGAAAACATACATTTCTATCTTGTTTCTGACCAATGTCCAGTGTCTTGTATAGTATTTTGTACCATATTTATTTTTACCAGTTGTTGCAAAGAATGTTCCATCAGACAAATTTTATTATGTCTTAAAAAATGGTGGTGTTTATTTCGGAATCACCTGTACACAACTTACACAAGACATGTATTGGAATTTTATAGAGAAAATTGTTTAAATATCTAAATATGAGTAAGTAATTTTGAAATGTTTGACACAGTAACATTGATCTATATAAGTTCTGTACATCTATGCAGGTGAATATGTTCTGGAAACAGATGAATGTTGCTACCTGTAGACTGCACAGCAGGTGCTTTTTCTGCTTAGTCAAAATAGAGTCTGGAATTTGTATCACATCTGCCAGATACATCCCATTATCACAGACTAAGCTAAATGCTCTGTAACACCTGTGTCTTACATTGTAATTATGGTACAACTACATTACCAGCACAAGATCTCATTTAGCGCTCTTAATATTTGTTGTCAAGCACCCCCCACACTGTGAAAGTATTATGTGGAGGAAGTAACTAACATGACACTTGCTTGTAAAGTTGAGTCAAACTGCAGACAGTAAAGATCTTTATCTGCCATAGCATGATGCACCTGCAGATCAAGGTCTGTGTTGTTTGTTCTTCAGATTAATCCTAGCAAACTGGGATGTAATTGAATGTATACTGGCGATGTTACCATCCCTTGCCATTGGAATATATAATTGAATGTACACTGGCAATGTTATATATTGTCACTGGGGTGTTAACTGAATGTATACAAGCGATGTTGTATATTGTCATTGGGATGTAATTGAATGTATTTAAGCAATGTTGTATATTGTCAGTGGAATGTAATTGAATGTACACTAGTGATGTTATATGTTGTTATTGGGATGCAAATGGACGTACCATAGTGATGTTATCATATATTGTTTTTGGGATGTAACTGAATACACAGTAGTGGTGTCGCCATATTTGAGATGTAACTGAATGCACACTAGTGAGATATAAATGAATGTACAGTATAGATGAGCACAACCATCATCTAGATCTCCCCCTCTTTACTCCACATAGGATTTACATCTATATGTTGTTGTTTGTCCATCGTGTCGACAAGGACCAAGCTAGTCATCCCAGGGTTGGAGGGGCATGTTCTGTTGTGTGCGTGCACAGGTGGCTGATGAGGCCAATCCTTGAACGGAATGTTCGACTGTATAAGGGACAAATGATTAGTGGGACAGCTCTAGGAGGGTTGATGGCATGTGCTTATCTGGCTTGCCTCTTCAGCTCTGCAGCTGCTGACCTAGATTCGCACAACTTGGAGCCTTTGTTCACGGAGGAATTCCAAGTGACTCGATCGCTTGCTGTTTGTTCCCAGGAATCAGGGTTTATGTTGAACGCTTTCACTGCAGCTTTGCTGACCTGTTAGATTCGCACAATTTGGAACCTTTCTTCATGGAGGAATGCCAAGTGACTTGATCGCTTGCTGTTTGCTCCCAGGAATTAGGGTTTATGTTGAACGCTTTCAACACAGCTTTCAGATTGTCTTTGAAGCATTTCTTTTGACCTCCATGGGATCGATATCCTTTCTGTAGCTCGCCATATAAGAGTCTCTTAGGCAGCCGGTGGTCTGGCATGCATACAACATGTCCCGCCCAGCGTAGTTTGAATTGCATCAGAATGGTGCGGATGCTGGGTAGACCTGCTTGAGCAGCGAGTACCTCGGTGTCAGGAACCTTGTCATGCCACTTGATGTTGAGGATTTTCCTGAGGCTTGTGGTGTAAAAGTGGTTCAGCTTCCTGGTGTGGCATTGATACATCATCAACGTTTGGCATGCGTAAAGTAGTGTGAGGAGCACAACTGCCCTGTAGACCTTTAGTTTGGTCTGGATGCTGATGCCTCTTCTATTCCAGACGTTGTCATACAGTTTTCTGAATGTACTGTGGGGGTTCACTTCATCAGCAATAGTGATGCTCTGTGAGAGTGTGCTGCCAGGGTAGGTGAAGTGGTTCACTACATTGAGTTTTTTGGCTGTTGACGGTGATGTTGGGCTCAACACAGGGCTCTCCAGGGGCTGGCTGATGCAGGACTAGTCTTCTTGGTACTGATGGTGAGACCGAAGCTTGTGCAGGAGCTGGAGAACTTGTCAATGCTGCGTTGCGGTTGGCTTCTGAGCAAACATTTAGGGCACAGTCATCAGCAAATAAGAATTACCTGACAGTGTCTGTCATAACCATGGTTTTTGCTTGAAGCCTCCTGGTGTTTAACAGTTTTCCCATCTGTACGGTACCTGATACCGATTCCTACATCTCCGTCTCTGAAAGCATTAGTCAGCATGGTGGAGAACAGTGTCGGTGTCAGAACACAACCCTGCATGACGCCATTGGTTACTGGGAATGGCTTAGATGTCTCTCAGTTGTCCTGGACTCATGCCTGCACACCGTCGTGGAAATGCTGCACCATGGATATAAATTTTCTCTGTGTTTTGTACTTGACATTTCTCTTATAGTTGCCTTGCAGCAAACATAATGTTGATGGTCCCACATTCCTTTTGGAATCCACACTGGCTTTCTGGCAGGAGTGCCTGGTCAAGGTACAAAGTGAGTCGGTTCATTAGAATTCTGGCAAGTATCTTTCCTGTGATTGAGAGCAAGGATATACCCCGGTGGTCATCACAGTCCTGGTGTCCTTTGTGCTTGTACAGGTGGATTATGGAAGCGTCTTTGAATTCCTGGGGGATCGTATTTTGCTGCCACATCAGCAAAAACAGTTAGTGGAGCCTTTCTGTCTGAGCTGTGCCCCCTTCCTTGTAGACTTCAGCTGAGATGGAGTCTGAACCAGGGGCTTTGCCAGTGGAGAACAGAATATCACTTTCTATCTCTTGAGCATGGTTGGGGGGGGGGGGTCATCCATTGCTTTGTTGATGGGTAGTTGGGGAGACGAGTGATGGTTTCATCATTGATGAATGAAAGGCGATTCAGGATGTTGTCAAAGTGTTCAGCCCAATATTGAAGAATCTTCTCTTTGTCAGCAATTAGTGTGTTCCTGTCTGCGCTTAGAAGGGATCCAGAGAATGTAGGTCCATACACTTATTTCAGGGCATTGTAGAAGTTCTTCATGTCATGCTTTGTTGCTCAGCCATGTGTCTCGCTTCTGATGAGTTTCTGCTGTACATTTCTGCATATATTGTTGTACAAATCTTTCCTGGAGGTGGACTTGGGGGTTCTTGAGGTAGGTTAGGTGGAGGCAGTGTTTCTCATCCAGCAACTGCTTGATAGTGTCGCAGTTCTCATCAAAAAAGTCTTGGTGCTTTCTGGTTGAGGGTCCTAGGATTTCTGAAGCTGTACTGTAGATCAGCTCTCTGAATGCCGCCCAGTCGGTCTCCACATTTTGATTGTCCAGAGGGGTGGATTTCAGACATTCTTCCAGGGCATCCATTAGAGACTGTTTCGTACTGGTACGTGTCAGCTTGGTGATGTTTAGTTGTTTAGGAGCCTTCTTTCTCCAGGGGTGGATGGGTGGATAACAGGAGTGACTTGCATGGTGACTTTGTTTTAAGTGAGGAAGAGTTGTGCAGTTCGTTGACCTCATTCTCTTGCCCAAAACCATCTGTGTCCAGCATCATGACAAAGTCGAGATGGCCGGAGACAGGGTTGAGTGCAGTGGATGACCAGGACATCCTATGTGTCTCGTTGAGCTCTTAGTGCTCCACGGAACTTTCCTGGGAATCACCTTTCTGCCTGTTGATGATCTGGTGTTTCCCATGTGCAGTCTGCCGAATCCAGTACTGTATGACCATGCTCCTTTTCCCCCACACAAGGATCTACATGTATATAAATACATGACTGCCCTCCTTTCCCTACATTCAGTTCTATATAAAAATGCAGTATTCAGTATATACACATTACACGTTTTCAACTAGTAAAATGAATAAAGGTAGGATTTTGACAGTTGTACCACTTGTCCCTCATATGTCTACGATTCACATCATAAAGCAGTCTTGAGGTCACCAGAGTCAGAGTTAAGAAAGTAAAAAAGCATGATGTTTCATCATTCTGGGTCAAAATTTGACGCATATCAGCTTAGAAATTTCTTATTACACAGTTCATAAATAACTTCATACTTTGATGGTGTTTTTGTTATGTGTTTTCTCAGTTTTTCATGATGGTTTTTTTTACAGAGGTTTCTGGTACAGGTGAAATAGAAAATGTACTGAAAATTACTTCCAGATGGTATTTAAGATGGTTCTATAGGTAGCAAGGAACAACTGGTACCATATTACTTACAATCAAGCATGCTATTTTATAAAAGGGAGACGAAGAATTTCACACTTTCAGTTTCCCTCGAACTAACACTAAACAGTTTTGCATAATTGGCAATGTGGTAAAATTTGTACTGATGTTTCTTTCTCATTATCTACATTAGTGTCATGATTGCATGTTGTATGCACAAAGTGATGATTTTGGTGCAGAACACATACGTGCCTGATTGGCTGCCCTGTCTCACCTTTATGAAGCTCAGTTTGTATGCATTTATGTTAACTTTTATACTGAGTGATTTTTAGGAAATTGGTCTATTCACGATTTACTTACCTCTTTGTTATAGTATATCTGGGACACAAATGTCACTGCCTTGTAGTGGAAATATCACAGATTTTGTCCAGCTAATATAGTTTTACTTAGATATCGTCTTGAAAATTGCAAGTTTCAAGGATTTTCACGTATTTTGGAAGGGTTGGTGATGTGACTCTAAAGGGTTGATGGTGTGGTTCTAAGGGGTTTTTAGTGTGGCTCTAAGGGTTGATGGTGTGGTTCTAAGGGGTTGATGGTATGACTCTAAAGGGCTGATGGTGTGGCTCTAAGGGGTTGTTGGTGTGACTAAAGGGTTGATGGTGTGGCTGTAAAGGGTTGATGGTGTGTTCTCTAAAGGTTTGATGGTGTGGTGCTATAAGGGGTTAATGGAGTGGCTCTAAAGGGTTGATGGTATGGCTCAAAAGGGTTGATGGTATGGCTCAAAAGGGTTGATGGTATGGTTCACAAGAGCGTATAGTCATGGAAAATCAGCGATGCCAGACCAGTCTTTTTTCAATACTGATTTTAGTTTCTCAGTTCTGTGACAAATTTTTAAGTTTATACTTGTTGATGGTTATTGAGTTTTATTTTTGATAGTTAGAGAGTACATCATCAGTCATGGTAGTAGCTAAAAACCTATATGTAGCCATGTGTGTAGATGTAGATATTGGGAAGCATCAGTCTTGTATATTTGATCATCTTGTGGCTCTTGTCCAAAAGTATCGAATTTATTTAGTGAAGATATTTGTTTCATTGGCATAAATTTGAGTACATGTAATTTTATTGTCAGCTGTTTATCTTAATGCAGGCATGTAAATATACCTAGTTGGAGCTGTCCGTGTCCTTGACAGCATAACCGTCACAGAGTATAGTATCTCTCTATCCCTAACAGCAGTCATCTTTGTGTATGTGCTCTAGAAATCATAACCATTGCTCTATGTGCCCCTGATAGCATTGAGACTGCTGTGTATGTTCAGGTGATAGTATATTCGTCACTGGGTCTTAGGATGGCCGTGTGATCTAAAGGGCTTGCCTTTACTGATCACTGCCATCTCACCTGTGTATATGGTTTTGAGTCTCAAGCTTTGCCTTGTGGGCATGTGAGAAAACCCGCCAGTAGCTTCCCATGGGTCAGTGGTTCCGACAGGAGATTTCCCAGGTTCTTCCTCAACCAGTTGTACTGGCTGCCTTGTGTGGCTTATCAAGTGCTGAAAATGGCATTAAACCCACAATAACAACAACAATCATTATTTTATGTACCCCTGACAGCACAACTGTCACTGTGTATTTACCCCTGATGGCACTATTGTCACTATGTACATGTATGTACCCTTGACATTATAATCATCACAGTGTATATACTATTGACAGCATGGCCATCACAATGTATATACTATTGACAGCATGGCCATCACTGTGTTTGTACCATTGACAGCATGATCATCATAGTGTATATACTATTGACAGCATGGCCATCACTGTGTTTGTACCATTGACAGCATGGCCATTATTGTGTTTGTAAAATTGACAGCATGGTCATCACAGTGTATATACTATTGACAGCATGGCCATCACAGTATATCTACTATTGACAGCATGGCCATCACTGTGTTTGTACCTTTGACAGCATGGTCATCACTGTGTTTGTACCATTGACATCATGGTCATCAGTGTTTGTACCATTGATAGCATGGCCATCACTGTGTTTGTACCATTGATAGCATAAATATCACAATGTAGATACTATTGACAGCATGGCCATCACAGTGTTTGTACCATTGACAGCATGGCCATCACAGCATTTGTACCCTTGGCAGCATAATCATCACAGTGTATATACTATTGACAGCATGGCCATCACTGTGTTTTGTACCACTGACAGCATGGCCATCCCAGTGTATATACTACTGACAGCATAGCCATCACTGAATTTATAACCCAAATGACTGTTTACTGTTTATACTTTTGACAGCATAGCCATCACTGTGTAGGTATGTTTAACATAATAACCAATCTTGGTATGTACCCCAGACAGCATAAATGTCACTGTGACTTAACCCCAACAGTACAACTGTCACTGTTTAGGTACCCCTGACAGTGGCATAGCAAGAAATTAACCCCATCTCCTGCAATATTTAATTATGGGCTCCCTCCTAATTATGGGCTCCCTCCTAATACAAAAACAATTGTTTGATGGGGATTTTGGGATTTTTTGACCCCAGTGAGCCTACTCCACTCGACTTTAAGCTCTGGAGGTTGCTTATTGAAAAGTCCCTTTTTGACCAATGCATTTGTAAGTGGGAACAATACACATGTATTAATTCAATGCTAAATGTTAGATATTAATGACTCTGTAATGTATATTATGATAGCTTACCCTCAGTTGGTTAACTGCACATGTGAATGAGTAGAGGAATTACTGGTAGATATTACCAGTAGATAGTTGAATGAATTCTACATGCCTTTCATGTGACGCTTGAGATGTTTTAGCTGTTCAGGGATATGGATGCATGAACTATGTCATTATACTACTGGCTGTCACTGCAAGGTTGCTCAAAGAATGTGATTTTCACCCAGTAAAGTCAGGTTGATGTGAATGTCAGCCATTAAAATCTGATGTGACCTTCACCCAATAAAGACTGAAGTAACCTTCACCCAGAAAATTAATTGTGCTAGGGATGGACAATGATCATAACTTCTTTTCTCACCCATGTGACAGAAATCTAGCTGTTTTGCTAAACGTACTTTTCTTATCTCAGTCTAAGTCGTCTCAGACCTGTCGTCTCAGTCAAGGTGTCCACGTGCACAGAACTACTTTTATAAAAAAGAAACATTTGTTGTCTTCTCCTGTGCCTGAAGTAATTGTTCTAAAATCAAACAACAACAAATATATAACAAAAACACAGTAACTTAAGATAAATCCATCTTTGACAACACACTATACAAAACCATTTCAAGAGAGACAAAAACATGCATATGATGTTGAGCTTTTTGTTATTATGCTAGTTCGTAACACATGTCATGGTCAATTTTATCCTATATGCAGGCCTAGCTCAGTACATTTTCAGGTCAGCATCATTAAATATAGCTAAAGCTGCCTAACTGGTTTTCAATACTTTGTGTTAAACAAATTATATACTGTTAGCTACATTTAATGATGCTGACCTGAAAATTGACTCTGCTACAGATAGGATAAAATTCTCAATGCTGGGTGAAATGAACATTGACAGAAAACACTGATCCATGCACATAGACTATACACTTCATAGCCTCCCAACTCTCTTAACAACTATGGAAAGCTTGGTAACAGCCAGAAATGTGTTATGTCAAACATGCTTTATTCTAATTTTGTTAAGCATCTCCATTGTGCCCCAGTTGAACCAAAAATATACCTACAATGTTTAATGACAAATAATGCACTTACCAGCCAGAAGGAATCATATATCCATCAACACTTTAATCCATAAGCAAATTTCACTGTAGCGCTTGCCATATTTCCAAGACAGAAAAATAAATTTTAAAAGAATCCGTGAACTTGAAAATTTAGCACATGGTTATCCACTAGGGTCTGTATTTGGAGGGTCTTTTATACACAGGGGTAATTTTACAATCTATATTAAGGACAACACAAGTATGTCACAAACAGTTTCACCTCCTTTAAAGAAAAGAAGAACTATTGATAGTGACACAGATCACTAATTACTCATGAATAATCTAATGCAACATGTTACTCTTCGTTACAGCTTGTACTAAGTACACATATAACTACAGTAGAGTAGAATACCCAGTAGCATTTCATTACTTACAATATAACTTTTCAAAATTGGAACTGATGAAAATGAAACAGTTTCTTTTAATAAATAGTAATTATTTATTGTCAATTTCATATAACATCCATATATTAAATGTGATAATACCTCATTACTGTGCGACATTTTATGTTGTTATTTTTCTTTGCTGATGCGTATAAACTGTGTACTTCGGATGCACCAGTCACACCACAGCCCTCATTAACATATTTGTATCATTGAGCCGCATATAAACATTTGCACGTGAACTATATTACACTAGTGAAGAGTTCTTTTTACTTTAAAGGAAAAATATTGGGTGAGAAAAATTGGGATTTGGACTGAGATAAGGAAATCCAGAGTCGCAGAGTTACATTATATGTCTCCCCACAAGACAAATAATGTAACCTCTTGACTGCAATTTCCTTGTCTCTGTCCAAACCCCAACATAGATTCTATATAGCAGAGTTTAGGAACAATGATCTAAAAACAAAACTCAGCTGGCCACAAGGTCACATGGACATATGGTTTTGCACTTCATCCATCATGATGTGTATGTCACTTATCCATCAACAATTGCTAAACTTCATCTTGGAAATGATTTGACCAATTTTGCACCAAGCATCTTGCCATTAAGGCTTCCAAGTTTTTTCAGATAATGCCAATCCACCATAAAATATGGCAGCCATTATTAAAACTAATTAAAATACTTTAAATGACTTCTCAAAAACTGATCAACACAATTTGATCAAATTTGAAAGAAAACATCCTGGCAGGAAGACCTTTTTGGTTTGTACAAATGATGCTGATATGTCTTTAAAATTTGGCAGCTTAAAAAATCTAAAAAAAAGCCATTGGTACTAAAAATTGAATTTTGTACCTGTAATACATACATGTTATTGTGCAGCTGGTACTTTGATGTACTGAGAATATCCTGACCATATATAACAAGAAGTCGTCCTTCCATTTGGGTGATATTATACCAGGCTATAGTCATTGCGTCTGTACCAGTGCCATTTGCAAGCATCATATGATGTCACTTTACACCATGAGAAATGTTACTATTACCTTCAGCGTTATTCTAAAATGTTGTCTAGTGCAGTATAGTGCTCTTGCTTACCACACGGCATTTTAGGTGAGCAGTTCTCATATAAGAAGGTAATTATAGAATATGTTGTGGGTAAGGTAATAATAGAATAGGGTTAGGGTTAAGGTAATAATAGAATATGTTGTGGGTAAGGTAATAATAAAATAGGGTTAGGGTTAAGGTAATAATAGAATATGTTGTGGGTAAGGTAATAATAAAATAGGGTTAGGGTTAAGGTAATAATAGAATATGTTGTGGGTAAGGTAATAATAGAATAGGGTTAGGGTTAAGGTAATAATAGAATATGTTGTGGGTAAGGTAATAATAAAATAGGGTTAGGGTTAAGGTAATAATAGAATATGTTGTGGGTAAGGTAATAATAGAATAGGGTTAGGGTTAAGGTAATAATAGAATATGTTGTGGGTAAGGTAATAATCAAATAGGGTTAGGGTTAAGGTAATAATAGAATATGTTGTGGGTAAGGTAATACTAGAATAGGGTTAGGGTTAAGGTAATAATAGAATATGTTGTGGGTAAGGTAATAAAAAATAGGGTTAGGGTTAAGATAATAATAGAATATGTTGTGGGTAAGGTAATAATAGAATAGGGTTAGGGTTAAGGTAATAATATAATATGTTGTGGGTAAGGTAATAATAGAATAGGGTTAGGGTTAAGGTAATAATATAATATGTTGTGGTTAAGGTAA
Organism: Sinohyriopsis cumingii; assembly: GCA_028554795.2. NCBI lineage: Eukaryota > Metazoa > Mollusca > Bivalvia > Unionida > Unionidae > Sinohyriopsis > Sinohyriopsis cumingii. Next base: position 117,925,890 of record CM068832.1, read on the forward strand.
TAATAGAATAGGGTTAGGGTTAAGGTAATAATATAGTGTGTTGTGGGTAAGGTAATAATAAAATAGGGTTAGGGTTAAGGTAATAATAGAATATGTTGTGGTTAAGGTAATAATAGAATAGGGTTAGGGTTAAGGTAATAATATAGTGTGTTGTGGGTAAGGTAATAGTAGAATAGGGTTATGGCTAAGGTAATAATAGAATATGTTGTGGGTAAGGTAATAATAAAATAGGATTAGGGATAAGGTAATAATAGAATATGTTGTGGTTTAAGAAAAAAGGTATACTAGAGTGTAATACACATTATATATCAGAATGTTCATTTTTTGCTAAATAACTCAGGAATGTGCATTAAAAATGCATATTTTAACTCAGAGGGAAGAAAATCAAGATAATGTGTGATCTATTGATGTTTTACCAAAAACGCTCCGGAAATATTTGTATACTTCTGGTGATAATAGGATTTCCTGAAATGACTTACTGTCGGGAAGTCCCTCAAGTTTCGCGTATGTGATGATGGCTGAATTTAGTGATGATTCAAGCAAATTTACGGCAAATTTGTCATGCTTATATTCGTCATGTGAAGAAGGTGAACTCTTAGAACGTAATGAATCATAAGAAAATTCTGCTCGCTGAGGCTAGACAGTACCAGTTTAAGCCCAGACGAGATGAGAACTTGGACAAGGACCCTAAAGAGAACATGGGGCATAATGAGGCTGAGTAGCGTTTGGGCTATTCATTCTGGTAATTACTATTATCATTATGGCATTTACTATTATTATTCTTTCATTAATGTTGTTTCAGTTTCATAATGAAAAGAGAAGGGCACGAATTCATGCAAAACTTGTATGTCTTCAGAGCAGATTATAATATGGGCATGGTTTATTAGTAACTATTGGTGTTAAAAGTTAAACACTTAAGACTCCGATTGTGAGATTTGTAGAAATAAATACTTTATTAACTTTATGACTCAAGATTGTTCTTTTAAGCTGTGATGAAATGCAGACCCTGAATGTACTTTGGGTGTGATTGTTTACTATACCCGCCACAGACAGTAAAATTGAAGAATTTTGTTAAAAAGAAAAAGTAATCATAGACCTGGTGTATCCAAATACTCAGCAAGTATATATTTTCTCTGTGGGTCTTGTTGTATAATACTAGTGGCAAAGGAATTATACATATTCATGGTGAAACAAATCTTGAGAATAATAATAATAATAATAATAATAATAATAATAATGCATTGCTGATTATTGTTATGTTATTGTGGTACAAAAGGAAGAACAATAGTCTAACCATGCATCATATTTACATATATGTCAAACTTTAACATGCAAGAACTTCTCATAAATTTTACACACAAGTTTGCTCTCTGACACAATAATGAATGATGGAGTGTATTTACCATGTACATTGGTGCATCTTTGTAAATTGCAGCAGTAAATAAATAGTTGAAAAGTGTAGATGCCGTAAAGAGATTATGATTTTGAATACGACTGAGGAGGTCAGGATGGATTATATCATGGACCATCCAAGATTTCATACAGTTTGCTTGGATGAATATGTCCTGGAAGCAGCATACTGTGCTAGTACATGGACACTTGTAGGCAGAATATTCTTACAGTAGTTATGGTGCCACTATCATTGTCAATTTTGAGACAGGTGGATTATGCTTTATATGCATGTGAAAATTAAGCTTAAAATTCCTTATAATAAAATCCTTCCTTTATTAACAAAATGTATCAGTACTATTGTTTTACTTGAGTGGAATTTTTACCCAAGCCTTTCATTTTGATAATAAATTGTGCTGAAATCATTCGTCCATTATCTTGGAAACTTTTATGAAAAATTCTGTAATCCTTTGTAATTTTATTTCATGAACAGATTCTATACAATGCCATTAAAAACATATTGCTGTCTGTTCATGTTCACATTTAATTCATTTAGCTTCTAACACTGGTTGTAATAAATTTTATAAAATCTAATTTTATGCTGAGGGCATTGACCCTGAAAACATGAAATAAGTAACAGAAAACCATGATACATGAAATAACAGCTATATTCAAGTTTAAAAATTTGCTGTTTAGTCTATCTTCAGTTGTAATAGATATGTCTGCATAGAGGTGGCAATAACTGTCTATCAATTGGCTACGGCTTCCTGACCACTTTCTCCAGCACTGCCATCAATTCTTCATTGAAGTCTGAGAAAAAAAATATAGTTACCCCAGTATTTCAAGAAACTGAAAAATGTCATCCACTGCCTATATTCATACTGACAATTTACCAAAAAGAAATAATGGAATTGGAAACAAGACTTAATTAGTGTTCAATTTAACATACATATAAATCATAGTTTAATGAATGAATAATAATAATAATAATAATAATAATAATAAAAATAATAATTATTTTTGTTGTGATATATAATTTTGAATATGTGCTACAAAAAGAATCAGTGTTTGCTTTGTTTTGATTGAAATCTTTCAAGTTTGAGTTGCTTTTCTTTAGTTAGTTTCTCCGTTCTGTGTGTGTATGTACTGTGCCGAGAGGAGCGGGCTGACTGTATTCCTAGTGATATGTTCACTCCATCTTTAATATAAGTTTAAACATAGAACTGTTATATGTATGCTATATGTGCTTGAATATGAGTTTTATCAAATGGTATCATTCAGTGTAGTAAAAATTGCAATATCTACATACTCTTGGCTACATGTCACACATCATTATAGTGTGTGGCTCTCATAATCTCTCTGATGGATTCCATTTCTGTTCTGAACATGCCTGTCTGTAATAATAGTGTCCACCTTCACACTGTGGTTCTGTACCTGAACATGCCTGTCTGTAATAATAGTGTCCACCTTCACACTGTGGTTCTGTATCTGAACATGCCTGTCTGTAATAATAGTGTCCTCCTCCACACTGTGGTTCTGTATTTGAACATGCCTGTCTGTAATAATAGTGTCCTCCTCCACACTGTGGTTCTGTATTTGAACATGCCTGTCTGTAATAATAGTGTCCACCTTCACACTGTGGTTCTGTACCTGAACATGCCTGTCTGTAATAATAGTGTCCACTTTCACACTGTTGTTATGCAGTTTTTTTTATGGCTCTGGAAAGTCCCACTTTCTCCATGTCATAACCATTCTTCACTTCATTGATCGGAAGAAAATAGAAGAAGAAAAAAATGTGTTCAGCAAAATTAATAATACTTTTATTTCTTGAAATGTGACGTAATCTGTGCATAGCTTAAATGTGTATACCAACATTTTTACAATGGACTTGTGCATAAGTAACATTGAAAAAGCAAGCTCATTTTCTTGCATGAGTGTCATGTATGAATGCTGACAAGTACATGGAAGTTTGCTATGCATTGGCTGACCTTCTCTTTACTTACTGGACATTTACTTCACAACCTGTGTAGTATGTGAAATTTTAGAATTTTAGACGTCTATGCTGATCATGATGGTTTCCACACAGATGAGGATTTCTCATGAATATGTGTATAATTTAAAGTGTATCATTGCTAAATAATAACAAGTTGACAAGTGCTTGGTTTACTGAGCCAGACGCTTACATAATCATACTGTGCTTAGTAAATACAATGCTATATGTTTCATTTGCTTGTTTGTTTTTTCTTAAGTATCCTATCAGTCTGACATTAAACAGCAATACTGCAAGATGGTGTATCTAGACCCTGTAATAAGAGTATGAAAAATGTGTTTCATGCCTTTGCAGTAGATAATGTAGTCACACATGAAGTCGTTTGCATGTCTGAATAATAATTGACAAATGCACCAAACCTGCTAGGAACGTTTTTCCTTGTGCGATAAAAATTCGATGTTTTGTGGTAATTATTTTCATTAATTGATGAGGTATTTGACATAATACCTTTAAAAATCACATCTAGAAGATTAAATTTATCATATGAACGAAAGTTGTGTGAGCACACTCGTAGACCTTTAAGGTAATAATAGAATAGAGTTAGGGTTAAGGTAATATAATATGTTGTGTTAAAGGTAATAACAGAATAGGGTTAGGGTTAATGTAATAATAGAATATGTTGTGGTTAATAATAGAATAGGGTAAGGGTTACAGTAATAATATAATAGGGTTACAATTAAAGTAATAATATAATAGGGTTATGGTTAAGGGAATAATAGAATAATGTTAGGATTAAGATGATATAATAGGGTTAGGGTTGAGATAATAATAGAATAGGGTTATGGTTAAGGAAATGATAGAACAGGGTTAGGGTTGAGATAAAAATAGAATAGGGTTATGGTTAAGGAAATGATAGAACAGGGTCAGGATTAAGTTAATAATAGATTAGGACTTGGGTTAAAGTAATAATAGAATTTGGTTAGGGTCAAGGTGATAATAGAATCATGGGCTTGGGTTAAGGTAAAAATAGAAGTGTAGCACACTTATAATGTTATGTGATTTAAATGTACAGTATGGTATAAAAAATCCAGGATTCTGGTAGTTCCTGGGTTTCATGTATGAAATTAATTATACCATGCCATCATGTAGATTAGGTACCAGATTATCACTTCAAACAAGGAGTACATGTAGAATGATCCACATGGAAACTGGATCTACAGGGGCATTATGTCACATTATATCAGGTCTACAAGGATTGATACCTGCAAAATTTGTTACCTTTCAAGTCTGTACATTTAGTTCTATTTTTCCATTGTCTGCACCCATCCATCCAAGTCCTTGTCAACTTCAGTTTTTGCTTTTGATATGAAAATCATCCAGACTTTTAGAAAATAATTAACAAAGAAATCTTAACAAACTTACACCCTGCCTTATGACTGTTAGGTGCTAATTAAGATATCGAACTCACTTTCCCTGAAGGTCACTATTGCAAGTTCATCAGACAGTTTGAAAAGGAAATTCTTAAATTTGTACAAAGAGAGCTGAACCTTTTTTTTCTTCCCAAATAATAGTTTAATAATAGCATTGCATGACTTCTGTTTTAAGGTTGTCAATCAAGTTATAGGATTTGAAGCTGATGGCTTGTGAAAGCTGTACAGTAACATCAGTCAACTGATTGTTTTATCACAGCTTGCTGTACCCTTGAGTTCAAGATCAGACATCACTATTTAGATCTTTGTATTTCAGTAAGCGTACATAAGCATCTTAACTTGGAAAAATATAAAAGGATTATTACCAGAAATACAGGTATATCTCTTCAAATCTCAGAAAATTTTACTAGTTAGCATTGTGTTAACTTATTGGATTCAGAATCATGACACTTATGTTTCGCTCTACTGGTCAGACCAGATGAGCTTATGCGATGGTCTGATGTCCATCGTCTGTCTATATGTTAGCACAAGTTTGTTTTCGCTACTCTTAAAATACATGGAGGATTGCCTTGAAACTTTACACACACAGTCATCCCATGGTATAGTTGGTCCTAAATGAAATTGGTGCTGCTCACACATCCAAAATGATCGGCACAATAGCCATTTTGAAAATCTTGTTATTGTTAGTCCTCATGATTGGGTGGTCATATCAACATGGGTTTTTTTACTGAAAGACTTCTTGTGGAAAAGGTGCTGATCTGACATCCAGTTTGCCTGCCACGGCAGCCATCTTGAAAATTTTATTATAGCTACAATTCCTAAATTGATAACCATATCCCATAGTGTTTTCACTCCAAGACTTCCTATGATGCCTAGTTCATCCCAAGTGAAAATGGTGCTGATCTGGTCTCATTTATGGCTACCACAGCAGCCATCTTAAAGGAATCATGTCATTGCCATTTCTTCTAAATGGCTGGTCATATCAGCATCAGGTTTTCATGAAAAGACTTCTTATAATGTCTTGTTAGTCGTAAATGAAAATGGTGCAGATATGACATTCTGTATGGCTACCTGCACAGTGGCCATCTTCAGAATCTTGATATTGTTACTCCTCCAGCATGGATCGTTATATCAACAACTGGTTTTCACTAAAAGATTTCTTATAATGTCTGTTTGGTCTTGAAAATGTTGTTGATCTGATGTCCAATATGGCCACCACAGTGGCCATCTTGAAAATCTTGTCGCTATTCATACATGTATAAGAATGGTCATATCAGCATGGGGTTTTCACTAAATGATTCCTTATGATGTCTAGTTGTTCCTAAGTGAAAATAGTTCCAATCTGATGTTTAATATGGCCACCACAGTAATAGTATCATCTGGAACTCTTTTTGTAGCTCCTCCTGAATAGAAAGTTATATTGACATCGGGTTTTTACAAGAAGACTTCTTATGGTGTCCAGTTTATCTTAAATGAACATGGTGGCAATCTGACATCCATAATGACCATTTTTGAAAATCTTTTTGCTACTCCTCCTGAATGAATGGTTGCTATCAACATGATATTTTTGCTAAACCACTGATTATATTGACAGCTATGTCCTGTATTAAAATGATGCTGATATGATGTTCAGCATGGCCACCACAGCAGCCATCTTGAAAATCTTGAACGGAAAGTCATATTGACATGGGTTTTCACCAAAAGACTTCTTATGATGTCTAGTCAGCCCTAAATGAAAATAATGCAGATCTGGGTTTATTATGACAACAACAGTAGCCAGTTTGAAAATCTTATTATCACTACTTCTCCTAAATGAAGGGTCGTTTCATAATGGGGTTTCGCTTAAAGACCAAAGACCGGTTTTCACTAATGCTGGAGGAGTGACAAAGTTTTGTTGATCTTATATTAAAATGCTGCTGATCTTATGGGCCATAATTGTGGTCATCTTGAAAATCTCATTTTTTGCTGAAAGTCATTTTGACAGAGTTTAAATCAAATGTGTTCTCATGGTGTCTAGGTGGTCCTAAATGAACATGACTAACCCTCAATATAGCCACCATGGTGTCTAGTGGTCCTAAATGAACATGACTAACCCTCAGTATGGCCACCATGGTGTCTAGGTTGTCCTAAATAGACATGAATAACTCTCAATATGGCCACCATGGTTTATAGGTGGTCCTAAAGGTGGCACTTACCAGATAATATGTACTTTTGAGAGAGTGACGTATGTAAGGTGAAGTAGTTCGCATTTAAAACATGCACAGTGGAGAGAAATTTTCAATACCTCTATGCTACAGTAATGTAATATGGATGATATTTCTTTTGGATATTGTACTTTTGGAAATTTTACATGATTTAAGCACACTGCTAACTAAAATGACTGCTCCTTTGTGTTAAAAGATCAGTCTGAATTAGTCTAAAGTACACTATACATAGCAGCTATTAAAATAGGGAAAATGAATTTTGCCAGACTAAACAATACCAGCTTCTGAAAGTGCAATGAATGAATTACCAAATATATAAAATGTAAAAAAAGTTATCGGCTCTTTTTTATACAATTTACCTCTGAAGTTCAGGAAGTGAAAATGACCAAGTAGAGCTAGCACTATTTTGAAAGGTGCACATTTGAAGTAAGGCCAAGCTGTATACTCTATAACCCATAGTACACCCATCAATCATACACCAAAATAAAGGGAATTAAAGGTTCTTTGCATTATACCTAAGGTATACAAGGTCTTTTTTTTTTTTTTTGGGGCCCCGAGTGGCCGAGTGGTCTAAAGCGCTCTTCATTACGGATCACTGCCATCTCACCTCTGTCTGCGGCGGTTCGAGTCTAAGATTCAGCCAATGTGGGCATGTGAGAAAGCTTGCCAGTAGCTTCTCGTGGGTCGGTGGTTCTTTCCGGGGTTTTCCGGGTTCTTCCTCCACCATTAATACTGGCCGCCATGTATAGCCTATCGTGCTGAAAAATGGCGTTAAACCCCATAACAACAACAACAAGGTCTTTTTTAAATAACCAGTATAACCAGTGAGGAAAGCTGGGGACATTCTTTTTCTTTAAAATCCTAACCCTATGCAAAATGCGAAACTGTATAGCGCCACCAAATGAACATGACTAACCCTGAATATGGCCACCATGGTGTCTAGGTGGTCCTAAATGAACATGACTAACCCTGAATATGGCCACCATGGTGTCTAGGTGGTCCTAAATGGACATGATAAACCCTCAATATCACCACCATGGTTTCTAGTTGGTCCTAGATGAATGTGACTAACCCTCAATATGGCCACCATGGTGTCTAGGTGGTCATAAATGAACATGACTAACCATCAGTATCACCACCATGGTGGCTTTCTTGAAAATATTGATATCTATTGTTAGATGGATAGCTAATTAAATCAACATAGGTGTTTTCACCATTTTGCCTGAGGCTTCTTATGATACCTAGTTGTTCCTAAATAAAAATGGTGCAAGTTTTATGTCCAGTATGGTTGCTATGACAGCTGTTGTAAAAATCTCCTGCCACTACTCTCCCAGAATGGATGAATATTATAACATGGGTTTTGACCAAGAGACTAAGATAATGTATGATTTGAAAATGAAATCGATCTGATGTCAACACTGTCCAGCACAACAGCTGATTTGGAAATTGTGGTGTGACAAAGATGGTTTCACCACTGAGCAGTTCAAAGAAAGAAATGGTCTTGTCTTCAGTTTTGGAAATTCTTTTCAGTGAGTCCCTTAAGTGTACTCTTGATTTTAAATGTAATGGCCTGAGAACACTATTACTTGAAAAAATAGGAATATATTTTGTTTTATCCTCTTGATGTATGTCAGTAATGCTGAAGGAAGTTTGATAACTCTATAACCGTAAAGACGAAGGCTCAAAGATAATCTCACAGATTTGTGTCCTTAGTAAGCTTAGTTACTAGTACAAATACAAACGGATAAAAATTGTGTAAGTTCACATGTGGGTGTAGCTCGATAATTTATGAGACCAGCTGAAAACTCCCCTTCCATCTCCAGGTTTTTTAAAAGGTCCAAGTTCAAGATCTAGATATTTGTCATACAACGTTAAACATGTTGACTTCAATATGTAACTTCGTATGCTGGGGTTATATTATTTTGGATCGTCAGGTTTAATATTTAGTTCATCTTGACCAGTATATTATCGGTTCTTTTGAGGGATCTTTTTCCAGATGGTTACATAGGCTGCGGTGACACCTTCGTGCTTCTTAAATGAGGGTACAGTATTTTGTAACAGAATATACAGCTGAGTTCTGCTTGACATATCATATGGTATTGATTTATTCTGAAGTGTTATTGATTCTTGATATCAGTGCTTTTAAATTAGAGTATGTGAAATGACTGTTGAATATTGCTCAACCTCAGCTGCAAGTATGATTGAAGGAATGAATAAGGTGTATGGAATTGAATTTCAAATGCATTTTCAGTTATTTGCTTCATCTGATGCTTTCAGGGGCTGAATAATGGAACTTTCATCATCTTGTTCATCACTGATGTGGTTTTATTGCATGCAAATTAAAATACATTTACAAGGTTTAAACATTTAGTCACTATGCTAAAACAGTTTCATCACTGCTAAAACAGTTCAGTTGCATTGGTAAAACAATTCATTCACTGTGCTAAAACAATTTAATAGTGTGCTAAAACTCTTTAATCACTGTTCTAAGAGAGTTTAATGACTGCTAAGACAGTTTAATTGCTGTGCTAAATCAGTTTATTTGCTGTGCTTAAACAATGTAATTGATCTGCTAAGATAGTTTAGTTGCTGTGCTAAAACAGTTTAATTGCTGTGCTAAAACAGGATAATTACTGTGCTAAAACAATTTAATTGCTATTCTCAGAATCCTTTGAGCTTTAATTTAGTTGTCTATAATTTTTTATTCAAACTGTTCAGTGGTAAATATTGCACCCTCCAAGAAAACTTGATATTTATGCAGGCATGGATTCTTAAAAGGTTTTCTAACATAGGTTATTTCTGCTTTGGGAATAATTTCAGATTTAAAGGGGTAGGGATGGAATAGGGGCAGTTTTTATGTGAGAACAGTGTATATGAATATACCCCTTTTCAGTCTGTTTGGCAAACAAGTGATAAACAACTTTAAATGAATCAAACTAAAACTTATATGGTTGCTCTTCGTGATCAGCCTTGATAGTGATGGTGTGTTGTACTGATGGCACTCTGTTGAATGCATTAAAACTGATCAGCCTTGATAGTGATGGTGTGTTGTACCAATGGTACTAAGTTGAATGCATTAAAACTGATCAGCCTTGATAGTGATGGTGTGTTGTACCAATGACACTAAGTTGAATGCATTAAAACTGATCAGTCTTGATAGTGATGGTGTGTTGTACCAATGGTACTATGTTGAATGCATTAAAACTGCTTGCAACCAAATCTAAACTGCATGTTTGCCATTGTGCACCCTCGCCAAGTGCAGTTAGTAAAAGGTTTAAAATAGATTATCAGTGAATCCATCTCAGTGCTCAGTTACAGAAAATCCATTAGTAAGCACTTGATTATGGCAGTTGATATAGACTAGAAATCTGTTTGGAGTAAGCACTTAATTATGACAGATGATATAAAATTCAGTTTGGAGTAAGCACTTGATTATGGCAGTTGACATAGAATTCAGTTTGGAGTAAGTACTTGAATAAGGCAGTCGATCTAGAATTCACTTTGGAGTAAGCACTTGATTATGACAGTTGGTCTAGAATTCTGTTTGGAACAAGCTTAGCACTTGATTACAATGGTTGATGTACAATTAAGAAGCTTACTTGACTGAATTGAGTTTTGTTGACATTAATAAATGTTACAAGATTTGTTAGGCTCATTTTAATATCAGTGATATATTACCTGTTACTTTTGCAAAGCTTAATCTTTCCAGGATGTAGCATGAAGTTCTTTCCATGTTCCCATAAAGATGCCAATCTGCAGTTAGACATGGCCACCATTACTAAAATTAGAAAAACATAAAAATAACCTCTTCTCAAACCAGCTCAATATAATTTGATTACATATTATGGCAAGCATTCTAAGACAAGATTGTTATACTCCGCATGATTTAAATCAACAATTCAGTAAAAGCTGTAATGAGCTTTTTATCAAGCATGCATGCTCTTTCAGAGTTGTTCAAATGATGTCGACTTACCATCAAGTTTATCTGCTAGAAGAACCTTTAAATAGCTTCTTAACAAAAACCTGGTAGATTTTGACATAAAACATACTGGCATGATGGTCTTTGATGTCTGTTTGATAACCATGATCTGCCATGGCAACCATTACAAAAAAATAGACCAACATTTAAATGACTTCTCAAAAACTGCTCAGTAGAATTGGAACAAATTTGACAGCATCCTGGTACAGATAGCTTTCATATTTATTTAAATGATGCCACTCTGCCATAAAACATGGCCGCCATTACTTAAGCGAGGAAACATTATCAAAACAGAATTCAACAAAATTCAGGTTTTTACAAATGATACTAATCATTTTCCATCCAATATGGTCAACATTAGTATAAAATAATAAAAAAATTAAGACAAACTTGAAATGACTTCTTCTCAGGAACTGCTGATTAGAATCTGACAATATTTGACAAAATAACTTTTCAAATTTATACCAATGATGCCTATTGGCTGTTGTTCAGGTCCTTGGAAAACCTGTCTGAGATTGTTATTATAAATAGGACCCTACTGTGTCATCACAAAAGCCGCCCATGAAGAGCCCGCTATTCAGATTTTATGTCAGTCATTTGATTGCTTTCAGTACTAGACTTGAATAAACAGATTAATCCCTTGAAGAAGGGGGAAAAAATGCTATGAGAAAGTCACAGGAGATTGAACCTTTTTCTTGCAGAGTTTGCACATAGAATGCTATAGGACCGATTTACCTATAATTGAACATTGTTGGTTGAAATACTCAGTAGCATTGCTTTGATACATTGTCAGTACATGTTATATTGGAATCACACGATTACTGTGCAGTAAAAGTTGACTGGAAAGTCAATGTAATTTATTTAAAGCTGTCAAAACAAACTGATATTAAGCAGGATTCTTGCTGTCAACTTTACAGGGAACTGTAAAGGCTGATCAGTTAATTCCAAGGTTCAGAAATAATCATAGCAAGCAAGCATGCCATTTACCAAAATTTGTAGTACTTGACTAGTTGAAAAATATTCCATGCTGTCTTTGAAATGACTCTAACAATGCAATGTAGCCCATTACATTCTAGCTTGACATTACAGTGGCTTCAATCAGCATTACACTCTTTCTCTGAGGGACTGATCATTTAATCTGGGGGGGAGGGGATTGTTTTAACTCTCAGGTCTGAAACTAAGTAGCAGAAATAAAAGCAAAACTAACAAATTTAATAAAATTCAAGAAATAATTTTATTATAAAACGAAAATTTAAGGCGTTTACAGTGACAGTGTTGTTAATCAAATCCCAACTAATCTCAAAAGTTCTATACTAAGTGAAAAAATTGATGTTCCAGATGAATTTCAAGGGTGTACAAATGAATTCCAATCTTAAATGTGCTGGTATACAAATAGTCTTGAATGTGCTGATATGCTAATAGTATTTATGTATCATGGTGATATAATCCACAATGTCTTTTAATGAATTCACAATAATCCCAAAATTTGTTTTAGTCAAAATGTCAGTGAGTACTTTGTATTCCAGTGAATAATTTAAATAAATAATTCTTCTCACATTATAAGTGAATACAACTAAAAATGATTCCACTACAGACTGATCTTAACATCGGATTAATAATCTAATTGATCTGAACCTTATAGTAAAACCTAACAAACATAAAATGACCAGGATGTAGGTCACTTCCCCATCAAATTTGTTAACAAGGTAGGGTTGTTTACTTAAATTCCAGTGAAGAACCTGAAAAAAATCAGGTAGACCATGGGTTTTTCCAAGGGAAAACCAATGTCCTGAACCCAAATCCAAGCAAACATATTCATTACAAATGATCATTATCTTAAAGTATAATCTACAACCATTGACAAACATTAGCTACGTAATATGCTGTTTACCCTTGCAGTCATAGACAAAAGTTAAACACACAATAAAGATATACACAACAGCTAGTGGGGAGCTGGGTTTTTTTCAAGTTTCTTTTCTGTCAAGAAAAATATTTTTATCAACTAATTGATATTATTAATTCTTTTTTTAAAAAGAAATTAGACCAAGAATAATTTTTCGTGTTAATTGCTGACATCCCTCACAGTTACAACTAATTTATAAATGAAAATTTAAGAGGAACTTACAGTAATGTAAATTAAACGCAAAATAATCCTAAAACATTCTGTCACAAGTCCAAAACATGAGAGTCTTTTGAATGAATTTGATGTCTTTAATGTGCTGTTGTAACAGTATCCTTGAATGTGCTGAAGTGACTGCAGTCTTGAAATGTCAGTTCAGTGAATTTACAATAATCCCAGAATAATATTTTATACCAGACTCAAAGAACACTTTGCAATATCAGTTAATAATCCAAACAAATGATTCATCTCAAATTATATCTAAACACAAGATAAAATACATCTGCAGGCTGATTTTAAAACAAGAACATAATAAATAAGGATTTGGAATGAACTTCCTTATATACAAGCTTCAACTCTAAGTCACAATATTTTCTTACTTGATCAGTACTTTTCACATAACATATTTCACAATACATCCCCAGGTCACCACAGAACCTACCTGACTTAATCATCCAGTGGGAAATTACCCCAAACTTGTAAACAGGTTCATTATTAAGATTTATTTTAAAACTTGTCAACAACCTATTAATTGCTCATTGCAATTTTCAGTCATGCACCAAAATAAAGTAACAACAATTAAATGGTCAGTCCCTAATGAAAAGAGTGATGACCTTAGGTTTGGTGAACCAAGTGGTAGCAATGTTCCTTTAAGGTAGGAGGATACTTGTTAATAAATGACTAGTTCATATAGAATTTTCTGGTATAGTATAATGAAAAAAAATTCTGGTTTGTCTGAAGTTGGGGAAACAGCATAATGACATGCAGGGGCTGTTTTTGGTTGGTTTGTAAGGGCTTCTTAAGATTTGTATGCTGTTATAACATGCTGAGCAAATGGGAGCTACCAGTATGTGCCATTCCTAAGGACAGGTTGAGATAGCTGACCCAGGCTGGCCTGGATGAGTCAGTCATGAGTCTGACTGCTGACAGAGGTACTGTGGCTGCAAGTGGCATACAGTAAACATTTCTTACAATACATATTGAAACATTGAATACTAACTTCAGATTGGAGCTACTTCTGTGACTCACCATGGCAAATGCCCATATTGCTGACTTGATACCTCTCTTCTCCATTACTCTAATATCTTGACCCAGTTGTCATAACCCAAAATCTATTATGTCTTCATACTTTGACTACTTATATAATGGTTGATCAGAAAGTGTCACACTAACAGCAATTTTTGAATATTTGACCTTTGAACCAATCCCTTGGACCATGGGGGACAAGCCTGAAACTAATCTATTCCCCAATGATGGTCATAACATGTTCAACCTATGTACAGAGTTTTAATTTCCATCCTGCAGTTTATGAGGAGATATAGTAACAGACAGATAGATGGACAGTCAGATGGTATCATAATGTTCCCTTCCATATGGGGGCCTCGAGTGGCCGAGTGGTCTAAAGCGCTCACTGTTACGGATCACTGCCGTCTCACCTCTGTCTGTGTGGGTTTGAGTCCAAGGCTCGGCTAGCGTGGGTACGTGGGAAAGCCTGCCAGTAGCTTCTTGTGGGTAGGTGGTTCTTCCCTGGGTTTTCCAGGGTTCTTCCTCCACCAGTTATACTGGCTGCCATGTATAGCCTATCTTGTGCTGAAAAATGGTGTTAAACCCTAGAACTACAACAACAACATCCCTTCCATATGAAATTCATGTGCTTTTTTGTCATGTTATGACATACTGTTAAACAGCTTGCTATCCAAACATCATACTTCTTCATTGATTAGAAATGTGTTACGGCATACTGTTAAACAGTATGCTATTCAGATATCATGAGGATTGCCATATCTTATATTTATCTCCAGAAAGGAAGCTACAAGACAACACACGCAGTTGGAATAAAACGTGTAAAGAGGTGCTTAAGTGACACATAGAGAATGGAGGGGAGAGCATAGGTAGCAGTATCAAAAGCAGATGGGAGGGAATCAAGGTCATTGTAGGGGACTGGTGACGGAAGGGCTGGCAGGCAATTGCAAGGCAGAAGGGAGGGAATCAGGGTCATGTGCACTTCACCATGAGCACACATGGCTGTGCAAGCTATTTGAATAAATAATTTTCATGAGCTTTTATGAAGTCCAAATATCCTTGAATGAAACACGACACTTTGTACACAATTAATGGGACTGTCATCAAATAGAATTCTTTGGGGTTTAACACATTTCCGTTAATAAATTAAGTGCATCTATCTCTAAACGTCAGAAACCAAGAACCACTGCAAAGGATGCTTTTACTTGATGAGCTGAATAAAATGAATGCCTGTTATCTGTCAACTAGTGTCAGTTACATGGATACTTGTTATCTGTCAGCCTATTACATGGATGCTTGTTATCTGTCAGCTAGTGTCTATTACATGGATGCTTGTTATCTGTCAGCTAGTGCCTATTACATGGATGCTTGTTATCTGTCAACTAGTGTCTATTACATGGATGCTTGTTATCTGTCAGCTAGTGTCTATTACATGGATGCTTGTTATCTGTCAACTAGTGCCTATTACATGGATGCTTGTTATCTGTCAGCTAGTGTCTGTTACATTGGTGCTTGTTATCTGTCAACAAGTGTCTGTTACATAGATGCTTGTTATCTGTCAACTGTGTCTATTACATGGATACTTGTTATCTGTCAGCTAGAGTCTATTACATGGATGCTTGTTATCTGTCAACAAGTGTCTGTTACATGGATGCTTGTTATCTGTCAACCAGTGTATATTACAGGTCTTGTCAGAGAGATTAATGGGTATTATGTTACCACGAAGAACAGCGAAGTGACTTTTTACCCACATAAAGAGATGTTGCAATGTTTTCCCTTACATTTTTTTTCCCATTCTTTTTAGGATAGCTTGTATGTATCATACTGATCACTATAGACCTATTATGAGTGTTGTCCCTTTATGTAAGGTCAGGGGTCATTCAGGGTAGAAATACATTATGTACAATGGGATGTTAAGAAAAAAATGAGAGAAACAGTTGGGTCTCAGTTAACAGTAGATATAAATATTTTTGTAACATACCTAACAATTTTCATCAGTTGTATATTTAACTGTCAAAATAACTTTGATTGAGACTGTTTTACTCTTAATGACTTCTGATCTTTGGAGTTCTTCAATGCAGAGAAAGCAGCATTGCAAGATATGTGTCAGTATATCTGTTGGAACAATACTTAATAATTATGTTTCCTGTTTTCTTACTGACCTATAAAATTGGCTGCATTTGGACCTTTTTTTTGTAACTGCCATTGTTTAAT
Source organism: Sinohyriopsis cumingii (assembly GCA_028554795.2). NCBI lineage: Eukaryota > Metazoa > Mollusca > Bivalvia > Unionida > Unionidae > Sinohyriopsis > Sinohyriopsis cumingii. The sequence goes on from CM068832.1 coordinate 117,942,238, forward strand.
GTTTCAAATTGTTTAATGTCATGCATTCAGTTCAGAAAGAAGCTGTTGGTAGTAGTGCTTAAACGTCAGTGTTGTTAGATAGTGAAAATACATCGTTGGTGACCAAAGGATCAGAATAACCATTGTGTTTGCTGTATCAGAAAATTGCTTAAAAAATTTAAATGCATAATACAGATCACAGTGAATGGATGAAAGTCATATTATATAGGACTTTGTATTATTTTATATAACAAGAGTTCAACTTGATTATTACTTGCTGTCATGAAGAGAAAACTGCTGTAATGTGAAGTTTAAGTCATAATGAAAGAATGAAAAATGATAGATCTTTAAGATTCTTTCCATTTTGAAAGAGAATGGATAGATGAAGCAAACATTAAAAGTTAAGACACCTGTAATAGACCTGGGGACATAAAAGAGTCTCTGATGTTTTTTAATAAGTAATTCATTAATCATTTTTTTATTGTTTTAACCTGTTTCTCTTTTTTGGCTCCAGTTCTTCACTTGAAGTTAAATATTTATGTACTGCCATGAATCTGTTGGTAGAAGGTGGTCTCATATTCCATCAGCACTTCCATCTGTTTCCAATAATGATTAGATCAATGCAGTATTGCATTCATAAACCTTAAACAAATTTATAGTTTAACGCTAAAATTAGTTCTGGTGGGATGAAGGTCAAGGTTTTGCAACAGAAATCATTAGATAAAAGTGATCTTTAAAATCCCCTTGGAGTATTCATTTATTGGAGAATTTGAGATATTTTGTTACTTTGTGCATTAATATATTGGAGAACTTAAAATATTTAGTTACTTTTTCATTAATGTATTATGGAATTTGAGATATTTACTCACTTTTGCATCAACGTATGGGAGACTCTGAGATTTTTAGTTACTTGTGGCATTAATGTATTGGAGAATTTGAGATATTTGGTTTTGATTCAATGTATGGGAGAATTTGAGATATTTAGTTACTTGTGGTAGTAATGTATTGGAAAATTTGAGATATTTAGTTATGTTTTGCATTAATGTAAGGGACAATTTGAGATATTTTTAATGTATGGGAGAATTTGAGATATTTACTTACTTAGGGTATTAATGTATGGGGTAATTTGAGATATTTTGTTACATTTTGCATTATATGGGAGAATCTGAGATATTTAGTTATTTGGGGAAAATTATTATATGGGATAATTTGACACAGTTACTTGGAGCATTATTGTATGGGAGAATTGAGATATTTAGTTACTTGGTTTTATATATTTTTAATGTGTATTGTGTGCTTGACTTTTCACAGTATATTGAGGGTAGTAGTTTGGCTTACCTGACTATTCTCATGTTGTTTGTCATGTTTGTGAATTATTATAAAGCTGTTTGCTGATCAAGGTTTAACCTTATTTATAAACCCAAAATGTTCTCTAAGTGCACTTGGGACCTACATCCTGGTCAATTTATTGCGTCTTAGTTTTTTAAATAAATATTTGGATGAGGTAAACACAATCATTAATTCCTATTTTAATATCAGTTTGTGGAATCACTTTTAGTTTTTTTCAAAATTTAATTTGAAAATAATCATTTATTTAATTATTTGTTGGAATTGCAAACTCAAGGACTGTTTGGAGTTGCACCATTTTGAAATAATTGAGGACTCATTCAGAGATAATTTGGATTATATCATTGTGATACATAAAGACTATTAGTATGTCAACTCATTCAAGACTATTGGTACATCAGTACATTCAAGGTTATTGGAATTCATTCTGAATATTCTATATTTTTAGACTTGTGATAGAACATTTAAGATTATTTGGGATTTAATTCACAATACTGTAAGTTCCTCTTAAATTTCACTTTTGTATTCAAGAGAATTAGATTATTTGTTGAATTGTATAAAACCTGTTTTGATTCTGTCTGTTAAATAGTTGAAAGACTATAAAGTCATAACACTTTAGGACATGAATGTATGTGAGAATAAAGACATGTTAGTTACTTGGGGGACTATTGTATGAGAGAATTTGCGATATGTGTTTACTTGGTGAGTTATTGTGTGGGAGATTTGAGATATTAGTTGCTTGGAAATTAATGTATGTTAGAATTTGAGATATTTTAGCAGTGGGTATTTATAGTTATTTAACATCATTTAACGTCATATGCACACTTCTTGTAAGATAATTATGTAAGATATGCACTCCCACTGGTTGACAGAATCTGTTAGCATATAGAACAGTTACACCATATGTGATGGGTTATCAACAGTTGCAGACTTTTAGAGTGATGTTATCAGATTATTTTTTAGCAGAAAGACATATGGCATGGTTAGAAACTGGAGGTCTTTATAAAGCTAGAATGCCATATTGCAGTGTGTAGGGAAATGTTAAACTTAAGAAGGTTCTGGTAACACAGCTGTGATCAGACTGTCTGGAAATCTTAAACCTCACATGATACTGATAACACCACTGTGATCTGAAATGTTCAGATTCATTTTACAACATATTAAAAAAGATTTTAATATCAATAATTTCTAACCTGTTTTGTAGCTTCCTGTTGTTTGGACAGAAAATGCTCTTGACCATATGATTAGAATTCATCTTACCATAGGGTGATTCTGGAATAATCTAACGTCAAACACATGACCCTGGCACTCACTCTTACTCAGTCGCTGCTAATGGTTGTTTAAATTAAAGATGATAGCCATGGCTTCAAGTCATGTAGTGCGAAATTGAGCATTTTCGTTATGTGCGTCATTTTCAGTATGAATCAGTTCTCGTCATATTTTCAGTGTGAATCATTTCTCGTCATATTTTCTGTGTGAATCAGTTCAAGTCATATTTTCAGTATGAATCAGTTCAAGTCATATTTTCAGTGTGAATCAGTTCAAGTCATATTTTCAGTGTGAATCAGTTCAAGTCATATTTTCAGTATGAATCAGTTCAAGTCATATTTTCAGTGTGAATCAGTTCAAGTCATATTTTCAGTGTGAATCAGTTCAAGTCATATTTTCAGTGTGAATCAGTTCAAGTCATATTTTCAGTATGAATCAGTTCAAGTCATATTTTCAGTATGAATCAGTTCAAGTCATTTTCAATGTGAATCAGTTCAAGTCATATTTTCAGTATGAATCAGTTCAAGTCATATTTTCAGTGTGAATCAGTTCAAGTCATATTTTCAGTGTGAATCAGTTCAAGTCATATTTTCAGTATGAATCAGTTCAAGTCATATTTTCAGTATGAATCAGTTCGTCATTTTCAATGTGAATCAGTTCAAGTCATATTTTCAGTATGAATCAGTTCAAGTCATATTTTCAGTGTGAATCAGTTCAAGTAAAATTTTCAGTATGAATCAGTTCAAGTCATCTTTAGTATGAATCAGTTCAAGTCATATTTTCAGTATGAATCAGTTCAAGTCATATTTTCAGTGTGAATCAGTTCAAGTAAAATTTTCAGTATGAATCAGTTCAAGTCATATCTTTAGTATGAATCAGCTTAAGTTAATTTTCGGTGAGCTATGGTCATTTTTTGTTAATTTTTTTCATAACCCTGCATTTGGGTTACCACCCATCCTGACACACAGTGGTGACTCTCCAGGTACATGTGACATTAATATTGTAATTAGGATTTTTTTCTATCTTGGGTAGGTATTTAGTTATCCCTATCCATGCTGATTTAATCTGTGGCTTCGTCTTGCTTTGCTTTATTTTGTTGTTTGAATCATCAGAATTCATGCCATGTTTATTCTCTCTTTTGCTATTTTTATTCTCTGCAAGGACTGGTTGGACACCAGTTTTTACTTTTAGTTATGTGTATTTAGTGATCAGACACCTTTCATTCTTAAAAGTTAGTGTAGGATAGTATTCCTTTTTAATTATTATTTATTTTTAGCATCATGCCAGGATGGTTTTTTTGGTTCATTTTCTTCATCAGTTCTCAGAATAATGTATTACTGATGTCATTGTCATTCCGACATCATTAGTGTGGTTGTTTTTTTTTGTTAATTTTCTTGATCAGTTCTCAAAATAAAGTATTACTGATGTCATTGTCATTCAGACATCATTAGTGTAGTTGTTCAAACTCTTTTAAGCCATTACTCACTATACGCATTGCTAACTTTATTGTGATAAAACATCAGCTTTGTGGTAGTTTTAATTTATTTAATCCAGGCAACACGTGTGCAAGTAACATATTACTGTTTAGGTTGTGTTGACTTGGTTCCAGATGCTTTATTGAAGTTTTTATTGTTCTTGTTTTTCTCTTGCAACAGTACATTAAATAGTATATGGTGGTATGGGCACACAAAAATACCTTGGGGATACCCACCCTTTCTAGTTTGGAAAAATCTCCAGGACTCAGCCACAACCAGATATCCTGCTCCTTCTGCATTCATCAACAATTGAAGAAATGTCACAGAGGTTCTTATAGGCCAGGACTATAGGCCAAGACTATAGGCCAGGACTATAGGCCAAGGCTCAGTGTCATCGAGGGTGGACTATTCCTCCCTCTACTTAGGTACCTACACCAGGTACATTTCCTGAAGTGGCCAGTTAAACCTTCCCTGAGTTGGATACAGATGATTCTTTAAGTGTGTATTACAGTTGAGCCTGGGCATGATTTCCATTAAAACAATTGAAGCCATTTGAACAGAAGGTCTGATACCTGGTCACCATAGCTTCCCATATTGACCTCTTCATGACTACTTGATTTAGTATGCTGAAGGGGGCCACTCTGAATCCAGCCGCAATGCAGCACATGCTAGAAGCTGTAGCAAAGACATCCAGGCATTCACATTATATATATATATATATATATATATATATATATATATATATATATATATATATATATATATATATATATATATATATATATATATATATATATATATATATATATTATAATGATTATATAATGTACTAAATGCTTCAAGTACTAGGCTGAACTGGACAATTAGTTGCACATATCAATATTGTGATTTTTTGTTGGTTTTTTTTATACCCTGAAGGAAAAACTCCTAGGGTCAGCAATGAAAAACTGATGGTCAGCTGACCAGAAATGCACCTTATTTTTTTCATCATATGAAACTAAAAGCCCTCAAGGTTTAAGTCATCACTGCCTATCTAAATCACCCTTTCAAGGGCATCATGATGGCAGCATTTTGGTGATCTTGTACTGCCTTGTTCTTCTGCCTCAGCTCGTTAGCACAATATTTTTTTATCTTGGACCCTTGCAGTGGCACACAGTGTGGCTCATGCAGAGAGACACCAACAATTTGTAAAGTGGTTTTCTCCCTCTGATGGTGAATACTTTCATTTTTCTCTGTTTTTAATAAGTTTTAGCACATCAGCCTACCCACCTAACTAACAAATTCAGCTGCATAATAGCAGTGACTTAGGTATTGCTGCTATTAAAATGCAGTTTTTTGGGGTGGGGTGTAAAACTAATTTTAATTATGTAATACTTACCCATTGCTATTACTTAATGCCCTTCTCTATCCCACTCTGAGGGGACCCTGAGTGGCCAAGTGGTCTAAAGCACTCTCTGTTATGGATTACTGCCATCTCACCTATGTCTGCATGGATTCGAGTCTAGGATTTGGCCAATGTGGGTATGTGAGAATGTGGGTTGGTGGTTCTTCCCGGGGGTTTTCCGGGTTCTTCCTCCACCATTAATACTGGCTGCCATGCATGGCCTATCGTGTGCTGAAAGGTGGCGTTAAACCCCACAACAACAACAACAACAATAACCCCACTCTGATGTCTTGGAGTGCTTTTGTGTATGAAATAGATGACTCTTTCTGCGCAGGTGTGGCAGATGCACGGGTAGAACAGCGCTTATTGACATTTCTCCATGATGTTGGAGGATGTATTCACATCAAACAGATGAGTCTTTTCGGCATGAAAGAGTAATAAGCTGTGTCATATCAGTGGGTCAGTATTGCATCAGTATTGCATAATATTAATACTAGTTTTAACCCACCCACCCCCGAAACAATGAAGAAACTTTATATCAGGTATTGCAGATGTAACCTGATGCTGATTCTGCCAATATTTAATCATCCTCTGCCAAGATGTAATTTTGATTCTGTAAAGATTAACTGCAGTTCAGCCTGTGGTTCGTTTCTAGCACTTTATTTGACTGTATCATGCCTGAATGAGATTGGAGCTTAGTGACTTTCCAAAGGGAACACAGAGGCATGTATTGAACCTGTGACCCTCGAATTACAACTTAGTCCCTTGCTCTTCTAACTGAAATGTTGTGGGTCTACCGATCAGTGGCTTTAGTGGTAGTTAACATTGTGCCAGGGTCCAACAAATTTTAAAATCACACGGTTAGCCATGCTTCACAGAAAAATAGCCTGGTTGCCCAGCTTAAATTCATGAGCCCAGTAAAGGTTATAAATACAGAAAAGGTACATGAATATGACACAGTTGGAAGTCTATCATACGACCTTTTATATGTGTTATTAATAATTATTATCTGTAAACAGTATTTTTGTAGGTATTGTTTTTAAAAATGTTTAAGAATTTATGACACAATATGGTGGCCACATGGGCTATCTAAATTCAGAGGTAATATCCTAGAGCAGCATTTTGGTAGCCCCTGGCTCCCACATGTTTATATGGTATACTATGTGAGGAATTGTGATAGCCCCATAGCTATCATACTTCAAATATGCGTTATTCTAAATCAGCATTCTGGTTGTTCGTGGTTCGTATATATTGTATCCTTGATCAGCAATTTGGTATCCCCTGGCTACAAAATGTATATATGGTATGCTATATCAGGAATTCTGATAGAAACATGGATTGGGCTATCAGGTACTTCAAATGTATGTTATTCTAGATTCAGCATTCTGGTTGTTTGTGGTTCCTATATATGGTATCCTAGATCAGCATTTTGGTAGCCCCTGGCTACTACATGTATACATGGTATACTATATCTGGAATTTTGATAGCCCCATATTTCAAATGTGTCTTATTCTAGATCCAGCATTCTGGTTGTTCATGGTGCCTATATATATTATCCTAGATTCGACATTCTGATTGCACCAATGATTATGCTAACTAACGTAAAATATATGGTATCCAAGATTCCAGGCAAATGTTTTGATGTCTTAATGGCACCATCATGTGTGAAAGTAAACTGAAGTGATCATTCATTTGTTAAATCAGACTGCTTTTCTCATGGTACTTCAGTTTTGTCCACCTTGAATTAATCACTTAGTGCCATTATCGGTGCCTTTATGAAGTATTGTGATAATGTGTTAATGGATTTTTAGACAAGTTGTTTTCTGTATAGGCTTCCTTTTATTAGCGCAATACACTGTATTTTGTCACATGTTTGTTTCACAGTAGTTCTTATAATGATTAGGCAAATATATGTTTATGTGTTCTTTTGTAAATAAATGTTGCATGTACACAAACTATTAACTTTGCCTGTGTCTGCACTCAAGATTTGGCACATATTGGAAAATTTAGAAATCTGGAACAGCATGATTTGATGATATCAGTATTTTTTCCCAATTCTTCTTGGAGCCAGACTTCCCAGTGGAATTGTTTAAAACATATGTTAGTCTGCAAAACATTAGATCTGAAATACTAGTCTGAACAGCATCAGGGGGAGGTTTGTACTGGTTCCCTTATGGCCTTATTAAAACTGCCCATTTCCAGTTTAATGTACCATCATCTTCTCTTTGAAAGCTGACCGCTCCAGTGGCCTAGTGGTTAGAACATCTGCCTTAGATGCGGGAGGTCATGGGTTCGATTCCCGGCTGAGTCATACCAAAAACTTACAAAAATGGTACTAACAGCTGCCTCGCTTGGCGCTCAGCATTAACGCATTAATCCCTGGAGCTTTTTGTCATTTTTGCCTGAAAATCGAGTAGGAAACACATTTTGAAAGCTATTTCTGAATAGACTCAAAAACACAATACCTGGTCATCTTTCAATAACATACTGCCTAGTTGTGTTAGAAACATCATTTTTCTTTGGCTATTTGACTCGCGCAGAGCCATTATTTTTGTATGGAGACCACTCTTTATTCCAAATGCCCATCTTATCCTACTTTTTGCAAAGGCTCATCTGTCTGTTTGCAGTTCATACCGGTTTGCCTTAGATCTGAGACCAAAAAAGTCAAAATCTGAACACAAAATCGGATTCCAACCACGGGCAAATTTTGGGTAAAAAAAAGTCTGGTCCAAAAAATGAGGTTTTTCTATCTGTATTTTGTAGTACAACTAGATATTCCAGATTATTTGGTATCATTGTAGAGCTACATCTGTCTACCTTTCTATAATACCACCCACTTTAATGTATCATGCATGACCATGATGCTACAGAGCTCGGCAGTAGGCTACTACCTCCTGCCCTGTAAAGTCGTCGCTAGGGGTTAATGTGTTAAGAGGTTAGTGTTAGGACTGGTAGGCCTACTGTCAGGATAATCTGACATGGTGGGACATCATGATATATGTCTACGGCATGATGCCCCAGTGCTAGACATCACTATAAACTGTCACACTGCAGACATCATAGCAATATAACTGAAAAAATTGTTCAAGATAAGTTAAAAATCCAAATCACACACACACACACACACACACACACACACACACACACACACACACACACACACACACACACACACACATATGCAATCTCTTATGTATTTCAAAGCTGAGATTCAGATACATAGGTTTTATTGACATATATTTTGCTGTCCTGTATGTATCCATTTGTCACTCTGGCACAATCGCCAAATATATGACACGGAAAGAGCACAAGAATACTTATAGTTGTTTTGAAATTGACTAGTTACAGTTGTTTTCAGATGATGCCATGAAAACTACATTGTGCTGTATCTAAAAAAAATGCATTGCTGCAAACCTCATAAAAATGGACACTAAGACCTTATTTTGCAACGGGTTCAGTAATTTTTATACCGTTCTTTTTCCCTTTTAATACTGACACTATGCATTCCAATCACCTTCTAAATTTCAGGGCTTTCATAATGCTAATATTTGGCAACTGAGACATGTGGCCAGAAGTTGGCATAAAAATGGATAATGAGCGCTCATTTATCACGGGATTTATTAATTTCATGGGTTCCTTTTCCCCGTCATTGCTTATACTGCACATTCCATTCATCTTTGAATGTTAAGAGCATTTGTAATGTAAATGGCAATTAACAGAGAGGAGTTGCAAAAAGTTTTCAGGGGTGGCATATTCCTCAAGTAATCAGGTGCTACTGTCATTTGTGTCTTTAATTTTGCAGTCATAACTTTTTGTAATAAAATATTAAAGAATCCATATATGTGTGTGTGTGTGTGTGTGTGCGTATGTGTGTATATATATATATATATATATATATATATATATATATATATATATATATATATATATATATATGCATGCACATCATTTATATCTTGTGCATCTCAAATTGGTGTCATTGCATTAGACTTATTATCCTGCTTCTTGTTTTGAATCATTGAGAGATAGCATCTTAAAATGTTATGTTTTTCACGGATAATTTTCATATTGCATGCCTTTTTGAGTAAATTAGTACATTATAATGTCAATCACTTTTTAGTTCAGCTGCATACATTCTGCATACATTCTGTGCACGCTTACCATTTTAGATGAAAATTAGTGGTTGCTAATTTGCTATAAACGCCTAATGTCCAGTGGTTAATACTGAATCTATTTCAGGTTTAATGTCCTCAACTAATTAAAAATCAGAAGTTTTTTAACATTTTACTTGTGTCAAATTATTTTCAAGTTTTACTGACTGATTCTGTTTGAAATTATTAAAAAGAGGTACTATTTTATTGGATTTACCATTTTTATGGCAGTAAGGTTTAAGATGGACAACTATGTGTTACATTGAAATTTCATCGGACAAATGGCTGTCTTGATTTCTGCAGAGCCTTTGGAGAAGAAAACAAGAGAACAAAAATAAATGCATTGGGCATGGACATACAGTCACAGATAAGTAATGAAATTCAAAGAAATTTCATGTAGAGAAAGATTTTAGACTTGGAACAGTTTGGAATTCTTACACCATAGAGTGTGTACCATATTAAAGTTTTAGGAAAATGTTTGGGTTGTACATGGTAGATAAAATTCCTTTAATTTAGTCTTTAAATAACCCATACAGGAGTGTTTGCTAGATTTCATTGGCCAGGTGTAAACAGAAACAGTGTCTGGAAAACTGGTGAAAATGTTGAACATCTCGCATATCAGGCCAATTTCCTTGCAGTCTCTTGATCAGCCCCTTGAGCTAATGGAAAGACGAACAGGACATATTAATTATCTTAAAGCTAATTTGTGGCTGTTGAGTGTCAGTAATTGATTTATCAAGATGTTCTCTCAAATTAAACTGCTAACTATCTGCATGGAAGCTACTAAAGGTTGCTGATATTAGGTGAGGTTTTGCTTCTCCTTCATGCAGTATTTTTGTGTATAGAAATCCATTTCATTATATTAGTCTCCGAAAATGCAATATTTCTGCTATAAAGCTGTTATTCGTTCTGTCACAGTACAAACTCCAGTATCCAGACTTGACTGATGTGGACTGTTGAGGATCATGTGGATTGTTCTAGGTTCAAAATACAATGTACACTTTACTGTTAAACTAGCAGAGACTCAGTCAATGTCTTCTACCCTTTTATTAATAAGCATTTTTGTAAGGTGGGAATTTTTTTAAAACAAAATTTGGAGGGGGGTAGTCAGGTGTCTTTGTATGGAATAGTCCTCCAATATTATGTTTCAGCAAGTGTGTGTGATAAATAAAATTTCTGTGAATGAGATAAAAATTGTTTACTTGCATTACTGGCACAATGTCAACAATTGTGTAACGACAATGGTACAAAGTTATATAGATTAAAACTGCATGCGAGTTATTAGCACCAAATGCTGAAATCTGCTTGCCCTTCAGTGAACAACCCCGCCAAATGTAATTGTTAAAACATCTCATTGCTAATTTGCTAGAAGGTACTTAGTTAATTTGTTCTGGAATTTCCATTTCGTTGGCCACCATTTGCTAAATAGACGTTCATTTACCTGCTCAAAGTAAATGAGTTGTCATCTTGTCAAGGTTTATACTTTTGATTTTGACATACCTCATTATTTTTTCTTAGAAAACCGGGAAGGAAAGAAACACATAACCATGTTAAACTGTACTTTGTTCACCATTTCACATATACAAATATAGATCAAAGCTCACTATGGTGGAGGAAATATATTATAAAAAAAGCAATTTTATTTTTCTGTGCAAGCTTTCTAAGGTTTATTGGTGTAATGAAAATGTTTAGAAGTAGTTGATATTGAGATTTTATGATGAGAGTAACTATCATTGGAGAGTGGGAAGAGAATTTTATGGTCAAATTTCACTGCAATCCCATCCGGTGGATTGAGGATGTCTGTTTGTCTGTCATCCTTATTGCATGCACTGTCAGGTTAGTGTATGTATTTTGTTTTTTTCTCTGACATTTACTTGCAGAGTCACATAAAATGGTATTTAGATACCTCGCGTGGAGTACTTATGCATTCATTGAAAATGAGGTCATAGTGACCTATATTTTATGATCGAGTGGTTTTGATCAACGTTTGCATTTGGATCAGAACATTAGGTATGTCACTACATCAGTGAAAATGCAATCACTTTGGTCTATATTTCATGGTTCAGTGATTGGTATTTACCATTGGCATAGGCGTTCAGCTTCTGTAGACTCTGGTCATGCTTCTATGTCTTTGGGGTGATGGGTTGTTATGCCATCACTGTGGAAGGTGTGGGGTGGGGTGCTTCTAATATTTATTTAAATTATTATAGAAGTCCCACCCAGGCTCGATTTTGGTTGGAAGTTAAATTAGTGAAAGATAGGTGTAAAAGCTCCGAGCCCCCTGGAGTCAGCAATGCTGACAGTTAAATGATTGAATATACAAAAATAGTGAAATTCAATGAATAACAATTTAATGATAATTCAGTAATCAAATGATTAAAATTTTCCATGTTACTCTCCTTCCGCTCGACTGTGATAGCCTATTGTGTCATTTGATTAGTAGCGTGAGATAGCTTTCCACCTGTCTTTGTATTCTTCTCTCCTATTTCTCCAATTCCTCTTCCTTCTGACTTTCTCCAAATTCCTTAAGCTCCTCGACTTCTCCGTACTACTCCATTTCGACTTTCTCCTCCTTTACTCCTTTTCCTCCTCCTCCTCGACTCTATACCTACTAGACTTGTTGACTGTGACTGCTCTGCTAGTCTTACTTCTGTCTCCCATCTTAGAGACTCGGGACTCACTGAACTGGAAGTTCTGTCCCCCAAAAGGCTTCCCATAAAAACACAAGGATGGTACAATAGTTTCATTAACCCTTTCATCTCACACTACACCCAGCCTATCATCAGATAACAGCTATTAAATTTCTTTGGTCACACATTCATTAAATATCGAAATACTCATACATTCTTATATGGTAAAACAACATCGTAATAAAAGCACAGTATCAATTACCTCTCATACATACATTAATAAATTGCATCACGTCAGTACATATTCCTAATCCCATTATACTAAACAATATCACAGCAATCAGATGCATTTCTTTACATTATAACTCATACAGTGTGCACAAATATTCAAATATACATTCATCCATATTAACTGATCTTACACACTAAACCCATTTTCCAATTTCACAATTCAAGCATGTGTAAATTCTAACATATCACATGAATAAGTGCTCTAGTTTACTACGAAGTAACCTATTAGTGAACGACAAATTAATTCTGATCACAGACTAACAATCTACATAATGTACTACATAATACTCAAACTCATTTCTCAAATACGCATGTACATTAAACACTTCAAAGGTAATTCTCTGTACTAAACGATCCTAGTAATTAAGTATACACACTACACATAATTATGATTACAAAGCTGTAATATTCTGCAAAACCAAGCAAATAACTTACTGACCTTTATGAAGCTTTGTCTTTCCTTAGAAACTCCTACGTTTTACCACCAAATTATGAGTGGCTGTCTCTGAGTAACCCTTATTGCTCAGCAATCTGTCATGGCAAAACTAAATTTTTGCTTGCTAGTTAGAAGTTATAATTCGGATTAAAATTGTTATCACACCCTCCGTCTCAATTCCGATTGGATATTGCTTTGACACGATCCAATCAAACTTAGCGGACAATGTCTTTCTCACTGTGTGTCCACATGGGGATGGATTTAGAACACACCCCATTCCTTGTGGGTTCCTCTGATCTTTGTAACACATAGGTTGGAAGTCGCTCGATCTAACACCTGTGCCGATTCAAGATGCTGGATCTTCTCTCTGGTCATGGTAACCTTGCATAAGAGATTAGCTCTAGCCTGCAGCTATGTTCAGACATCAAACCATGGCTTGTAATAATACCTTTGTTTATACATGAATTACTAAGGGCTGAGCAAATGTGACAAAGTCATTTACTGACTCTTACTTTTAAAGTGACATAAGGTTGGTATTTTGATTTGTCTTGGTTAAGTAATCTTCATTCGCCAAGGTTCTGCTATGTTAACCTATTAACACCTTGGTAGATTGATCACATTTCAGTGTTTCAGTCTGTGAATTGGATGAAGACTGACACTGCCACCACATCTGATCAAAATAAAGTTGTTTAAATTTGTTGTTGTTGTTGTTGTAGGGTTTAACGCCATTTTCAGCACAAGATAGGCTATACATGGCGGCCAGTATAATTGGTGGAGGAAGAACCCTGGAAAACCCAGGGAAGAACCACCGACCCACGAGAAGCTACTGGCAGGCTTTCTCACGTACCAACGTTAGCCGAGGCTGGACTCGAACTCATGCAGACAGAGGTGAGATGGCAGTGATCCGTAACGGCGAGCGCTTTAGACCACTCGGCCACTCGGGGCCCCCTGTTTAAATTTGAACACTCTTCTGCCATGATCAATACATGGGGTGCACACAACTGGAATGGACACATAAATAAGCGATTTTCCACTGCCGGTCCATGTTTGAACAAATACATCCTTTCCCTCAAATGCACCTGCGATGGCTCCTTTCTGGTATGTAATCAGACTTCCATTATTAAACTTCCACTGATGTGGAAAGTCACAGGTTTGAACCCTGGTCAATGGTACTAACAGCTGCCTCACTAGGTGCTCAGCATTAAGTGGCTAGTGTTAGGACTGGTTGGCCTGTTATCAGGAAAATGTGACTGGGTGGGACATGATGCTACATGTCTGTGACATGATGCCCCAGTGCTAAACATCACTATAAACTGCCACATTGCAGACAACATGACAGTATGACTGAAAAATTATTAAAGATACGTTAAAAATCCAAATCACACATGCACACACATTAAATTTCCAAACTTATCCTTTTGAAGTCAATTGCCTCCACCATTTCTGGCCAATGTACAATGCACCATTGTTACATGCTGTGGGTTAGCTAGCATTACATACTAAGGGAAGCAACTCATGAAATCCAATAGACGTCACTAGTGCAAAGAACTGAAGTATCTGATTGATCTGACAAGGTGTAGATAGGTTAACATATAAGAACCTTGACTAGTGAAGATGTGGTTAAGTGTTATCACATTGGAATTAAAGGCCATGGTTAAGTGTTATTACAGTGGAATTAAAGGCCATGGTTAAGTGTTATTACAGTGGAATTAAAGGCCATGGTTAAGTGTTATCACATTGGAATTAAAGGCCATGGTTAAGTGTTATTACAGTGGAATTAATGGCCATGGTTAAGTGTTATTACATTGGAATTAAAGGCCATGGTTAAGTGTTATTACAGTGGAATTAAAGGCCATGGTTAAGTGTTATCACATTGGAATTAAAGGCCATGGTTAAGTGTTATTACAATGGAATTAAAAGCCATGGTTAAGTGTTATTACAGTGGAATTAAAGGCCAAGGTTGTGTTATTACAATGGAATTAAAGGCCATGGTTAAGTGTTATTACAATGGAATTAAAAGCCATGGTTAAGTGTTATTACAGTGGAATTAAAGGCCATGGTTAAGTGTTATCACATTGGAATTAAAGGCCATGGTTAAGTGTTATTACAGTGGAATTAAAGGCCATGGTTAAGTGTTATCACATTGGAATTAAAGGCCATGGTTAAGTGTTATTACAATGGAATTAAAAGCCATGGTTAAGTGTTATTGCAGTGGAATTAAAGGCCAAGGTTGTGTTATTACAATGGAATTAAAGGCCATGGTTAAGTGTTATTACAATGGAATTAAAAGCCATGGTTAAGTGTTATTACAGTGGAATTAAAGGCCATGGTTAAGTGTTATCACATTGGAATTAAAGGCCATGGTTAAGTGTTATTACAATGGAATTAAAAGCCATGGTTAAGTGTTATTACAGTGGAATTAAAGGCCATGGTTAAGTGTTATCACATTGGAATTAAAGGCCATGGTTAAGTGTTATTACAGTGGAATTAAAAGCCATGGTTAAGTGTTATTACAATGGAATTAAAGGCCATGGTTAAGTGTTATCACATTGGAATTAAAGGCCATGATTAAGTGTTTTTGCAATGTAATTAAAGGCCATGGTTAAGTGTTATTGCAATGGAAATAAAGGCCATGGTCAAGTGTTATTGCAATGGAATTAAAGGCAATGGTTAAGTGTTATTAAATGGAATTAAAGGTCATAGTTAAGTTTATTACATTGGAATTAAAGGCCATGGTTAAGTGTTATTACAATGGGTTAAAAAAAAGCCTCAGTTAAGTGTTTATGACCATGGAATAAAAAGCCTTGGTTAAATGTCATCACATTGGAATGAAAGGCCTTCGTTAAGTATTATCACAACTGAATTAAAATCCTTGGTTAAATGTTATCACAATAAAAGTCTTGGTTAAGTGTTATCACAATGGAATTAAAAGCCTTGGTGAAATGTTATCACAATGGAATGAAAAGGGTTGGTAATGTGTTATCACAGTGGAATTCAAAGCCTTGGTTAACTACTACCATAATGGAATATCAAGGCTTGGTCAAGTGTTAGGCTAAATAAAAATATAAGTGTGATTCTGATTACAGTGAAAAACAATCACGGTAGGTATGTCATGACAGACTGTTTTTTTTAATGAAGCACAGACTTTTTAAAAAAAAATCATTAACTTTTGAATTTAATTTTGATCACAGTTACTTCCTTTTGTTGATTATTTTTCTCCCCAATTTTTTTTCTTCTGCAGAAATGTGAATATGTGGAATCATCTGGCTCTTCACAAATGTAAATGTAGAAACATTTGGCTATGCACAAATGTGAATCTGTGCAGATAGAAGGCTCTGTATAAATTTGGATTGGTGGAAAAAACATCAGTCGACACTTTATATAATGACAAATATAATGACTACTCCAGCAGCCTATGTGGCTGGAGCTTCCACTTGAGATGTGCAAGGTTGCGGATTTGAACCCCAATCAAGTCATATCAAAGATATGGTACTAGCAGCTGCCTCGCTTGGTGTTCAGCATTAAGAGGTTAGTGTTAGGACTGGTTGGCCATGTGTGAGGATAATGTGACTGGATGAGAATGATGCCACAATTGTTTGCAGCATGATGACCCTCCCCTGTGTTTGACATCACTCTAAATTGCCACACTGCTGACATCATTGCAATAGGACTAAAGTTGTTAAAGCTACATTAAAAATCCAAAAAAACACACACACACACACACACACACACATGTAACTAACTAAAGCTTGTTCCTCAGCGGCAGCGAATGTTCCAAGTTTGTTACACTTTGGCCATTTTTTCTTCTAGAGACCTGTTAAAGACTGCTATATGTATTCTCAGTGTCAGCTTTCGGACTGTAAACTGTAGAAGTACAAGTCATAAATTCTAACTAGCTACAGTAGCTTCTGTTAATTATTTTCTGTGGCATCCATTTCCCATAAAAGAATGTGTGCAGAACAAAACAGTAGAACTATTTTAATGGCCATACCAGTGTAAAATAATCTGCCGTTAATGAATGAATAATCAAAGAACTAACTTCCTTTAAGATTTTAATTAAACTTGCCAGAAGACCCAGCTTGACTGCAGCATGCATTTTGGTTTTAATTCACCTTGACAGAAGACCCAGCATGCATTTTGGTTTTAATTGACCTTGACAGAAGACCCAGCATGCATTTTGGTTTTAATTCACCTTGACAGAAGATACAGCTGATGCTATTTGACCTTGGCTCCAGCAAGCATTTGGGTATTGTCTGTTGTTCATTGGTTAATTTTGAGCTGTTTGCTTATGTTCTCAAAGAATGTTTGACCGCTTCGATGGCTGAGTGGTTAGAACATCCACCTTGGATGCGGGAGGTCGTGGGTTCGATCCCTGGCCAAGTCATACCAAAGGCTTCTAAAAATGGTACTAACAGCTGCCTCACTTGGCGCTCAGCATTAAGAGGTTTGTGTTAGGACTGGTCGGCCTGGTGTCAGGATAATGTGACTGGGTGGGACATGATGCTTTATGTCTGCGGCATGATGCCCCAGTGCTGGACATCACTATAAACTGCCACATTGCAGACATCGTAGGGATATGACTGAAAAATTGTTAAAGCTACATTAAAATCCAAATCACAACAACAACTGTTCTCAAAAATCATTTGACCAGTTTCAAGCAAATTTTACGGAGAGCTTTCTGGCATGAAGACTTTCAGTTTTGTGTGTGTGTGTGCATGTGATTTGGAGTTTTAACCTAGCTTTAACAATTTTTTTCAGTCATATCGCTACAATGTCTGCAGTGTGGCAGTTTGTACAAATAATGATGTTCTGCCACCATTTCATAAGATTCACGTAACAGAAAGACCATATAAAAGTTATGCTCAGACTCCACTATACAGAATCTGACCAAGTTTAAATGAAAACATCCTGGCAACTAGTTTGGCATTGTTTTGGTTTTGTTTTGCTCTGTGTTTTTTGGCACACCATTCAAGTTGATTATATAGTGATTAGACAATTGGAATAAAGTGTCTTGACTAAAGACACAAGAGCTGGCCTAAGCTGATGCAACAACAGGCTTAAAGCTTGCACCTTGTAACTCATTAGTCTGGCAAGTCCCTCACTGAGCCGCTGTGGATCCTGTCTCTGTTGGTTGCCTCTTATGACCTGCACTATCCTGCTCTACATTCCTCAGCCAAGAGGGGTTCCTGGCAGCAAGGCTTCTAATTTAGTTTTATCTAGTATTGAATTGTGCTTTGTGTACTTCAAGCTTCCATTACTAAAAACACAAACATTTATGCATCTCTCAAATACAACTGCACAGACTTTGAAACAAATTAGACTCCACATATCTGCATCAAGACCTTCAGTTTTTTTTCTTCAAGTCATGTATGTCTATCATTATATATTGTCTTTAAAATAATTTGTTCAACAGAATTTAAAGAAATTTTGATCAAAGAACTGTAATTTACAACAAGTAATGTCAGTGTACAATTAATATGTGTATGTATCAGGGATTCTGAATTTCTAAAGGCTGTTGCTGGACATCTTTCCTGAAATTTAACATGGTTGTCATATTTTTTCCAATTCAATATAAAGACATTCAAAGGAGATACAATAATTTGTGCCAAAGAAGAAAACACTGATATACCTAATTATTAAATGTACCAGAAAATGTGTCTTTCTGCCTCAAAAATATGCTACCACATTATGAGTTTAAGGGTATTTTTTCTAGTAAAGTCGGATGGTGAAGTTTCATTTGATCAGGTCCCACACCATGACACAATATAGTTAAAAACCATGTAGTGTGAAGGACTGTTATAAGGTCTATTGTACACACGCAGGGGAAATCGTTCAGTAGTAGAATTGTTCATAAGTCCAGGAAATATTCTTTAACACCTCTTTTATCCTGTGCTTTGTGGCTATAGAGTGTTTAAACAGTTGGTAAAACATAATAACTAAACAAGCTTAGTCAATAATAACAGTAATAAGACCATCTACTGATTGCATGTCGACAATGGAAATTTTGTAGATCAGTCAAGAATTATTTTTGTTTTTCTAGTGGTGCAGGATCTAGCTTGCTGAATGGGCAACACACTGATACGATCTCTCGCTGATTAGAACCAACTTGCTGATGCAACACCTTGCCAAAAGGCAGACTGACAGATTTAATGCTTGTTGAAAGTTCAAAAGTGTTTTGGAAATTCAAACAATTAAAACAAAAACAAATCAAGAACTAGATACGTTGTAATGAAAATCTTGTGTTCAATATTAATACAATATTCATTTGTAAAAAAACAAACAATCTAACATACTGTGAAAGAAAAGTGCTGATAATACCCTTTCTCATTTCACTGTAGAAGCAATGCACAATTCAGCAAAGCTCTGTTTAAAAGTGATCTTGGTGATAACTTGCCAGACAGATTCAATGAATCGTGTAAAATGGTAATTGACGAGCTTGTATGTCGATGAGATGTTGTTTTCTCATTGTACAATCACCAATTTGACGTTGAGTTTGTTGCTCTGCACAATGTCACATAAGCAAGTTTCAACGAGATGTTATATTGGCGAGTTACTCATTTGAGAGTTGTCATTTGGTGAACTGAAGTTTACCCATCGTGCAATAAAGTGATGAAGGAAAATGCTACCAGTTGAACTTCCCTTTCCATTTGACTGTTGTAATCCTACAGTCTCAAAATTGTAACTCGAGAAATGTGCACAAATGATAATAATATAGGGTATGCTCTTATCTTTATGGCAGTTTAAGATGTTACAAATTTGATTTTCTCATTGGACACACATGACAAAGGATGCTATGTTTATCAAATTGTTGAAACATGTAAAACCATATACAAAAGCAAATAAAATGATGCCATTTAATCATACAAATTAGAAACAACTTTTCTCTGATCTGCCTGCTAATCTAACTGAACAGTCAACAGCAGTTGGAATGTGTATGATGTGCCTGACCCAACCTGTGAATGTGCTGAATATATCGGATAGTTTTGGTAAAACATCTCATGGATTATAGTGATATTGTTTGGACTGTTATATATTATTTCGTATATAATCAGAATATCAGTAAGGGAACCAGACATACTGTCTGGACGTGAGCACATAATGCTGTTGTAGAATCTGTCAGTGACTAAAAACTAGGTTGTGTCTTGCAAACTTTAAACCGTTTCTTTAAAATAAAATGTTGCTAATCTAAGGTTGTGTTAGCAAACATGTTGTTTAAAGTAAATACATGAAATCTGTATCTGCATTATCAATAAATCAAACTGATAAATAATTCATGTGAACTCAATTTTTTTGCATTGCCACTTTCAGTGTGAAAATCATAGATTGTGTGAGAAAAGAATTAAGTGTGCCAAAGCAGAGGAGTAGAAATGAATAATTGAAACGGGTATTTCCCCATCTGTAGCCACATGTACAGGTAATACGATATAAATGGAATGGGTATTTCCCACATCAGTTACAGCCTCATGTACAGGTAAAAGCAGATAATTGGAACAGGTATTTCCCTTATAAGTTACAGCCTCATGTACAGGTAAAAACAATTGGAATGGGTATTTCCCACATCAGTTACAACCACAAGCACATGTATAATTGGAATGGGTATTTCCCATATCAGTTACAGCCTCATGTACAGGTAAAACCATATACATGTAATTGGACCGGGTATTTCCCACATCTGTTACAACCACATGCACATGTATAGTTGGAATGGGTATTTCCCATATCAGTTGCAACCTCATGTACAGGTAAAACCATATAATTGGAATGGGTATTTCCCACATTAGTTATAACCACATGCACATGTGGGAATATATAATTAGAATGGGTATTTTCCACATTAGTTACAGCCACATGCATGTTACGTGGAAATATATGACTAGAATGGGTATTTCCAGCATTATAAACATTGACAGGCAGTAAACTAACCTAAGTCATCTACAAGTGTGAATGTTTAAGTTTTCACCATGATGACTATTTCCAGTTTTTGCCAGATCTCCATGTACAAACCTTACCATAAAATGTATGTCTTTAATGAAAAACAAATACCCATGTCATATTGTTGATAAAATGTATTGTGGAAATAGAATTAATAATGACAATAATATTGTGCTCTCTCTCTCTTTCTCCTCAGCACAAGATTGCTTGGCATACATACAGAGTGGGAGTGAGTTAATAAAAGTGCGGTCTAACAGCCGCCAGTATCACAGGATCTTCACCCTCAACTTAGATATGACGGAGATTCGATGGCAGCCTACTTCCAAGAAGCCACACAAAGCCAGAAGTGAGTTTTCACACACATACAATCACACACACTATTAGAAACATGATGTACACTGAACATGTTGACCATTTTATACCATTGCCTGTGTTATTCAGTGGCCACTGATGGCCACTGATTAACACCTTAGTACACTGTAATATGTTGCTGGTGTAGTGAGTACTAGGCAGAGCGGTGCTAAACTGTGCATGAGGTAGGAAGACGAAATGAACTACAACTGTTTTTAGTTTAGGGGAGGCACACATTATCATCAGCAACAGTCCCCCAGGTTTTTTTTATGGATTGCCATCAAACTTGGTAAATATTGTGGTCATCACTGGAAGACGTTCATAGTGACAAATCACTTTTCTTAAGCAAAGTTTGATGGAGTTACTGTTCACTTTGCCTTGTAGCTTAATGTTTGACACAATCTTGTTAGCACAACTATTCCCACTGTATTTGATGGACTGCCATGAAACACGTAAATATGCATCTATGAATAAGAAAGGAGTTGAAAAATTAGAAATCACTCATATCATTTACTTTCAAACATGGTAAATCACCCATTTTCATCATGTTTTGAATGATTTAATATACTGATTCAACAAATTTATCAATCATATTTGAGAGAATAAATCTAACCATTGATATTGATGGTGGATTGTAATTTTACTGGGAAAAACTAAAAATTCTTGAATTTTTCAATAGACTTTAAGCCTTTGTTGATTTTCTCCCTCATTTCCCTGCTGTTTTTTCACATATGTCTGATATTTTCTGAACACTTGATTTTATGCAAAAAAGGAGCATGCAAGCTCCCTGTCAATTGTGACAATACAAGTTAGAATGGTTTACCATACTTGTTTACACTCTAAGCATGTGTTTTTTTAAAGTTTATTTTAGTGCCAATCTGACATACAACATGTCCACCACAGCAGCTGATTTGAAAATCTTATTATCACTAAAGAATATTATTTCAACACATAGGAGTTAAAAGGACATTTTTATGTTACCTTAAATTCCTGGATATTCTTTTCAGCCAATATAGTGTCAAACCCTTTGAGAAATGCTTTTTCTTGTATTCAGATTAAAATTATTTTAAAATCATGTTGAATATGTACCAGTTTCACCAGATCTAACAAATTTGCTCCACTTGTTATTTTTGATTAAAAAAAACGTTAGAAGTTATGAAATATGCAATGATTTTATCATCATTGTATGTTATGATAACTTTTTCTTTTTTGATTTTAAATGCAAATGTTTCTGGAAGATGCATTAGAACATTTTATGGACCACACTGGCAGTTGTATATTCAAGGTCAAGGTCTTGGATCAAAATTTCAAATTTTCTGGCACACTTTTCTTGCTCTAATAGTCATTCGAGATTAAAAGATGAAACTTTGTACACTTTTATATCGTCATTAATGGATGTGTCAAATATCACATGTGGGAGTGTGTCTTATCTTCGTGGTCAGGGTCATTGGTCAGTATTTTAAATTGTCCTTAATCCGATACAATTCTTTACATTAAAGCGAGATGAGGTTAAATAATGAGGGACTGGTGTTTTTTTTTTAAGAACTAGACATGGGAGTGAAAATAGGCAAGAGTACTTGAACTTTCTTGAATGAAATTATATTCTGTCTATACCATCCCAATGCTTCATGCTGAGGAGTTTCAGATAGACAGTATACAGTCTACTAAGCTCAAGTTGTAATAACTGTCAAGGTTTGATTAAGAGTTACAAATTAACAAGTCAGTACGTTTACCTGAAGGTCACATAAAAGAGACAAGAATCAGTTGTCAGTGTGTCTCTCTTCTCAGCCTAAACCTACATCTAAAATTATTTTTGTGATATGATGAGAGTGAGATTTGCATATAGTTACATTATTTTATTACTCCATATGCCTTATACATTGGCTTGTCAGGCAGACAGTTTTACGTTCACATATTAGCCAGTCTTTTGAGTTGAAAGTTGGTTGTTGGTTGGTTTTTAACGTCATCTTAAACTGTCTAGGTCATGCAGACTTTAGAGTAGATTCCCAGCCACCCACCCACTAATGACCTTAAGTATTCCAAAGAAGTCTAAAATAAACAAGAGAGTAATTTTGAAAGAGCATTTTTTTTCTTGAACTTTTGAATCGCATGTTACTTTGAGACAGTGTAAAACTTAATAAGTACACTGAACAAACTATCTGAACAGACTTTTGAAAAAAGGTCCTTGTCTTAAAACATTGAAAGTGGATTTTGACCCACTTGAAAGGTTCTTGTCTTAACACATTGAAACTGGATTTTGACCCACTTGAATGGTCCTTGTCTTAACACATTGAAACTGGATTTTGACCCACTTGAAAGGTCATTGTTTTAAAATATTGAAACTGGATTTTGACCCGCTTGAAAAGTCATTGTCTTAAAACATTGAAACTGGATTTTGACCCACTTGAAAGGTCATTGTCTTAACACATTGAAACTGGATTTTGATCCACTTGAATGGTCCTTGTCTTAACACATTGAAACTGGATTTTGACCCACTTGAAAGGTCCTTGTCTTAACACATTGAAACTGGATACTGACCCACTTGAATGGTCCTTGTCTTAACACACTGAATCTGGATTTTGACCCACTTGAAAGGTCCTTGTCTTAACACATTGAAACTGGATTTTGACCCACTTGAAAGGTCATTGTCTTAAAACATTGAAACTGGATTTTGACCCACTTGAAAGGTCATTGTCTTAAAACATTGAAACTGGATTTTGACCCACTTGAAAAGTCATTGTCTTAAAACATTGAAACTGGATTTTGACCCACTTGAAAGGTCATTGTCTTAACACATTGAAACTGGATTTTGATCCACTTGAATTGTCCTTGTCTTAACACATTGAAACTGGATTTTGACCCACTTGAAAGGTCCTTGTCTTAACACATTGAAACTGGATTTTGACCCACTTGAAACTTTGATCAATTAATTGGTCTTTCCCAAAAAAACGATAACAGGTTAATGAATTTGTGAATCAGAACAGCACATATACATACATATCAGAGAATGTACTGTCCTTGAGAAGTGTAACACTACAGTTCTGAGACCATATGTATTTCCATTTAGCCTGCAGGCAAGTGGGGACAAGCAGCTTCAATAGTTGCTCTGATTAATGCGGAGAACAGATTAACAATAACAATAACTTTAATCTTTATTTCTGATTCCTCCAGGACCAGATGTTACTCACTATTTGCGCAGGGGTATGAATCTGGACAGATTCCTGAGTTGGGTCCCCATGTATACACAAGACCCGACTCCTATCTGTTCATTGATGCATCAGATTCCAGTTGGGGTGCTCAGTGGAACCAGAGTGCATAATTCTTCAGGTTCGTAGGATTGGACAAATCATCCCTCCACATCAACAATCTAGAAATGAAACCTGTATTTCTGCTTGGTAAAGGTGCATTGACAGTATGGGGTCAATGTGTCATGACCACATAACTGTCGTAGCTTATTTCTGCTGTCAAGGAGGTTAGCATTCACTTCTCTTGGTGTGGAGCTTTGGAAACTCCTTTCCTCCAGGGCAACCTCAGAGGACATCCTCTTCCATGTTTGCCACATTCTAGGAAAGAAACATATTAGCAGACAGTCTGTCAGGACAAGCAAGGCAGTCCTCATGGAATGGTCACTTCACTGTTTCGTAAGAGAGTCCATTTTCTCACTGTGGCAATTTAGGACCCTAGTGGACTTGTTTGTGACCAGGCTCAACAGCAGACTTTGCATCTACTTCTGTTGAGTCCCTGATCAGGCATGGATGATGGATGAATTCAGCTTTCATTGAGATTGTCTATTTGCATACACCTGTATCCACAGTGATTGTCTATTTGCATACACCTGTATCCACAGTGATTGTCTGTTTGCATACACCTGTATCCACAGTGATTGTCTATTTGCATACACCTGTATCCACAGAGATTGTCTATTTGCATACACCTGTATCCACAGTGATTGTCTATTTGCATACACCTGTATCCACAGTGATTGTCTATTTGCATACACCTGTATCCACAGTGATTGTCTATTTGCATACACCTGTATCCACAGTGATTGTCTATTTGCATACACCTGTATCCACGGTGATTGTCTATTTGCATACACCTGTATCCACAGAGATTGTCTATTTGCATACACCTGTATCCACGGTGATTGTCTATTTGCATACACCTGTATCCACAGTGATTGTCTATTTGCATACACCTGTATCCACAGTGATTGTCTATTTGCATACACCTGTATCCACGGTGATTGTCTATTTGCATACACCTGTATCCACAGAGATTGTCTATTTGCATACACCTGTATCCATGGTGATTGTCTATTTGCATACACCTGTATCCACAGTGATTGTCTATTTGCATACACCTGTATCCACAGTGATTGTCTATTTGCATACACCTGTATCCACAGTGATTGTCTATTTGCATACACCTGTATCCACGGTGATTGTCTATTTGCATACACCTGTATCCACGGTGATTGTCTATTTGCATACACCTGTATCCACAGTGATTGTCTATTTGCATACACCTGTATCCACAGTGATTGTCTATTTGCATACACCTGTATCCACGGTGATTGTCTATTTGCATACACCTGTATCCACGGTGATTGTCTATTTGCATACACCTGTATCCACGGTGATTGTCTATTTGCATACACCTGTATCCACAGTGATTGTCTATTTGCATACACCTGTATCCACGGTGATTGTCTATTTGCATACACCTGTATCCACAGAGATTGTCTATTTGCATACACCTGTATCCACAGTGATTGTCTATTTGCATACACCTGTATCCACGGTGATTGTCTATTTGCATACACCTGTATCCACAGAGATTGTCTATTTGCATACACCTGTATCCACAGTGATTGTCTATTTGCATACACCTGTATCCACGGTGATTGTCTATTTGCATACACCTGTATCCACGGTGATTGTCTATTTGCATACACCTGTATCCACAGAGATTGTCTATTTGCATACACCTGTATCCACAGTGATTGTCTATTTACATACACCTGTATCCACGGTGATTGTCTATTTGCATACACCTGTATCCACAGAGATTGTCTATTTGCATACACCTGTATCCACAGAGATTGTCTATTTGCATACACCTGTATCCACGGTGATTGTCTATTTGAATACACCTGTATCTACGGTGATTGTGGGTCAAGAATCTTCTATACCTCTTCATAGATCAGCCAAGGTCTCTTCCTCACTGGAGGGATCTTCTATACCTCTTCATAGATCAGCCAAGGTCTCTACCTCACTGGAGGGATCTTCTATACCTCTTCATAGATCAGCCAAGGTCTCTACCTCACTGGAGGGATCTTCTATACCTCTTCATAGATCAGCCAAGGTCTCTACCTCACTGGAGGGATCTTCTATACCTCTTCATAGATCAGCCAAGGTCTCTACTTCACTGGAGGGATCTTCTGTGTCAAAACAGGCTTCCTCCTGCACAACAGCCCACACATTCTCCACCTTCATGTTTGGATCATCTCACACAATCTTCCTGCCAGAACTAGTTTTTAGGTTGGGTTGACATTTGCATCATTCAGGCCAAGAAAGGATCAGCATCTAAGGCCTGTGATGCCAAGTGAAGAATCTTGTGATTGGTGCAAAAGGAAACACATCGATCCTTTCTGTCCCTCTATAACTTCTGTTGCTCATTTCCTTTTCTTCCTTTTCAAGACCAAAATATGTTCAGCTAACAAGGGCTTTAGAGCTTCCATTTTCAACACACATCAGTTTTCTCAGGGATCAGCAGTTGGTTTGGATTCACACCTTGCTATCCAGTGTGAGTCAAATCTGTGCTGTAGATGAAGAAGATAGACTATTATTCCCTCCCTGTTAGGGAACTGTTTCTGTCGTAATGCTTTGAAAGGAAAAAGAAAGGGTATGAAATGTCATTCCTCCCTCTTAAGGACTCTGCTGATATTTCAACTTTGACTTTCTCATGGATTATCACCTCAGTCAAATTAAAAGCCCATGTAGCTGACTGTCACTGCCTTATCAAAATCGTTCTTCCTTGGAGAAAGACACGAAGGCATTCGACTGTTTTGGTGTTCTTTGCTTCCTTTTCCTTCTGCCTCTGCTCGTTTGCACAACAAAGTGCAGGCTTTATTTTTTATCTGGGACCCATAGTTGTGGCACAACATGTGGCTCAGAAGAACGCCACCAATCTGTAAGTGGCTATCTCCATCAAATGGTGAGTACATTCCTTATTTTAGATGAGTTTAACACAGGCGACCCACCTAACTGACAAATTCAGCTGAACAGTAGGAATGGGTAATTTATTGCTTCTATTAAAATGTAGTTTTTTGAATAGGGTAAAACTAATTTTAATTCTGCAATACTTTTGTTATTGCCTAATGTTCTATTCTCACCCTGCTCTGTTGCTGTGGATTAATCATCATTGATGATAAAGATGACTGTTCTGCACATGGGCATGTGAGATACAGGAGCGAACCTTTTCTTACTGACAGTTCTTTTAACTGTGAGAGGATGTATTCATGTAGAAACTGACATGGTTATTTGACTAAAAAATGTGAAATCTATGCAGTAGTTGCATAATTAAAATTAATTTTATATCCCAAAAAAGTTTTCCAAGGGGCAATAAGTTAAGTTAATGTTTACAATTAAGAGTGAATATTGACATGGTACCCTTCATTTTATGTCATTTGAATAACGTCAAGCACCTAAATAATGACAAGGACCTAAAGTTAGATTGATTATAAATGATCAGTGCAGAATACAATTTCCAAAAATAAATACTTGAAATAAAATCACTTGCTTTCTCTGCTGCGATTTTATGGAAGAACTCCCCAAAGCAATTAGAAGAGAAACAAATCTGAATGCATACAAAAAGTTGTGTAACCATTATCTTGAAAGGCATTTGTCACTTTAAATATTGAAATATTGAAATGCATAAACTCCAGTTTATTATGATAATGAATATCATATAAACTTTGTGCTTTTATATTTAGTATAACCTGAGGACCTCAGGGGAGATTTGCATATTATACTAACTGAGATACCCTCATCAAATAAAGTGTCATTATCATTATCATTATTGTTATCATCATTATTATTATTATTATTCTAACAGCTCAGCTTAACCTTTCTATCGTACTAGGACAGATGTAAATGTCTGTGTTTTTTGTGTGTGGTCTTTAACATTATAAACAAACTGGCCGAAAAAAATGGATTTTCCTTCCAGATCTCTAAACGATATATGTATAGTATTGGTCACTGCAAAACAGATCTTGACACTTTCACCCCTAGAACCATTTGAATCTGGAAAAACTATGAATATGCTGACTTATGAGTCCAACTGTAAACTGCACAGACCCAGATATACTGTTGCATAATGCACCAGATCTGGGTCTGTGCAGTTTATTAGGAGTAATCAGTAGAATAAACAAAATAGACCCTGATCTGCAGGCACATTATGACTTAGCAGATCAGGATCTTTGTTGTTTGCAATTTGAATTTGACTTGTGAGTATATAGGTAACTTATTAGACCATCAACTCATTTACCCATCATTCCTCTTTCATTATTATTAGACTATCAACTCATTTACCCATCATTCCTCTTTCATTATTATTAGACTATCAACTCATTTACCCATCATTCCACTTTCATTATTATTAGACTATCAACTCATTTACCCATCATTCCACTTTCATTATTATTTGGACATCAACTCATTTACCCATTATTCCTCTTTCATTATTATTAGACCATAAACTCATTTACCCATCATTCTTTTTATTCCATAATACATTAGCACCTCTTATCTTAATCTCGTCTTTATAGTTTGTATGACCACACCACTTCTATTTGAATTCCAGCTATCACATATTTTCCTATTTTGACCTGCCATTTATTTTCCAAAACAAAATGTTCACTTCCTGTGATTCTGATGGCTCATTTCAGTTAATACTTTGTCAGTAGTAACAGTCAGCTTAAATAGTCACTTGCTTTGCCTTTAGGGGCATTGTTTGATGTAAAGGTGGGTGATTTTGTGGATAATTTTTGCTTAGCACAACACCAACCTACCTAAAGTTGGTTGTGGTGGTGGAACATTTTTTACACATCATATTACCCTGTTAGTAACATGCAAAGTTGGTTCACCATCTTTTGATTTATGATTAATTTTGCTGATTGTTTGCGACTCTAATCTCCTAAAATTGGATGAAAAAATAATAGGTTTAATACATTATTTTATGGTGTTGGAGTCCGATGGAATAGCCACTGTTTGCTAAGGCTGATATAAAAAGAGAGTTTAGGGATTGGAGTTCCTGTTATATGCAGATAATAAAGTCAAGGATATTGTGTTGCAGTGTCATCTGTCCATTGGTCCAGCTGTTATCACTTTCGTTTCTGCATAGTGACTCAAGTTCTCCATGATTTACAGTATCATACTCTCTGATTCACTTGCATTCACTTTAGACTGTCTTTAGTTCTCCATTATATGTGTAATGTGCTGTTTACAATAGTCATCTTTGTCTTGCAATACTACAATACTCGAGGAAAACAGCAAACAACAAAGGCAAACAACAAAGATCCTGGTCTGCCTTAGCATAACAAGTCCACATATCAGGGTTTATTTTGTTTGTTCTACTGATTACTCATTAGAAACTGAACAGGCCCAGATTTGCCAGTGCATTATGTGACAGCAGATCTGGATCTGTGCAGTTTACAGTTGGACTCAACTTTTAAGCGAGTACAAATTATGGTGTGAATTTCTTATCTCTGTCATATATATGTTCTACATTTGCAGTTAAGTGTTTCATATTCAGTTTATTTTGTTCTTGTTTCTTATGTGCTTTTGTACCCTAAGTAATAGAAAGGCAAAACAAATGTGCATTTCTAGTCAGCTAACTATCCCAGTTTCTCATTGCCAACCCTAGACCCCTCCCCCCATGGTAAAAAAAATCATATTAAATGTTTTGTTTTTTTGTGGAAAAAGTTAAAGATCTGTCTACCATAATTTTGGAAACCAGTGCAGTAGGGAACAAACATTTCTTTTCTTCCTAATTGTCTCATTATTTCATGCCCATATACTGTTGTCATATGTACATCTATGTTTCACTTTTTTAATTTGTTCTTGTTTATATGCAACTTTTCAAAAACAATTTTCATAATTGACATGGTATCCAATACAAATCTAATCAGTACAAACATGTTATGTCACATGCTTCATGCCTGAATGCCAACTGATCAGTTTTTGTACAAATGCAGAATTAATAGCTTTTTTATTTTGTTACCACAACTCCGAACCTAAAGTTAATTCATTTTTAATGAGATCCAGTTCATGTCAGAGAGCTCTGAAGAGATGAACAAAGTTGTAATTTAACGACTTTGTTTACTGTGTATCTGTAGCAACAGTTAGGCTTCAATGTAAAGCTAATGCTTGCTCTTGATCCAGTTTGTTTTAGCCATAGTACATAATACTAGTGATGGGAATCACTTAGGAGTTCATAATTGATTATTGATTCCACACAACATACTGATAGTCAGTTGTAATCGGTTACTACAAGTAAATTTTAATTTTTGTTTGTTATAGAGTTATATCTTTATTCAAGAGTTCAAAATGTTAATAAATGTACAGGAGTAATCTCTCTCTCTTTCTCTCTCTCTATCTCTCTCTCTCTCTCTCTCTCTCTCTATATATATATATATATATATATATATATATATATATATATATATATATATATATATATATATATTTATACATACATATTTTAACCTCATAAAAATATTACATTTGTTATTGTGTTGTGTTATTTTTGTTCTACAAAAGCAACTTTCTTTGGCTTATCAGTTTTATGCAACTGAAAGATGACTGTTGCACCATATTCACATGTGATTTGTCTATTGTTTAAAGTAGAGGGACATGCTTTTCTTGCTTGTCATTATTTATCAGCACTACAATCAAAGCAGTTTAGATTGAAACAAACAACAAAAACACAAATTAGAAAAACTTTCAAATTTATTAACTGAACTATTTATCAGCAAAATCATGTAATTATGTAAAGATAGAACATCTAAAGCTAAAATTCTTAAAACTTGACTAAAATGTTATCCACATTAAACAAAATCAAAGGTTTGACTAGTACACATCATGTCATTTTTCAGAATACTGATTATTGCACTAACAATCAACCAATAATCCACATTTACATTTAAACTAAAACAAAACACTAAAAAATGTTTACATTTATTAATTTGACAGTTTAACAGCAAAGTCACATAATGATTTAAAAAATCTACTGGAATTCTTAAGACTAGACCATAACGTTATCCATATTAGAAGTTAAACAGAAGGTACAGTAAAACACAAATCAGATGTTTGAGTAATACTGAACACATAAATCATTTTTCAGAATACTTCTTATTCTTGTTTTTGTTGCACCAACACTACCAATAGTCAGTGTTTTTGTTTAAGAATATTATCAAGTCCACATTGTCACAGCTTAAACAAGCCCGTTTCTTGCTGACAAGATGACCTAGAGCCAGACTAAATACCCTCTCACTAGATACAGATGATGCCAGAATACTTAGATACTTCTGCACTAGTAAGTTATGATGGAAGGTAGAACTGGCAGTTTTGTTTCCACCACTGTAAAATTGTGAGACAGTTTTGCTTCCACCACTGTAACATTGTGAGACAGTTTTGTTTCCACCACTGTAACATTGTGAGATTGGTATCAGATGGTAGATATCTGGAAACTTCTTGGTGGATGACATCTGTTATTGGCTGTAGACTTTCACCAAGGCAAACAATGTGTTGCAGCCAATCGTCAACATTGATCATTGCTTTCATGTTTGGTGGGTTAGGTGTAACCACAGTTTTATCATTGTCATCTCTGGCATTTAATGGTGATGGTACTATTGGTAGAGGTGGCAGTATGTCTGAAGGCTGTTGCTCACTAGTCCCTGGCTCCACGTTGACATTCACTATGACATCAGCCATATCAAGAGCAACCTTCAAAAGCAGAGCATGTCCATCTGCTTGCTCACTGTCAGGTAGAAACTCGAGATCCTTCACAGTATGATTCAATAAACAGCACAACAGAGCTAGATCTTTGTCCTGTGTTCTACTGTCAGGTTCTTGTCTCATTACATCTTTAAGTTTGGCAATTGGAGGTAGATAATTAACATTCATTTCTATATATTGGCAAGTTTAAGAAGTATTGGGATAACTTTATGAAGGGTTGGTGATTTGTCTTCACAAACACTGTTTGTTGCATTCTGGAACGGTGAGAGAACTTCCATTAAGTTTTTCAACCAATGCTTGTTTGTCAAATATAAAGACATAATTTTTTCAATGTTGCAGCTGCTGACTTGCTTATGTTTGGGTCACTGATAATAGCCATAATAGCAGGTGTCTGCTCAAGCAGTCGTTCAAGCATGTCATGAGTGCTATTCAGTCTAGTTGGAACATCCATCTTGAGCTTGTGTCCTCTAGCACCTGCATCATGTAGTAACTGTTGCTTACTCATCAGCAAATCATTTATGCTTGTTCTTTGATGGAAAAAGGTCATACATTTGTGCCCCTTTGCAATGATTTGTGACAGTTCTGGTGTAGCTAAAGCTTTTTTCGCAATAAGGCTGATTCCGTGACCATAACAACCAAATCGAGTCCATTGAAGAAAATCAAAAAAAGCCTTTATCTCATTGGCTGCATTATCAGTGACTGTCATTGGCTGCATTATCAGTGACTGTCATTGGCTGCATTATCAGTGACTCTCATTGGCTGCATTGTCAGTGACTCTCATTGGCTGCATTGTCAGTGACTCTCATTGGCTGCATTATCAGTGACTCCAGACTCATTAACATGAGTAACAGCTATACCAAGAACTTTATGTCATTCCTCTTTCAATTTTTTCTCAGCCTGGTCTTTCTTCTCAGCTAGTTTGGAGGACACTGATTTACGACCTGGAATTTCATACCTGAAAATGTAAAGTTTGAAATATTTAGTTATGGTAGTCAAACAAGAAGGAGCATACATGTATTTGGAATTTTCCTCATGTCTAGAGATAGTGAAAACAATGAATTTATGTAATGTTTAATTAGACTTAACAGCATTATTTTTAATGAAACATTGCTTAATTTAGGTATGAAAATTCAAAATTCAGCACCTTCATTGTTGACATCTAGAATCAAATGGATTAACACTTTTTTGTTTTCTCACTGTCAATTTAAATAAACATTAATAATTTGTAGTGTTATCGTTCAAAACTTACTTTGGATTAAGAAGCATAAAAACTTTCTAAAATATTTATGGTCAACGAGGCTCAGCGGAAGAACTTTGCCAACAATGAGTTTCAAGAGTGTGGCATCATTTTCTTTCTGCTTTGTTTGCTTCTTAAATTGTTAATCAATCTTAGTCTGTTTGGCTGGGGAGGGAACATCAGCACCTCTTGTTGATCCAGTTGGTTGTGGTCTTGATCCAGAGGAAAGGCCAGATTTGTAGTATTGCCTGGAATATATTTAAAATGTTTTTAGATTGAAATAAAAACAAATGAGAAATAATGTATACACAGGTATATGAAATCAATTGAATCAAATCAACTATAAAAAAATGAGAAAAGAAAAGGAGGATTTAAATTAATATTAAATTTACACATTTTAAATTTTATTTGCAATATTTTAAAATGTGCTCTTTTTATGTTTTTAAATAGTCACATGTCTCAGGGAACATCTGTAACAAACCTCAGAGATCACTTTTCCTTTATATATGCCTAATAGCAGTATAATCTTTTGATAAATTTTCCTTTGTTGGTGGACCCTCCTGTGTTTTGTAAAATGTGAAGTATGTCCAAGCATGAGAATGAGCTTTTCCTACAGGATATGGATATATTTTTTGGGGATCATTTTTGTCAAAGGTACATGTATGATATTTAGCATTGTTTTAAAAATATTGTTCAGAATCCTCGGTTTTCTTCCCAACAGAAATGGGGAGGGAACTAGTCTGTGCTGAGCACTTCACAGTTGTCTCCCTTACCATGCAATCGATTATGGCATTTCACAATCGATTAGTGAACTGGTTAGCCCAACCGATTATCGATTATAATCGATAATCGGAACAACACTACATGATACAATATCGTGCATGGTAGCAAATTGTTAGGCTTGTCAGAATGTGTTTTTTTATATATACAAATCGTTAATTCATCTGCAAAGACACAGAATTCACTTTTGTGACTTTGTTTTCAATTGCAGCATTAACTAAGCCTTCACTGTTGTGCAACTTTTTCATACCAAATAACCTCCATCCATGCAGTATGAATACATCCTTTCTTAGAATTGCTGTATTTGGGTGATTTAAATTTTTAACATAGTTTAACAGTAATAGTCATATTGCTATAATGTCTGTAGTGTGGCAGTTTATAGTGATGTCTAGTTCTAGGGTGTCATGCCTCAGATGTGTAGCATCATGTCCCACCAAGTTCACATTATCCTAACAACAGGCTGACCAGTACTAACGATACCCTCTTAATGCTGAGCACCAATCGAGGCAGCTGCTTGTACCATTTTTATAAGTCTTTGATATGACTCAGCCAGGGTTCGAACCTTAAGCAGAGAATTGTCAATATGACACAATGAACTGGTGCACTTGACCTGGGACAAGCATAGAGTTTTTTAAGGATGTCATGGTGTGTGGACATTATGCCTAGATTGTTGCCAGGGATAATTTGCTTGTAGTGAATGTTTACCATATTTAAGTGGTCTTCATTATAGAATTAATTTCTTTAAGGGACATAAGTGTTACTTTGTGTATTCTATCATTTAGGGGTTTGGGTTCAATCACCTGCTTTTAAATATACATCTAAGGTACCTGTGAGTGAATGTGTTATTAAGACATCCTATCTTAAATTAAAGGGCAGCAGTAGGCCAGCCAGTGTATTCCGTTCTCACTGTCAAAAGAGGTTAACTTAGATGGGTTAGATCAAATTCTTGCAAACTTTGAGGTGCTGTGAGCAGAATAAATCCTTGTATGCTCACCATTGTTTATCCCTATTTGGGAGCTTTGAACACCACTGCTGACCTGGTTCAATTAATACAACCATAAATGTAACCCATTCAGTTCCTCCTTCTTACAAGGTGGAAACCACATAGAAACTTTCTATCAGCCCCATCCACTCTAAGACAAGTGTTTAATCACCATTTGAGCTGATGGATTAAACTGGTCCCCCTGCATGCACCTAATCCCTGATATGTTCACCGATGCATCAGAATTTGGTTGGGACACTCATTTAGAGCCAGAGGGCATCCAGGGTCTTTGGACTCAGCTGAATCATCCTTCCACAATAAGAACCAAGAATACAACAGCATCTGATGTGGAGGTCTGGAACCTCCGCCACAGGCCACCTTGGAGAACATCACCATCTTCTGATCCACCACATTATGTGAAAGAAGAAAGTATTAACATACATCCTGTCCAGGAATGGAGAGACATCCTCACAACATGTTTTTTTCTTCCTGAATACTCCATTATAAGTCCCACCTCTGTCTGCGTGGGTTTGAGTCAAAGGCTTGGCCAATGTGGATATGTGAGAAAGCTTGCTGGTAGCTTATCGTGGGTTGGTGGTTCTTTCCAGGGTTTTCCCGGCCTCTTCCTTCACCACTAATACTGGCCGCCATGTATAGCCTATCTTGTGCTGAAAAATGGCGTTAAACCCTATAACAACAACAACAACCATTTTATTCCCTTTCTGCATGGGGGGGGGGGAGGTCCTTTATTGACCTGTTTGCAACTGAATCTGCCATATTTCGGAAAGAAGAACGTAATAGCGGATAGTTTGACCTGCTTCACACTGTGGAGAAGACACCTGGTAGACCTGTTTTGACCAGGCTCAATAACAGACTTATCTTTTAATGTTTCTTCTCTCCAAGACCAGGGAGCAATGGCAGTGTATGCCTTCAGCCTCTGATGGGATCCAATATTTACATACACCTTCTCACCATTCCATCTACTATTTTGAAATTATATAACATGGCATGATAATTAAATAAATATTTGGTAAAAATAAATAACTTGTATGAACACAATGGTATGAAAATAAATGCAGCCAATCAAAACCATGATCATAGGTAAGTTGAGCAAGGGTAAAAGCTGAGAAAAATGATTTCAGAGTAATGATAAAATGAATGAATAGAAAACAGACTGAAAATGAAAAACTACTTGGCATCATGATAGACAATATCTTGAGCTGGAAAATTCAAATTGATAAGGTCATTTGAAAAGTTGACTTAATGCTTAGCTCTTGAACAGAACAAAATCTTACCTCCCTTAAGAACAGGGAAAAATATTCTACAATGCATGTGTCATTGCCAGACCTAGAATAGTGTTGCTCTGTTTGGAGTAACAGTGGTACAGGAAATCAGGAAAGATTACTGTAATTTCCAAAATAAGCAGTTAGACTTATTTTTGTTTGATGCTCATTTACATGCACCATCAACATCGACAAATCTTTTCAAAACCCAAAAGTGGCTTCCATTTCAGCAGAGAACTGACCATTTCAGAAGGGTTTATTAGTGTATAAATCCTTTCATGGTTTGGCTTTTGGATTAACTTAAATGTAACTTTAAATTTGTTACAAATGTTCATATGTATGAACTAAGATCCATCTCAAACAATAAGTTACATTTACCTAAACCAAATTCAGAGTTTTATAAGAAGAGTTTTGCTTTTCTGGAATTCCATACCACCTCATATAAAGTCAGCTGACTCATGCCAAGCTTTCATAAAGCTTCTTAGTGATCACCTACAGAAACAAACATTTGTATGATTTTGTTTAATTCAGTACTACAACTATTTAAAACATTGCTATCTCATGTACTCATCTGTGTTTTACACATTTACTACTACTCTTTCTATGAGTCCTGAATGTACTAGTGCATATTTTATTGTAGCAGTAGATCACCATTGTCTAATTTTTAATAGCATTTCTTGTCTAGAAACACCTCATCTAGTACTAATTGTGCATTATACATGTAGTTATGCAAACATAATTGTCAATGGCCTAATGGAAGATTAGTCAGTTGACCAAATGAGCTTCTTCATTCTTCTTCTTATTATTGTTAAGTATTTTGAGCTGCAGAGAACTTTATCCCACTCTCTTATGTCCAGATGGAATTTGTTTTTTGTGTTATGGTCTTTAACCAAAACCTCCTTGAATCATTTATGGAGGCCATGTTTTAGGAACCCACACTCAAGACTCTGTTTTACTTGCTTAGGCATTTGCAAGGTGATGCAGCAAAATTCATGCCTTGTATCTCTTTCTCTCTCCCTTTCTTCTAATTTTGTGTACTTTTTATTTTATGAAGATAATTTAGCTACTTTGAATACAATTGTAATTATAATTGTAATAGATTTTCTTGAATGTGATTATTTGACTCCTTTCTATCTTTGTTTCATGATGGTCAAATTAGATAAATGTACAAACACTGTAATAAGTAAACCTTTCGGGGACACATAAGTAGTCTGTAAAAGCACATAATCCGGATAATCCGTGCAGGGATAATCAGCATTTTAGTAGCAGCTGTTGTGTAGCTTAATTTTTTTCATGCCGTAAAACCTTGTCTGTTTCATGTCAGTATACGTCCTCCCAATGAGTGGGGAATTGTCAATAATACATGTTCCACTGACGAACCCCATGTGCCCATGTGCAGAACAGTTATCTTTTCTTATGGATATGCAGCCTTAATGGACGTGTGTCAAAATTAGTGATGAGAGAAAAATTGTTTGTTGCTTGTGCTTCACCACATTGCGGTCTTCCTTCAACAAATATTGCATCTCTGTTTTATATTTATCCTCTCTGTATTCATTTTAGATGCCGGCAAGCCATGCTCCCTTTCAGAAAATTCGTTTTTTAGGGAACTCTGGTTGCTTGTTCTAGTGATTATACATGACACACTTCATAGGCCCTGATTTGCTGGTACATTATACAATGGCAGATCTGGATGTGTGCAGTTTGTAGTTTTGATTCACCTTATTTATAAGTGTATACGATAGTCAAAACCATTCTTAGCTGCATGCCATGGAAACCTGTCTTAGTAAAGAACTCTGTATGAAGGATTCTCGTATGTAATGGACCCATTTTCATTACTTATATACTGTAATTATATACACTATATATTCTTGCTTTGAAGTCGGATCCAACTAAGACTTCATAGATTCTAATCTGTAATAGCATAATGCACTAGAAGATCTGGGTCTGTGCAGTTTGTTGTAACTAATCAGTAGAACAAACAACAAAGACCCCGATGTGCTAGCATATTATGTGACAGCAGATCAGGGTCTATGTTGTTTGCAGTTGGACTGGACATGTATGTGAGTATATACTGTAATTGACATGTGCCCATATCTTAGGACAGAATTGTGCTGTCTCATGAGTTTCTATTATAGATTGCATTCAGGCACTGGCAAATGTTACAACCATTGTAATTGCCATATCATATTCATAAACTATGTTCAGATCTGCGAGTCTGACATTATTTATCTTGTTTTGGATGACCAAATAACTGCATAGCCTATTGATCTTTAATGGGCATATATTCACATTTGTTTGTCAGATTCATGCAGGCATTTTGTAACTCCTCTACCCAACCCCAACATGCAGGAGCTCATTATGAGGTCTTACCTTTCTTCACCAACCACCTTTGCAGGAAGGAACAAATGGGAGGTTACTGTTTAATGGAGGTAGATTGACTGAAAATTGGGACACTGGTTGGATGTTATCTGGCTTTGGTTTTGGCTTGAAAGTACATTTTTAACACAAAATTAACTTTATCATGGAGAGGAAATAGGAGATAAGTGCCTTTACAAAGCAGCAAAAACTTTCTCATTGATGTTGTGTTGCTTTTACTTTTTTGTTGTTGAAAAAACTGATCCATTTGATATGAATATATCATCCCTCAAATTGGAGAATTGTGAGTTAGACATGGTCCGCTCGTGCACTAGACATGCCCATGCACAGAACAATCATCTTTTTCAATGATGCCATGTTAATGATAGTGTTGTACATAACTTGGCCAGAGATAAATTGCTTGTTGCGAGTTTAAAACTGCACTGCAGTCTACCATCAATAATATTCTATCTCATTGTTACATTTACCCATTTTGATTTGTCTTTATATACCAGTAACCCCTATCTCTTTTAAGAAATTAGTTCCAGAAAAGACCTCTTATGTTACCATGTTGGATCTCACCATTTAGGGGTTAGGGTAAATTCTTCTTATCATCGTATGATTGGGTACAAGTTAGTCTTCTGTGTTAAGTAATAATGCAACACAGACCCAACCCTTTCTTATTCTTTTCTTGTCAATAATTGATTCAACATAAATTCTGTGTTATTTCCTTTTCACCGTTGTATATTAATAATAGTTTGCATGTCTTGCATTGCAAAAAATTTGGCATTGTGCATGTCTGCATTGCTCCTAGAAGAACAACAAAGGTTTATGAATTGAACATCCCCCTTATTAAGGAAAGGTAGTAAATTCCTCATGAGTGTTTTCCTTTTGCAACTACACTGGCGTCAATATAGCACACACTATATACACACAGCTGAGTTTCATGTATGATATATTTTCTCATTATTTATGGTTCTCATTCAGATAATTTTTGTTTTTGAGAACAATGTCTGGACAGTCTGTGGGAAAGCATGGCCACAAGAAGGTTCCTTGAGACGTTCCCCCTTTCTGCTTCAGTCTTCAAAAGGAACATGAAAGAATTGTACATTTCTCACAATATTTACTAATCCAGCCAAATTCCATGTGTACTTTTGTACTCTTTAGGCTACTGGATCTGGGACCTGTAGTAGAGATGATGTCATGGCTAGTGTTCCACCAAGGTGATTTGAGGTAGATTTAGCAGCTCATTTGACATCTCCTATCACTAGTTCACAGCTTCTGTCAGTTGGATGAAGAGGAGAAGATCTTGTCATGTCTTAAAGTGGTAATTTAAGTTTACCACTTCTTTTCCACTTATGCCCAGTTTAACTGGTGCACAGGTCAAGATCCTTTCCATTTTGGAATAGATCTTCATTGCTGATTTCCTTTTGTTCCAGTTTGGGAGCAAAAGATGTTCAGTATCAAGGGCTCTAGAAATGCCATCTTTAGCACACTTAAATTCTTAGTCCAGATTTGCACCGTGTTGATCTCATTGGGTATTTAGAGTTGCAAAGACCTTTCTCCTGCTCTCTTTATGCCCAGATAGAATCTATCTTGTGTTTAATTGTCCTTAATAACCACTGAATGTCTCAGGTTTCCTTTGAATCACTTTGGAATCTGTGAGAATGTGCACTGTGATTCATGCATTTTCTGTTGACACTGACTAGTCTCACTGGTTTAATGGTAATTACGAATTTGTTTCCCCCCCCCCCCATTGTGAGAAGCGATTTGTAGTAAAAATCAGCTACCTTGGTAGTTCCACTACCTATAGAAATCACCCATCTCATTTGAATCTGTGCCTGAAATGATGAAGATAGGCTTTAAATGCCAAGTTTGGTAACTACTTTTCTATCTTAATGACTTGATAGGGAAAATGAAAGCTTTTTCGTTCACTTAAAAGGCTCTGTTGATATTTTGGCTCCTACTATTTCATGGTGGATGTCACCACAATCAAAAGAGCTTATCAGTCTCTTACCAGTAGAGACCCTTGCTTTATGAAACTAAAAGCCCATGAGGTTTGTGCCATCACTGCCTCATCGGCATATCAAAATAGTTCTATCTTTGAGGACATCACAAAGGCAATGTTTTGGTCATTCCATTCTACCTTCTCCTTCCACCTCTACCCATTAGTACAACAAAGCAAAGGCTTTTTTTCTTTTTCTGGGACACATAGTTATGGCACCAATTGTAGCCCTTAGTGACACCAACATTTTGTATGTGGATCTCTTTCAGGTATATGGCATTTGTTTGGTCTTTTTTAATGAGTTTAGCTGATCTGCCTACCCATCTAACTAACAAATTCAGCTGTGTGATAGTGATGGGTAAGTTATTGTTCCTATTAAAATAGTTTCTTTTTAAGGGAAGTAATACTAATTTTAATTATGCAGTTGTAACTTCCCAGTTGCTATTGCTGAATGCCCTTCTTCCATCTGGCTCTTATGTCCTGATATAATGTTTTCTGTGAAAAGATGGGTGCCGTTTGTTTGGGCATGTGAGGTGCATGAGTGGACTGCCTTACTGACAGTTCTCCAGTTAGTGGGAGCATACATTTGTTCAGAAGGATGAGCCTTTTTGACATGAAAAGGTAAAAGGTATGCAATAGCAACAGGTAAGTCTTACATAATTAAAATTACTTTACCTAAGGATGCACCAAGGCAGCTGAGGCTGTGCTGATTATTGGTAAACTGATATTTCACGAGACCTTTGTTGATTCATCATTTTTAATAAAGTAGAATTTTTCTTATTACATGTACTGATTTGATTGAGTCATTGTTTTTTTTGGCACATCAACACTTGAAAGACTATCCAGTCTAACAGATCATGGCAGCTTACCCAGGCTTGGCTGGACAGAATTTGATCTGCATGTGAGTCGGCATGTTAAATGCCACCAGTTGATGTGGCCTTTCCATTCACTTTTGCCTTTTTATGCTTGGTAGGTTATAAATGTGATTTGAAGCATGCTGACTGCAGGTAAAGGTTTAGTAATAACAGGTGTTCAGGAAAGTATGCTGAGTACTAAGAATGCTTTTAAAAATCATATTTCAAAAACGGCAAGACTAAGCCACTGTGTCTCATCATCAAACCATATGAAAGCTTGCATATCTTTGGAGAGAACACCACCAGCTCATCTACAAACCATGAATATACAACATACTTTTTATCAGAGCTGGATGCAGTTTTGTTTCGAGAACAATCTGATTTAATCCTAAATAGCGATAGAGGAACATTTAAAGCTGGATTGGATCTGATTTAGAAGAAATTGCAACATCATCAGCATATTTATCAAGTTGTGTGTTAATGCTGCTAAATTGCTTTTTACTTATTTCATGTACCAAGTGACCTGAAATTCATTTATCCAACAATATATCATGTAAAGAGAATTTATATTGAAATGAATATTTTATGAAACCATTTCATAATACTGTTCAAAGAATTGATTTTTTAAGAAATAAAGTTTGTAATTTTGGAAAATTTTGCCTTTCTTTTATATAAAAAATGCAAAACATAGCAACACTAATGTCAATGCATCAGTCTCAGCTAAATGACAAAATCCAGTCCCTCGTGAGAGATGGGGTGCAGTGGGGGTCATTAAAAGTCATCCCATGGTTTCTACATAGTTGTTATAGCATTCTCTGTACATTTAATATGAATTATGCTTTTGTCTGTAGAATATTGTCTGATAGTGGCAGGGAAAATGGAACATGCCTTGAAAGACCACTAGTTCTACCAAAACAGAATGGTCTCATAACAGGCCATAACACTATAATCAACAAATCTGTTCATAGAGAACCTGTTCTCTCAAGACAGGCGGTCTCTTAAGACAAGTTTTACTGTATGTATGTATGTATGTATGTATATGTATATATATATATATATATATATATATATATATATATATATATATATATATATATATATATATATATATATATATATATATATATATATATAAGAGAATGCAACAGTTCAAATTTAGAGAGAATGCAATAGTTAAAATTTGTCCTTATTTCCTTATTTTTTTAATAGGCACCAAGCTGCTTGATAAAATTTCACTTGCCTCACAATTATTTTTTAGTTTCACGTCTAGCTGTAGCTGTTTTGAAATTGTTATCCCCTGTATACATACTCATTGTACATGTAAAACTAAATAACATGCCCTCGTTGTTGGTTTATATTACATGTTAGGAAACAAACTTTTAAGTGGGGTTGGGTGAGGGAGGATTCTTTTCTGGTCAGGATTTCTTTTTTTCTTCATATTACAAGATATAAAAAATTCCATTAATATGATGGGATTTTTCTTCCTTCAAATCAGAGGAAGAGCACTTTTTTCAGGCATGTAATCCATAATTTGTTTCAAACAAAATTGCAAGGCCCGGATAAGAAAATTAAATAGTTTGTCATTTATACCTGCAATATTTAGAATTAATTGTATGGTGTTTATACTACCATAACACAAGTTGATTATTTAGTGCTAACGCAGTTGGAATAAATTTAGTGCAAAACCCATGAATATATGCACCACAGCAGCAAGCCTTGGCAGATCTGATGGTAATGCTCGAACCTGCATCCTTTTGGTCACAATTCTTGCACTATAACCAGTGTTCCTGTGGCTGCTTAATATCTTGAAGAATCCAGACTTCCATAAATACTTGCATAGAAATAAAACCCAACAGCATAGACCCAGATCTGCTGACACCCAACAGCATAGACCCAGATCTACTGACACCCAACAGCATAGACCCAGATCTGCTGACACCCAACAGCATAGACCCAGATCTGCTGACACCCAACAGCATAGACCCAGATCTACTGACACCCAACAGCATAGACCCAGATCTGCTGACACCCAACAGCATAGACCCAGATCTGCTGACATCCAACAGCATAGACCCAGATCTGGTGATACAGTATATAACTGCAACTCTGGGTCTGTGCAGTTTGTTGGGATTAATCAGTATAACAGAAAATAGACCTTGATCTGTCAGAGCATTGTGCAAATGCAGATCAAGGTCTTTGTTGCGTATATTTTGACCACACTTGTACATGATTATATACTATGTCTTGACATGTTTTCAGATCATACCATATCTACTCGCTGATAAGACGAGTCCAACTGCTAACTGCACAGACCCAGATCTGCCATTGCATAATGTTCTGGCACATCTGGGTCCATGCATTTTGTTTGGAGTAATCAGTAGTATAAGCAACACAGACCCTGATCTGCAGGCACAGTATGCTATGGCAGGTGGAGATCTTTGTTGCTTGCAATTTGACTCGACTTGTATGTGAATATGTACATTACCGTTTCGGGCTTTCTATTAAAAGCACTGACATTATGAAGAAATCCATTTTTTTCAGTAAAGTGAAGTAATTAGTGCTATTTTTGTAAATTAAGTTTGACAAGTAATTGTGGAAATAATGAATTGCAGTTATTTTATCAGAGTGGGGAAAATGCTGAAGAAGATAAAAAGCCTTCATCAGAAACAGATTTTTTATGACCACTGTCTGGAGGTAATTGGCTCTCAGCCAAATCCTGTGACAAGCATCATTTTTATTACATGTTAAACTTGGTTCATATGACCTTGAAAAATCCTCGAATTTGAGGGGTTGCCATGAAAACTCATTGAAATGT
Source organism: Sinohyriopsis cumingii (assembly GCA_028554795.2). Classification (NCBI taxonomy): domain Eukaryota; kingdom Metazoa; phylum Mollusca; class Bivalvia; order Unionida; family Unionidae; genus Sinohyriopsis; species Sinohyriopsis cumingii. The sequence goes on from CM068832.1 coordinate 117,986,815, forward strand.
TGCATTTATCATTGAAAAGGTCTTGACCTTTTGTGAAAAATTGTTAAAAATTTCCCCAAAATTCTTCATTTTTGTTTTGCTGGAAAACAAACGCATTTAAACTAATTAAAATAAATCACTTTTTTAAAGTCCGTCATTTTGTTGTTTCAGTAATTTTCCTCTCAGAATGAATACATATACTAGTCAAATGGTAAATTGGGTGGATCAAGTGACATGGGTAGTTACCAGGTGGAGTAGCATTCATTTGGTTTAGTGGTATGCTAAATAATTACATGCTTTTCTTCTACTTTTGTACTTTTTCTACTGATTTATTCTGTGGTAAACAACAAGAAAAATATGAAGACAGTTTTGTTAAGAAAAAATACTCCTTGACAACTTTGTGCTAGTACATCCCAAATTACACTCAGTATATGCATCTAGTAATTTAAATATGTACATCCCAATTACACTAGGTATACATATCTAGTAATTTAAATATATACATTCTTAATTACATTCAGTATAAACATCTAGTAATTTAAATATGTACATCGCAAATTACACTCACTATACACATCTAGTAATTTAAATACATGTATGTACATCCCAGTCACATTATCCTGACACCTGGCCGGCCAGTCCTAACAGTAACTTGTTAATGCTGAGTGTGAAGCGAGGCAGCTATTAGTACCATTTTTATAAGTCTTCGGTATGATTCAGCTGTCTTTTGGACCCACCGGATTGGTCTGGTTATGCAAATAGATTTTTGAGAGAGAGAGAAAGATAAAAGACTTTAAAATGAAAAATTAATCGGGCAAAAATAGAAATTGTTAACATATTTTAATTTTAATTTTGTTTAATCTATCTTAAATTTTTTGGTTTCCTTATGTTTGCACTTAAGTTTACTTTATCAGGCAGATTTAATTATTCATCCAAGACAAGGTAAAACTGAGTCCATCACTGAAATATTCCAAAATCAATTAATGTAATCTTGCTCTTTTTCTGAGAAGTGTTTTATCCACTTGCATGTCACAGCGACATTATCCAGTTTTCACATTAAGTTCAGCATGATGCATCTAAACAGTCCTTGACAAGCTGACTTTTTAGAATGATTGGAGAACACTCTTTTATATACATTTAATTATTTGACAAGCAGTATAAGCATTAAAAATCTGTCTGTAGCAATAATTAAATAAATAATAGATGATACTCTAGAAAAATTTCCAAGTGGTTGATTGTTAGAGATGGAAACTTTCATTTCCAAGTACATTCTATTGATGAAATCTCAGGAGTTACATACTTATTAACCAGTCAGCTTTATTTCAGTAATATGCAAATATGCATCATAGCAATTTTTGATAAGTTGCTTGTTTAGAGTTTGCAGTCTTACACATTCGCTGCCCTTAGGCTAGGGTAAGAATCGAAAGTCTGGTAACCCTATGTACAATTATTATGATAACCGGTACTGACAAGTTGAAATGTAAATTTTTACTTCCTATTTGTCAAAACTTATTTAAATAGTATACATTTATATTATCATGTCTGAATGAGAAAAATGCGAGACTGACCTTGGCATTGATAACTAGATGGAAATGACACACTATGATATATATATATATATATATATATATATATATATATATATATATATATATATATATATATATATATATATATATATATATATATACACACACACAGTGTGAAATAAAGGATCCAGAGAGAATAGTATCGATGCAGATCTAGGTAAACACGTCAGAAACAAGAGTTTTGAAGTCTCACCCAAGTTTTCTGATCATCAGGTACCGGTATATTTCTGTTTATTTCCTGTGATCAATTGCTGATAAGCCGATAGGTCAGTATTGGATAAGCAACATTGTTAGCTACTCCACTCCACTGTGTCAGTCAATTGCCAAATCCTTCTGGAGGGGTACTGGGGAAAGCTGCACTTCAGTACGGTAATTCTGACTATAATGAGCCCACTACAAATTACGGTAATTCTGACTATAATGAGCCCACTATAAATCGCAAACATGCTGATGCATGATGCAGATCCAGATCTTTCCTGTGTTTTTATTCTGTTTATCCAGAGTGAACTACATAGACTACATAGACTAAAAGCCATGCATTATGTGCTGGTAGATCCTAGTCATCATCATTGGCTGCTTATGTCAGGCAAGGTAATAAGGAACAACATTACTTTAACATTATCCCCTTGGAAACATTTCCTTTATCAGGCAGGCTCTGGAAAACAAACTTACCACAGTCAGTTTTTCTGTTATTTTCTGCTATATTTGGAGACAATTAATGATATTGGACATAACTCCTCTGCTTTTATGACCAAAACTAGATTAATCCATTTTGCTCATTTGTACGTTTTGTTTTGGATTAATACCTATTCTCATTCATAATGGATAAAGCTATTGGCCCATCAATACAGCCATGTCTGCTATTAGCAAATTAAGTTTTGTCAGATGGTTCTAATTGTTCGCAACACATATTGCTTGTACATTTCAGGAGATGAGTTTAATTTACCAGAGATTAATTTCCCCAAGAATGTTACACCACATCATATGTTCATTTTATATTAAGATACTTTAATTGCTTTTACTGGTTTGTAAACGTTCCATAAAGTTGCCCTCTTACACAATAATTTGCATTTCAGCATTGCTAGCAAAGAGAGCAAAGACTTATTTTCTTACATCCTGGCAATTTACCTGTATATTAGAACAGACTTATCATTATAATAGCTGACCTATACCTGTCATGTGCAGGGGCCCTGAGTAGTCTAAAGCTCTCTCCTTTACGGATCATTGCCATCTCACCTCAGTCTGCGTGGGTTCGAGTCTCGGATTTGGCCAATGTGGGTATGTAAGAAAGCTTGCCAGAAGCTTCTCATGGGTCGGTGGTTCTTTCCGGGGTTTTCCCGGGTTATTCCTCCACCATTAATACTGGCCACCTTGTATAGCTTATCGTTTGCTAAAAAAATGGTGTTAAACCACACAACAACACCTGTCATGTGCACGTAATCTTTTGGGTGAAATTCATTTAGTGGCTTGTGCAGCAGCTATATGTCTTTGTACAGTCACTCTGATTGTTATTCGATAGGAAAAACAGCATTAAGAATAATTAAACTGTTCTTAATTTCCAGGCCCCTTTTGGGGGCAGTGAACAGTGACATTGTTATACGATGGCTACAAGCTATGCACCAAGCAAACTACTGCCATCAGTACTGAGGTACCTCTGGATGCTACTGTGAGAACAGTTGGTTGGAGCAAATATTGTCATAAAAATCTCATCAGACCTGTCATTCATTGTAATCCCATTTGACAACTCCAACCCATTGTTATTAAATTTTGCACATGCATCTATCATCTTCAGTTTAGGTTGCATAATAAATGTTCGTGATTTTTTTTCGCATTGTTATGTATATTTAATCTGCATTGTTTGTTAGTTTTTTTTGTTCATTATATGTTATGCATAATTGTATTTTAGGACTTGACCTTGTCCAAAATCAAGTGTGTTCCTGACTAGAGATAATGTTGTTTTTAAATTATAAATAAATAATTCATAGTTAATATTTCCCTAGGAGTGTGGGTTAAATATTCAGATCATTATCAATAGTGGTCAACATATTTATTTGGGTCTGGGTCCAGGACATTGGAATTCCCCCATAAAAATACCTAGCCTACCTGATGTTTAACACATTCCTTTTTATAATTTTAGTAACATATTGTTCCAGAAATGAACTTTTGTCCTACATCCTGGCTCTTCTTTTGTGTCTTTGTTTTTTTTATAATAATCTTGTTTATTTGAGAAATTACTCATTCTTGCTGTATGATCTTGAAGTAGAATCACTTGTTCAATGTGTTCAGTATTTGATTTGGGTGAATTATTTATTAAAATTTGTTATTCACTGGAAATACAAGGTGCTCTTAAATAATATTCTTGGACAGACACATTAACTGGAATTATATGAGTGAATTCAGACAAGGACAGATTGGATTATCTTATTGTGATTAATTTGAAGCTGTTTGTACATCATCACACTTCAGGACAATTGTACATTAGTATATTAAAGACTACAGGCACATCGATGCTTTCAATACTGGATCCTATTTTAAACATCACTGGAATTTAATTAGAACTTTATTTATTAGGACTTGTGATAGAACTTTTTGGACAGTTTGTGATTTATTTTGTAATAATGAAAGTTATTTTAAATTTTCACTTTCTGTTCTTGGGAAATAAATTATTTGTTGAATTTTACAAAACTTGTTGGCTTGTTGGCTTGTTGGCTTTTGATCTTTTATATTAGTTTAAGTTCATAGAGTCATAATACCTTACAAAGATTCCATTACACTGGTATATGCTGATTCTTAACCAGTACATTTTTTCCTTGTGCTGGAAAAAATGAACCTGTAAGAATTCATGTACCAACAAACTGTAAAATGTGTTTCAAGTCTTGAAAGTTAACTGCCTCATCATCCAAGTCTGTCAGAAGCTGATCCATTCTTTTTATGCAATTATTGTCCCACATCCCTGCCGACTTTGATCAGCAATTGACAACTGCAACAAAGCACCAGAAGTAGAGTCAGATCTCTGATGGATTCAGGTATATTCATCATATATATAATTCTGCCATCCTGGTGTTTGACAATATACAACCTACTGTTAGTGCTCGAGTTCTACTACGGTTATTGACAATCTGTTGCTGCCAAAACAATGTCTGAAGCCATGGAAGAGATAAGCTGACTCTCCTTCCAGTGCTGTTGTGTGTGACTAATTGCTTTTGCATGAAGCAGTAAAAATTATAGCACCCATATATCTTCTTGTTTAAATCAAATTAATTACCACATATTGGTTTGCTAAGGGACTGGCGTGATTTGGAGTATGCCACTTTCTATTTATGGATGACCATAAGTCATGTGATCTGATAAGTGATAGCAAAGTTTAAATCTTTCACTAAAATAAAACATTTTACGCTGTGCGTATAAACATCTTCACTATTTATATGTGAACTCTGAACCAAAGTTGTTAACTGTGTGTATTAAGTTGGTGACTGACAATGATAATAGTGGAATGGGATTATGTACTCCAAATTTCCTCCCACCCTTCTCACTCCATTTTCGATATTCTGACATTTATATTGTAGTATGGTGCAAGAGCCAATTGGCTATTGAATAATTGGAATTCGATGCCACATGGGGAAAACCATATTCATGAAGCAATGTTTTTGTTGGTATCACATGACTACCACATTGTCATGTGCTATCTATTTAATGAATCTGGTTTTCTTCAGGCTGCTGTAACAAGAGGTTTCTGGTCATTCTAGAGAATTAAGTATGCTTAACTTTTTACAAATTTTACATGACTTTCTTGTAATTTTCTTTGTACAACAACATCGGGAAGTGGTTTATTGTTGAAATCATGTGACTGTTTGACCTTATATGTCATGGACATGGTGGTTGAAAGATCTGTTTAGTCATGTGACTAGCAATGCAAGTGGCAAGTACCAGGTTATATTTTATCAGTGCTGTAGTTTTGTCTCGTCTATCGGCGGATTAAGGATATAACAAATAATATTATCACAATTTGTGAGAAAATAAATTATTATTCTATCTAGTTGATGCAGGTTCAGCTTGACATAAAATTGCTTTGGTTTTCTAGGCTTGCTAGTAAGGATCAACATGGTGGTGAATTCCAGCCTTTTCAGTAGATGTCAACTATCGCAGATGAGGTGGGATGGGTCTGAGGAAACTCTGACCTGGGATTACACTATTGTTGTGGTGTTGATTTGTGACATATATTATTAACATGGCTCCTTCAAGTTCAGAAGCACATTCAATTTATTTTCTTTCTCTAAATTATTGTTTGCAACATAATTTTGCATACTTTATGCAAATGATTAACCATGCATTGATGCTATTGGCTGATTAGCATTTTTAAAGTTACAATTCTGCCAGGGTCCCCAAGTGGCAGAGTGGTCTAAAGCGCTCTCCGTTATGGATCACTGCCATCTCACCTCTGTCTGCGCCAGTTCGAGTCTCAGATTCAGCCAATGCAGGTGCATGAGAAAGCTTGCCAGTAGCTTCTCGTGGGTCGGTGGTTCTTTCTGGGTCTTCCCGGGTTCTTCCTCCACCATTAATACTGGCCATCATGTATAGCCTATTGTGTGCTGAAAAATGTCGTTAAACCCCACAACAACAACAACAACAACAACAGCAATTCAGCGTAATGTATAAACCTTTTCAGTCCTTGCCAGACCAAAGCACTGGTACCTCCAAAACCCTAGAGGAATCCCTGTTCCATACTTTACCTCTGTCACAGGATAGATTCAAAACATCCTGTGGGGTCCCTTAGGGTATGAAAGGTTTGATGAAATTGGAAAATTAAATGATACTTACCAAGTTAAAGTTTGATAATAATTCATTGAATCAGTGATACTCTTGGGATCACATGCCCACCCACCCTGCCTGTGTCTTATCTTGCATCCTGTGACCTCGCTGAATGACGGACGAGTCATGTGGTCTTTGGTTACGTCATCTGATCTCTAAGGTACTATCAGTTCACTGAAGTTATCATCAAACTTCAACTTGGCAAGTATCATTTAATTTTCCGCTTAATATGGAACTTGTTTGAGTTAGCTCTGGTCTCTGGGATGTTTCGAGCATTTTTTTACTGCATGATTATTAATATCACAAGTTGTATGATACACGTATTGACATAAAAAAGAACCCATTGAAATTTCAAGGTAACACAATTAGTTACAGACCAAACCAGGGAGTAAAAAGTTTACGAAAAATCTTCTCCAGATCTTTGTCATAGACCTTTAGCCTTTAATATGGTCCATTTAATATTGTTGTTGCAAGCATTTGAGAGTGTGTGAATTTGTTTATTTCGGTTTAAACTATGACTAGAACTGCATGGGAGATTGGTGTCTTAGCTCCTATTTAATCTTTATCTGAGACCCTTCTGATATGCAAATAAGGCTGATTTATTGGTATAAAGTGATGAACTTATTCCCTGGGGCTATTGATCTTGCTGACTGTTTTGGATGAAAACAATTTACACGGTGGAATTTTTACCACCCTCTCTCTCTCTCTCTCTCTCTCTGTCTCTGTCTTTTTTTCCATCACATACACACACACACACACACACACACACACACACTCATTGAATTCATTGATTTGATACCTTGTATTTTTATTTTTACATTTAGTTGATAGGAGAATCACTAGTAACCGTGGAACATCCCCTAATGGGCGAAATCGGTAGTAATTTAACTTACCTACCATCACTAGTACATGATTGCTGAGACGGTGAGAATGTCACTCCTTCACATTCCCCTTTTCCATGCTAAATAATGTATGCTATTGGAATAAAGTGCAGAGAAATTTCACTTAAGAAAGGTAGAACAATGTTAATAGCAATGGGGCCGATGTTACACAGCTAAAGGCATGAAAACTGCTGAAGTTGTACATGGCTTAGGGGGAATATTTTTACCTGTACATATCATCATGAAAGCTGAAAGTATTGTTGAATTTCAGTCAGATTTGGAATGCAAATCTATATTGATGAGACCATGAATAAATTCAATTTCCAATATTCTACTTCTTTATTTGCAGTAGTTATGCCTTCCCTTGTTGCATTGGTTTTTGCAACATAACTTTGCTAAGGTTTGTTGGGTTTCTGCTGAATTTAGTATGCATTTTGATACTGATGAGACCTTGAAAGACTTTGATTTTCACAACTTGAAAGACTTTGATTTTCAGAACTTGAAAGACTTTGATTTTCAGCATTTGAAAGACTTGATTTCCAGCATTTGAAAGACTTTGATTTTCATCAATTGAATGACTGATTTCATGATCTTGAAAGACTTTCATTTTCAGAACTTGAAAGACTTGATTTCCAGCATTTGAAAGACTTTGATTTCCATCAGTTGAAAGACTGATTTCATGAACTTGAAAGACATTGATTTTCAGCACTTGAAAGACTTTGATTTCCGGCACTTGAAAGACTTTGATTTCCAGCACTCAAAAGACTTTGTTTTTCAGAACTCGAAAGACTTTGATCTCCAGCACTTGAAACTTTGAACAGCGCTACTTAATTTAAAAACAAAACATCTTGCTTTTGACAAAGGCTTTATAAGGAAAACCTTTATTAATTACGACAGGAAGTGTGTTTTACTCCAATGCCTTAGCAAATAAAACTTGTCAGAATTATTATTTATTCAAGAAAATGATGGAAGCGGTTGGAAAAAGATTCCTAGAGTTGATTTTGTTATTTTATTTTCCAGTCCCTGTATGCTCCATCAAGGAGGTGCGAAGTGGCAAAACCACAGAAGCTCTGAAAAACAAAGAGATTGCAGGAATTTACCCCGATGAGTGTGCCTTCTCCATCATATTTGGGGACAACTTTGAATCGATGGACCTGATTGCCAGCACACCTGATGAGGCAAATATTTGGGTTACAGGCCTTACTTGTCTAATCAGTAGCAAGAGCACCAAGGCTGGTACATGTACGTATCTAAATAATGTAACATCATGGCTGGTACATGGATACATGTACGTATCTAAATAATGTAACATCATGGCTGGTACATGTATGTATCTAAAAAATGTAACACCAAGGCTGGTACATGTATCTAATTAATGTAACACCATGGCTGGTACATGTACATATATAAATAATGTAACACCAAGGCTGGTACATGTATGTGTCAAAATAATGTAACACCAAGGCTGGTACATGGATTCATGTATGTATCTAAACAATGTAACATCATGGCTGGTACATGTATGTATCTAAATAATGTAACACCAAGGCTGATACTTGCACGTATCTAAATAATGTAATGCCAAGGCTGGTACATGTACATATCTAAATAATGAAATACCAAGGCTGGTACATGTATGTATCTAAATTATGTAAGACCAATGTTGGTATTCGTTTATATCTAAAGAATGTGTGTGCATGTGTGTGTGTGTGTGTGTCTGTGTGTCTGTGTGTGTGTGTCTCTGTGTGTGTGTGTGTCTGTGTGTGTGTAGGATTTTTAACATAGCTTTAACAATTTTTCAGTCATATCGCTATGATGTCTGCAGTGTATCAGTTTATAATGATGTCTAGCACTGGGGCATTATGCCACAGATACGTAATATGATGTCCCACCCAGTCACATTATCCTAACACCAGGCCAACCAATCCTAACACTAACTCTTAATGCTGAGCGCCAAGCGAGGCAGCTGTTAGTACCATTTTTGTAAGTCTTTGGTATGACTCGGCTGGGGTTCGAACCCACGACCTCCTGCTTCCGAGGTGGATTCTCTAACCACTAGGCCACCGGAGCGGTCCCTAAAGAATGTAATGCCATGGCTAATATAGGCTGATACAGGTATGTACCAAACCTGGTACAGGTACATACGTAAACAGTGTTGAATTGTACATAATTTTATAGCTGAGTCAATGCTTAGAAGATTCATGTGTGTGGTTGTGATTTGGATTTTTAACATACTTTTTAAACAATTTGAATCATAACGCTATGATATCAGCAGTGTGGCAGTTTATAGTGATGTCTAGCACAAGGGGCATCATGCTGCAGACATGTAGCATGATGTCCCACCCATCACATTATCATGACATCAGACTGACCAGTCTTTACACTAACCTCTTAATGCTGAGCACCTAGTGAGTCAGCTGTTAGTACCATTTTTATTGGTCTTTGGTGTGACTTGGCCGGGGTTTGAACCTGCATCATTTTTCATCCGAATTGGATGCTCTTACCACTAGGCCACTGGAGTAGTAGTTAGAGCTTTAAGTTTTCTTGTGACAATAATTTTAGCATTGGTTGTGGCATAATTGTCAGTTTTAAGATTTTATGAGAAAAATTTGTTTTTAAGTAATTTTAAGACAGATATGGTTGGACTACATCACAGTACCATTTTCAAGTCAAATACAGTGGGGCTACATAATAATATAGTTCTCAAGTCAAATACAGTAGGGCTACTCATAGTATTGCTCCTCAGTCATAGCCAGTAGGGCTACATCATAGTACAGTTCTTGGGTTAAATACAGTAGGGCAACATCAGAAGTGCAGCTCTCAAGTCAAACAGAGTAAGTCAACATCAGAAGTGCAATTCTGAAGTAAAAATACAGTAGGGCTACATCAAAATGTGCAGTTCTCAAGTCAAATACAGTAGGGCTACACTGGAAGTGTAGTTTTCAAATCAATAATTGATAGGTAACTGTTAGTTTACAGATGTAAATTGCAGTTTTGTTGTATTTGTTGTTTGCTTTATTGACTAGTCCACCTTGGCAGAAACTTGACATAGGAGTCACTTTTGTGTCCATGTAGATGGATTTATTATGGAATCTCAGACAGTGTTTTTGGCAGAGTGTCATTCCCTTATAATATAACCCCTGGAGGATTTTGTCATTTTCACCTGAAATGCGAGTAGGAAACATATTTTGTGGACTATTTCTGAATACATCTTAATACATCGACTTCCAAGTGATTTTCCATTAACCTAATTCCTAGTTGTGTTAGAAACATTGTTTTTCATTAGCTATTTCTCTCATGCATGACCCTTAGATCTGAGACCAAAATGTCTAGAATCCAGACACAAAATCAGATTTTTGAACATGGGAGGATTTTGGGTGGAAATAAATTGGGTCCAAAAATTAGATTTTTCACATGCAAAGTGTCCAATGCATACTTGTGCAGAACAGCAAAGAGGATGATGAAGATCATTGGGGCTAGGACACAACCCTGTTTCACTCCGCTGCGGATGTTGAAGGGGTCGGACGTTGAGCCATTGTACTGCACTGTGCCTTTCATGTCATCGTGGAAGGACTGGATCATGCTTAACAGCTTTGGAGGGCATCCGGTCTTCGCCAGGATTGTGAAGAGCCTGTCTCGGCTGACCAGATCGAATGTCTTGGTGAGGTCTATAAAGGCCAGGAAGAGGGATCTGTGTTGTTCTCTGCATTTCTCCTGCAGAATCCATTTTTAAAGCTAAGTGCTAATGAAGTCGAACATCATTACAAACATTATGCATTGCTGTGCATTTTCTTGTGTTTCATTGTGTTGAATCCATGTTTCCAAGTAGGTAAATATTGTAAATATTATGGGTTCCTGTGCATTTTCTTGTGTGACTGTGAATTGAATATCTCTTTCCAAGTAAGTTAATATTGTGGGTTCTTGTGCATTTTCTTGTGTGACTATGTATTGAATATCTGTTTCTGAGTAATTAAATATTACGAGAGAATTTACTCTGACAATAATTGTCCATTAAATAATAGCTTGTATTATTTACAACATGACTCACATTATACTTGAGCTGTAACATGGTATATGTGAATGCTTTAACACATTATAATTGAGCTGTGACTTGGTATATGTGAATATTGGATGGCTTTACTACATTATACTTGAGCTGTGACATGGTATGTGTGACTATTGGATGGTTTTACCACATATACTTGAGCTGTGATATGGTATGTGTGAATATAGGATATCTTTTCCACATTATACTTGAGCTGTAATATGATGTTAATATTAGATTGTCTGACCACATTATACTGGAAGTATAATATGGCGTAAGTTAATATTAGATTCCTTTATCACATTATACTTAACCTGTAATATTGTGTTAAGTTAATATTAGATTGATTTACCACATTGTACTTGAACTGCAACATGGCATATTAAGTGAATATTAGATTGATTTACCACATTGTACTTGAACTGCAACATGGCATATTAAGTGAATACTAGATTGATTTAGCACATTGTACTTGAACTGCAACATGGCATATTAAGTGAATACTAGATTGATTTACCACATTGTACTTGAACTGCAACATGGCATATTAAGTGAATACTAGATTGATTTACCACATTGTACTTGAACTGCAACATGGCATATTAAGTGAATACTAGATTGATTTAGCACATTGTACTTGAACTGCAACATGGCATATTAAGTGAATACTAGATTGATTTACCACATTGTACTTGAACTGCAACATGGCATATTAAGTGAATACTAGATTGATTTACCACATTGTTCTTGAACTGCAACATGGCATATTAAATGAATACTAGATTGATTTAGCACATTGTACTTGAACTGCAACATGGCATATTAAGTGAATACTAGATTGATTTAGCACATTGTACTTGAACTGCAACATGGCATATTAAGTGAATACTAGATTGATTTAGCACATTGTACTTGAACTGCAACATGGCATATTAAGTGAATACTATATTGATTTACCACATTGTACTTGAACTGCAACATGGCATATTAAGTGAATACTAGATTGATTTAGCACATTGTACTTGAACTGCAACATGGCATATTAAGTGAATACTAGATTGATTTACCACATTGTACTTGAACTGCAACATGGCATATTAAGTGAATACTAGATTGATTTTTAGCACATTGTACTTGAACTGCAACATGGCATATTAAGTGAATCCTAGATTGATTTACCACATTGTACTTGAACTGCAACATGGCATATTAAGTTAATATTAGATTCCTTTACCACATTATACTTAACCTATAATATTGTGTTAAGTTAATATTAGATTGATTTAGCACATTGTTCTTGAGCTGTGACATGGTGTTGGATTTTTGTTGAGCTGTGACATGGTGTTGGATTTTTCTTGGGCTGTGACATGGTGTTGGATTTTTCTTGAGCTGTGACATCGTGTTGGATTTTTCTTGGGCTGTGACATGGTGTTGGATTTTTCTTGAGCTGTGACATGGTGTTGGATTTTTCTTGAGTTGTGACATGGTGTTGGATTTTTCTTGGGCTGTGACATGGTGTTGGATTTTTCTTGGGCTGTGACATGGTGTTGGATTTTTCTTGAGCTGTGACATGGTGTTGGATTTTTCTTGAGCTGTGACATGGTGTTGGATTGCTGTACCACATCATGCTATACCTCATACATGGCCAGTTCACACTCTGATTTGTTATTTGATCCAAAATCTCTGATTTTTCTTGACACTTGTGGTCAAACAATCAAATGATGTAAAGAGCTCAGGCAAGGAATAATTAATCTGATTGCTTTTGATTATATTGATTGATGTTTTTTTCATCATGTGACCTAAGGGTACCTATTTAGAATAGAAAACCATAAACAGGATAATAACTGGAAAAATTAAACTAGCAAGCAGTTTTGGAATGTTTATAGGACCCAAACCAGCAACCATTAACTGCTTTAACTGCCACACCACCGAAGATCTGCACCACATATTCAATATATGCCCAAAATATCAACCTGCTAGGAAAATATTTATCAAAACCCAAAAAGAGATTGGATCACCACACACATACCCAGATAATCAGCATATAAAAATATAAATAAATTCATAGACTCAGCAGGACAAAATATAATTACTATCCCCACAAAACCAAAAGACCCAATAACTAGCTAAATAAATTTAGAAGCCTCCACATAAAAACCCATAACATATCATTCAATTTTATAAAAATATCAAAAACTAAGGAAACCACAAAATCGGATGTCCTAGATGTCCTTAATGAGCCGAGTAATCAGCTAGGACTCGGTCCTAGATGTTCTTAACGAAACGTGTAATCGGCTAGGACTCGGTCCTAGATGTCCTTAACGAAACGTGTGATCGGCTAGGACTCCGGTCTCTTGCTAAATAAAGTGTAAATAACATTCAGTCTCTAAAAACATCAATTAATAAATAAACAACTTTAGGCAATATCTAAAAACTTATAAATAACATAGCATAGGAAGCACACCCTAAACACCTTGACTAGTAATACCATAATAACCTTGAAAATCTCTCTTCATACGTGATTTCTATTAACAACCTCTATAAACAGCATAGAACACTCCCCCCTTTTTAGAACATTTTGAAAAAGAAAAAAAACCTGCAAGAAACACCAGGCAAATGCAACAAGAAACCAGCAATGTGAAGCAACCAGGACCATTCCCGAGCTCTCCTTCCCACTAATGACGGCCAACCATTCAACTGTAAGGGACCTTTATAGAGCCACAGATTGAGGCCAAATTATCAGGGTTCCTTGAACCCATAAAAGCCTGGGGGAGGTGGCACCATTCCCTTCACATGGAACAACTAGCAGGCTGCAGTGCAGTCAAAAAAGAGTGGCACATGCACAATTGTGTGCACGCCACTATAATTAAACTCAGCAACAACAATGTGACTTAGCAATCATTCATTGCATGGTAGAATTTGTTTGTAAATATGAAATAATCAGTTTATAGGTTGGCTTAGTAAAGTTACAGAATTATTTTTGATGTGTTCATACTGTTATGTCAGTGAAGATAAATATTCTGCTTGTCAGTTTCATGCAGAAAGATTTGATAAATTATTACATCATTTTGCTTGCCCTTGGGTACAGTTAGTACCCTATGCTAGCCCATGGGTAAAGTGAGTACGCTATGCAGTTACATTGTGGTCTTATCAAATTACATGGTTTTGCTATTGTATGCACTGTGACCTTTCACACAGCATAACTTTCCAAATATTTTACACTGGGGGAGACGTGCTGGATCGAGGAACTTGAAAAAACCATTGGCATTCAGTATCATTTGTTAACAGAGAAAAGCTTCAAGTCCAGTCAAATTAGCAATGCCGCATGACTATTTTCTTGTCCTGACTCTAAGTGGCAATTATTTTGAGTGCTATGGAGTTCTTAAATGTTGATCATCAGAATTCAGTGGCATTTGTTGGCAAAGACAAGCCCTGAGTACTTTTTAGCCACCACAGCAATCCCATGGGACTTCTTGATAGTTTTGGCTATAAGTGACTGTGTAAGCAATGTGTTAGAATTTGATAGCTTTGGGATTGGTATTTGTTCAGGTGGAGAATCTCTGAAAGGGATATTGTTACAGACGAAGAGTAATGACCTTTTATTGATCATTCTGGTTTGATTTTCTGAATTTAAAGTAACGAGATCATTGGGTCATTTATTTAGCTATTCATCTTGTATCAGACTCGGGCATTCCCTTGACAATTCTTGTCTCAGTTTATTTTTTTTGTTGCTCCACTTTCTATTTTCTATTATACTGACTGGTCAATATTGGAATTGAATGCAGAATAGAACCATACTGAAATTCAGGAACCAGTTAGAAAAAAGAAGTAACACTTGTTGTACATGATGCCAAACTTTGTTTAAGACAATTGTATTATGTCATAATTAATAAAGGCATTTGAGAAAACTTTTCATTGTCTTAATGTTAACACACATTGTGTTGTTAAAATAAAGCAGGGTCTGTTCTAGGATGCACAATTCATGATAAAAATTCATACCAAAAAATGAACTGACACCATGAAAATAATGTATATTTTCAAGCCTTTATTCTTAATTAAATCACTCTTTAAAAAATCTCTTTATTTTCAGATAGAGGGAGGAATTTCCTATCAAATTCTCAGTTCTAGAAATCAAATCAGACAAAAACAAAACAAATTTTTCTGGGTATGTAAGCTTCAGACATGAGTATTTGTTTATAAAAATAAATGGAAAAAGTTTTTTTTCATATCTGGATAGAAATTGTATTCTAGATCATAATGATGTCCTATATGATTTGAGAAAACAGGATGACAGTTCCTTGTATTTAAATGGTCACAATTTTTAGTGAATTAACAAGATTATATTCACAGAGTCCCATTTAACACATTAGCCCCTGGAGGTTTTTGTAGTTTTCGCCAGAAATTCGAGTAGGAAACATATTTTGAAAGCTATTTCTGAAATAATCCTAAGAAAGCAACTTCCAGGCGATTTTCCAATAACATAATGCCTAGTTGTGTTAGAAACATCATTTTTCATTGGCTGTTTGGCTCATGCATGAGCAGAAGGGTAAAAGTTGCAGTTCATACCAGTCTGCCTTAGATCCGAGACCAAGAAGTCTAAAATCCAGAAAAAAAATCGGATTCCGACCATGGGTGAATTTTGGGTGGAAAAAAATCGGGTCCAAAAAATGAGGTTTTTTCCTCTGTATTTTGTAGTGCAGCTAGAACTTCCACATTATTTGGTATCATTGTAGAGCTACATCTGTCTACCTTTCTATAATACCACCCACTTTAGTGTACCGTACATGACCTTGATGCTACAGAGCTCGGCAGTAGGCTGCTACCTCCTGCTACGTAAACTTGTCACCAGGGGTTAATGTGTTAATAACGCACTTCTACAAGCCATGAAGTAAAGCTCATTGTTAGCCAGATTACTTATACAGATGTCTGTTGCAGGCACAACTGTGTATGTTTTGTACTAAATTCACAAAATAAGGTATTACTGGTATGAAACCATTCGTACCAGCATTATGATAGGTTTTATTTTTATAATAACGGAATACTATTATTATTGTTCTCATCTTTGTAGATCATTTATTATGTATACTCACCTATAAATCAAGTCAGACTGCAAACAACATAGTGCCTGATCTGCTGTCGCATAATGCACCTGCAGATCAGGGTCTGTGTTTGACTGATTACTCTTTACAAACTGCACAGACCCAGATCTTCTGACGCACTATGCAATGGCAGATCTGCATGGGTCTGTGCAGTTTGCAGTTGGACTTGTCCTATGAAGGAGGATATATGGTATGACCTGGCAATCAGCATGGTTCCGCTTTAATTGCTGCTGTATAGTAATGGCATACCCATGCTGCTTTCCATATAAAATGAGTCTTTTTTTTTCCATTAGCCTCGTCTTGTCCATTCTAAAAGTCAAAGGGTTTATTTAAATGCTTTCATTTCTGGTTAATCCCATCACAAATTGAATTGTCTCCAACAGCTGTGGTACATTACTTTTCTTACAGACTTGATGGAAATCATTATAATTCTTAAGAGACTTGACATTTCATTCCCTGTGAATATGATAAGTTATCACAATTCCTCTTTGTTATCAGATACCTGTTTGCCTTTGGACACTGCATTTTTAATTTTGCCATAATCATTTTTTTCATGCCTTGTAATTTTGGACATTTTAAAAATTTGCATCAGTGCAGTTTTGTTTGTGAGCATAGTTGTTTTTCTCCATTGACAAGATAAGACATGCAGACTGATATATGTTTTTGGAAAGTGTAGGAATGTCATGCTTTTACTTGGAAATTAACTTGACAGGTGATTGTCAAAAATGCTTTACTAGTCGGTAGCTTGTTGACACTGATACTATAACAAAGACAATTTGTTTAGCCTTGTTCAAGTACTTACCTGATAGCTATATTTAAATACATACCTAATAACTCTGTTTAAATACTTACCTGATAACTATATTTAAATACTTACCTGATAGCTATATGTAAATACTTACCAGATAGCTATATTTAAATACTTACCTAATAAATGTACTTAAATACATACCTTATAATTATGGTTAAAAATTTACTTGATAATTATATTTAAATACTTACCTGGGAATTCTACTTAACACATTAACCCCTGGCAGTTTTTGTCGTTTTTGCCTGAAATTTGAGTAGGAAACACATTTTGAAAGCTATTTCTGAATGTATCCAAAAACACCACATCCCAGGTGATCTTTCAATAACATACTGCCTAGTTGTGTTAGAAAGATCGTTTTTCATTGGCTGTTTGGCTTGCACGTGAACAGAAGGGTAAAAGTTAGAGTTTGTGGTTTTTTTTGTGCTAAATGGACCCATTGTATTGAGACCACTCTTTATTCCAAATGCCCATCTTATCCTATTTTTTGCAAAGGTTCATCTGTCTGTTTGCAGTTCATACTGGTTTGCCTTAGATCTAAGACCAAAAAGTCTAAAATCCAGACACAAAATCAGATTCCAACCATGGGCCAGTTTTTGATAGAAAAAAATCGATTACAAAAATTGAGGTTTTTCCCTCTGTATTTTGTAGTGCAACTAGAAATTCGAAATTATTTGGTATCATTGTAGAGCTAAATCTGTCTACCTTTCTATAATAAAACCCACTTTAGTGTTTCATGCATGACCATGACGCTACAGAGCTCAGCAGTAGGCTACTATCTTCTGCCACGTTAACTCATCGCTAAGGGTTAGTGTGTTAAATACTTACCAGAGCTGTGTTTAAATATTTACCTGATACTTATATTTAACTGCTTACCTGATGACTATGGTATACTTAACTACTTCCCTGATAATTATGGTTAAGTACTTCACCTGATAACTTTATTTGAATACAGCTATACTTACCTGACAACTATATTTAAATACTTTCTTTATAACTATGCTCAACTACTTAACCTGATAACTGTGTTTAAATACCTACCAGATAACTATGTTTAAATACCTACCAGATAACTATGTTTAAATACTGAACTGACAATTATGGGTAAAAACATACCTGATGAGTATACATGTACTTAAATTCTTACCTGGCAACTATATTTAAATACTTACCTGTTGGGAAAATTCTCAGTCTGGGAAACATTTGAAGAATATATCACCTTTTATTAGAAGAGAAAACCATTAAAGACCAAGCCATTAGCATGAAAGAGTAACACCTACACTGTGGATAACACTAAAATCAGTCACTGGTCATGTACTGGTCTTGTATCATGTAATATTTGTCACTGAACTTAATTTTAAAATTGTTCT
The DNA here is from genome assembly GCA_028554795.2 of Sinohyriopsis cumingii. NCBI lineage: Eukaryota > Metazoa > Mollusca > Bivalvia > Unionida > Unionidae > Sinohyriopsis > Sinohyriopsis cumingii. The sequence goes on from CM068832.1 coordinate 118,005,395, forward strand.
TGAACAAAACAGATCCTTGTTTCATATATTTTATACATTGTTATGAATGTTATGTATTCCAATATAATTAATTTGTAATTAGTCTTTCAAAAATGTTGGTACCAAACTGTTAAAACTAGACTCGTTCATTGGTTATATTAGTAACATCGGTACTTTGTTATTCTCCTTTTCTTTCCTGCAAAGAATAATAGTGATCATTATGATAATAATTATCAATATTAATATACCATCATGATTCAAAGTCATTAAAATGTTGCAATATAAAACATAAAAAATTTCATCCATAAAGTATATGTCATCATAATGATGTGATAAGGTCAGTCAGAAATTAGATATAATGTGTATGTCATAGCGGCAATCTGATAAGGCCAGTCAGAAATCAGATATAAGGTGTGTCATAGCAGTGAAGAGCTAAGGTTGGTCAGAAATCATGTATAAGGTAAATGTTTTAGCAGTGATGTGATAAGGTTGGTCAGAAGTCATGTATAATGTAAATGATACAGCAGTGATGTGATAAGGTTGGTCAGAAATCATGTATAATGTAAATGATACAGCAGTGATGTGATAAGGTTGGTCAGAAATCATGTATAATGTAAATGATACAGCAGTGATGAGCTAAGGTTGGTCAGAAATCATGTATAATGTAAATGATACAGCAGTGATGTGATAAGGTTGGTCAGAAATAATGTATAATGTATATCATAGTGATGATGAGATAAGGTCGGTCAGAAATAAGATATAAGGTATATCTTAGCAGTGATGATACGGTCAGTCAGAAATCAGATATAAGGTATTTGACATAGCGGTGATGATACGGTCAGTCAGAAGTCAGATATAAGGCATATGACATAGCGGTGATGATACTGTCAGTCAGAAGTCAGATATAAGGTGTATCATAGTGGTGATGTGATAAAGGCAGGTCAGATCAGATAAGATATAAAGGTGTGGTAATTACTGATTGATAAGGCTTCAGCATTTTCTAATATTTCTAAACATGAACTGTTGGCTATTATAATTTGCTTTATTGACCTCATGCAGCTTGTGATTATTTCATTAGTATTGTGTCTTTTACCTCTTGTTATGACAGGATTCAGTATATAACACATGTCCAGTATATCAGGCTTTTTTGAGAAGGTATGCCTATGATTGTCATGATATTTTTTCCCACTGCTAATATACATTTACATAATGTGACTGATACTTTTGAATTCTCTAAATGAACCTAGAGTCCATGTAGTGGCTTTCAAACTTGAAACTGTGTTTCTTTAAATAAGATGTTACTAAGGAATGGTTCTTATGAAAAACTTGTTTTTTAATAGTAACTGATGTAGTTTAAATAGATTTTATCAGTAAATCATAATCAGTAAATGTACATGATTTGTAATATTGTGTAATATGCACTACAATAAAGTCTAATGAATTTTGGCTTTTCGTAGCCAACCCAGGATATGAAAATCCTACATAGTTTTTCCTTGAGATGCCACATTCATTGAGAAAATCCTACATAGTTTTTCCTAGAGATGCCACATTAGATGTGAAAATCCTACATACATTTTCCTTGAGATGCCACATTCAATATATAATTGATATATACTTTTTCCCAGAGATGCCACATTCGATGTAAAATTCATACATACTTTTTCCCAGAGATGCCACATTCAATGTAAAATTTATACCTACAAAGGAAAAGAATTATAAGTAATATCCTTTAGAATTGCCTCTTAAGCAGAGATATAGAAATTTATTCTTTAATTCAATCAGGTAGTTCTGCGTCACTGACAGTCACGTGCATATTTGTTTACACCTTTACCGATTTTGTAGACATGTTTAACTAAGCTGTTTAAACATGTAAATTTTGCAGGTTGACTGATTAATGATTTTGTTATGAGTTGAATTAATAATGAGGATTTCAGTCCCATGTAAATTCAATCCAATGAAATATGCCTGACCAATCTGATGCTTGCAAGAACTGTTGACACCTTGGCATCCAGAGGGAGAATCAGCATGATCAGCAGTAATTCAGTTAATCCTGTTCTTATTCATGTACCCTGGTACTGTTCTTATACATGTACTCTGGTACTGTTCTTATACATGTACCCTGGTACTGTTCTTATACCTGTACTCTGGTACTGTTCTTATACATGTACTCTGGTACTGTTCTTCTACATTTACCCTGATCCTGTTCTTATACATGTACCCTGGTACTGTTCTTATACATGTACCCTGGTACTGTTCTTATACATGTACTCTGGTACTGTTCTTCTACATTTACCCTGATCCTGTTCTTATACCTGTACCCTGGTACTGTTCTTATACATGTACTCTGGTACTGTTCTTATACATTTACCCTGATCATGTTCTTCTACATTTACCCTGATCCTGTTCTTATACGTGTACTCTGGTACTGTTCTTATACATGTACCCTGGTCTTGTTCTTATATATGTACCCTGATCCTGTTCTTATACATGTACTCTGGTACTGTTCTAAAAATGTACCTTGATCCTGTTATTATACCTCTACCCTGGTCCTGTTCTTATACATGTACCCTGGTCCTGTTCTTATACATGTACTCTGGTCCTGTTCTAAAGCATGTACCTTGGTCCTGTTCTAAAACATGTACCTTGGTCCTGTTCTTATATTATGTACCCTGGTCCTGTTCTTTCTTATACATGTACCCTGGTCCTTTTCTTATGCATGTACCCTGGTCCTTTTCTTATGCATGTACCCTGGTCCTGTTCTTATTCATGTACCCTAGTCCTGTTCTTATACATGTGCCCTGGTCCTGTTCTAAAACATGTACCTTGGTCCTGTTCTTATACATGTACAATGTTTCTGTTTTTATACATGTACCCAGGTCCTGTTCTTACACATGTACCCTGGTCCTTTTTCTTATACATGTACTCTGGTTCCATTCTAAAACATGTACCTTGGTCCAGTTCTTATACATGTACTCTGGTCCTTTTCTTAACCATGTACCCTGGTCCTGTTCTTATACCTGTACCCTGGTCCTGTTCTTATAAATGTACCCTGGTCCTGTTCTTATACATGTACCTTGGTCCTGTTCTAAAACAGGTTCCTTGGTCCTGTTCTTATACATGTACCAATGGTCCTGTTCTTATACATGTACCCAGGTCCTTTTCTTATATATGTACCTGGGTCCTTTTCTTATACATGTACCCTGGTCCTGTACTTATACATGTATCTTGGTCCTGTTCTAAAACATGTACCTTGGTCCTGTTCTTATACTTTTACCCTGGCTCTGTTCTTAAATCTCTCTTCCTTTTGATTAATCTGCTTTATGGTTTGTTTTCAGTCATAATTTTTTAGTCAAGATTTTAATAAAATATTTGTTTCTACTTTTTGTAGATTTTAAATTTTAATAGTGTTTCATACAGCTTGAAATATAGAAAATAATCTCACCCTATACACTTGTTTCTAAGCTGAGTCAAACTACAAACAACAGAGATCTTGTCCTTGAAAGTAAGAAAGGTTGCAGAAAAATTTATCTTGGTGAAAGACACTAAAATATTAGAAACTAAAGCACTAATTAAATGGAAAAATCTACCAAACTAATTGGATTGAACAAAGCATTTTGCCATAACATACACAATTTTACAAAAGATTCTAATTTAATTTGGTTTCAGAATAAATTACTGCATAGAGTGCTTGCAATAAACACTGTTCTAGAAAGAGTTGAATTAGCAAATAATAATAAATATTCTTTTTGTATGGATTTACCAGAAACATTAATTCATCTTTTTGGGGAATGTGCTACTGTAAAGCAGTTTTGGAATCATTTAAGCGAATGGATTCGAAACAACACTAATTTCCTACATACTGTTTCACTTAAGGAATAATTGTCATATAGTTAGGAGCAGAATGTGTAATTCATTTTATATTGTTGATATCAACTAGATACATGTATAATATGTGCCGTTAAAGAAAATCTCCATCCCTACCATTGTTTAAAACTTTTTAAAAACGATATTACATGTGTGTGATGGAATTAGTCAAACAAAACAATGAACTGGAATGTTCTGAATCTGAATGGCACACATTAATGAATTTAGTCATATAGTACAGTCAGTCTGTGTCCATGGTTGGAAATGTTTTAGATATGCTTATGAAAATCAGTTGATGCAGCTACAGTCTTGAATTATCTCTTGGCTATATTTTGTACATATAAACAGAAACTAGTTTTATAAGATTTTTATGTATACCTATTACACACTTATGCTCTTAAAATACTCCTGTTTCCTAATCTCTTCTGCTCCACACTTCTTCATCTTTTCTTTCTTACACTTTATACACTTTTCTTTCTTCAGGCTATTCTCTTCTTTTCTTGTACTTTTTCACCATTTTGATTTCTCAAAATGTAGGTGTTTGAAGCCTTCCTACAGAAAACCAGACATATGCAGAAAAAAGGAATTCTAAGGTTGGCCATGGAATGGCTCTCTGACCCATGTCTAGATATATACGGGGAATATTTAAAAACAATTTTTTTTACTCTTTCAAGAACACACAATTTTTTAAAAAGATTCTTATCATCAGCAGCATAGTGCAACTGCAGATCAGAGTCTATGCTGTTTGTTCTACTGTTACTTCTAACAAATTGCACAGATCCAGATCTGCTGGCACATCATACTATGGCAGATCTGGATCTGTGACGTTTGTAGTTGGAATCTTATAAGCGAGTAAAGGTGGTTCACTATATCTATAATGTGCTCCCCCTTTAGCAATCTAGATATGGGTGCATCCCTGTCTATGCATAGAAAAATTCTACGACATATGGTAGTGGTGCCCCAGTTGATTAGTTTAGTCATGATCAAGCAGCTGATGTCATACAACTTGTTTAAATAACATGAGTATTGATGATCAATACAATTTTGATTAATTCTTGCAATGATTCCTAATGAATCTCTTTGATGCATTTTTTCCAATTTGTCTTGTTATGTATGTCTATAATTTTTTTAATTTTTATTCTTGACTGTAAACTGTAATGATTATCTAATGTTGGATTTTCTGTACGTGGATAAGTCTATTTTAAGACAGTACAGAATGTTAAATTGCATAGGATCTATAAATAAATGTTTACGTACATGTTTTATAATTACTAATAATAACATTAGTTAAAATGATGATGAGTTTTGGGATTTTTCCCATTGGACAGTTCAGTCAGGTGTTTGGGTAAATCATGTTCTTCTACATTAGTGTTAATATGCATGTTTAGCCTTTTCGACTGTATATAAGATACTTGGACTGGGCAGTTTTCTCATTCTTATTTGCTGTGTTATTCTTGTAACATCAAATCTGCAGTCATATTTTATGTTGTATTCAGATGTTATTGGAGAGGAAAAATGTTTATTCAGTAGAAATAGAAAGTGCTCATTGGACTAATATTATTTTGGAATTATTGTTAATTATTCAGAGGAGTTCTGGACAATGCCATTTTGGCATATCAGGACTGTTGGAGGACCAGTATATCCATGGATCTGAAATTTGTATGGAACTTTTAATTTCTTTTGGACTTTAATAGAACTTTTCAGTATTATTTTGGATTCAGTTCATACTAATGTAAGTTCTTCATAAATTTTCATTTTATAATGTTGACAATTAAATCGTTTAAGTTTTACAAAACTTGTTGGTTTGGCTTCTTTCTGTTACTTTGTTTATGAGCATAGAGTCGTGATGCTGTAAAAGATTTGAAATGTGCCCATCTAGTAAAGGAAAGAGTATTGCAATAATATTAGGAATGTAATAATAAGGACTCTATTTCTAAACCCATTAGAACAATTACATGAGTGACCTTTTGTCATCATCAGTCATTTATTTCTGAAGTGATGATCTATCATGAAGTTGTAAGTGATTCCCAATGCTGATGCTGCCAATATTAATCATTCACTTGTCTGATTTATGGTTCACCATTTAGAGTTTGTCAAATGCACTTGCTGTTTTTCCTTTAGTGCAGTTAATTAACATCCAAGAGTTATGAAGAAAATTGACAGAATTGACAGTAACAAGAAAATGATCTTAGATAATAATTTATCAGCCTCAATCCCATTCAGCATAAAAACATTTACACAGTGTTCTATGCCCAGAAATTGTCAGCTTTAAGATACACTGGCACTTTCATGTATTGCTATACTACTGCACACATCATATTGATTTACCTGGTTAATGTTTTTATTTTAGCTATAAAATGCTTCCCATTTATTTTATAAAGAACTTAAAGTTGTTTTCTGTTGCTCATTAAATAGTGGTGGACAATATATAGCCTAAATTAACAAGATATTTTTGTGCATTATGACTGATGAGATTGGTTTAGGTACCTGATAAATAGTGAGAAATGACATATTTAGTCTATATCAGGAAGAGAGATATGTATTTAGTCTATATCAGGAAGAGAGAAATGTGTTACTTAGTCTGCATATCAGGAACTGAGAAACGTGGTATTTAGTCTTTATCAGGAAGTGTGAAATGTGGTATTTTGTCAGTATATCAGGAAGTGAGAAATGTGGTATTTAGTCTTTATCAGGAAGTTTGAAATAAGGTATTTTGTCTGTTTATCAGGAAGTGTAAAATGTGGTATTTTGCCTGTATATCAGGAAGTGAGAAATGTGGTATTTAGTCTTTATCAGGAAGTCTGAAATGTGATATTTTGTCTGTATATCAGGAAGTTGTTGTTGTTGTTGTTGTTGTTGTTGTAGGGTTTAACGACATTTTTCAACACATGAAAGGCTATACATGGCGGCCAGTATTGATGGTGGAGGAAGAACCCGGGAAAACCCCAGAAAGAACCACTGACTCACGAGAAGCTACTGGTAAGCTTTCTGACATACCCACATAGGCTGAATCCGAGACTCGAAGCCAAGCAGACTGAGGTGAGATGGCAGTGATCTGTAACGAAGTTCGCTTTAGACCACTTGGCCACTCGAGGCCCCTATACCAGGAAGTGAGAAATGTGGTATTTAGTCTTTATCAGGAAGTGAGAAATGTATTTAGTCTTTATCAGGAAGTGTGAAATGCGGTATTTTGTCTGTATATCAGGAAGTGTGAAATGTGGTATTTTGTCTGTATATCAGGAAGTGAGAAATGTGGTATTTTGCCTGTACATCAGGAATTGAGAAATGTGGTCTTTAGTCTTTATCAGGAAGTGTGAAATGTGGTATTTTGTCTGTATATCTGGAAGTGAGAAATGTGGTATTTTGCCTGTATATCAGAAAGTGAGAAATGTGGTCTTTAGTCTTGATCAGGAAGTGGGAAATGTGGTATTTAGTCTTTATCAGAAGTGAGAAATGTGGTATTTAGTCTTTATCAGGAAGTGTGAAATGTGGTATTTTGTTTGTATATCAGGAAGTGAGAAATGTGGTATTTTGCCTTTATATCAGGAACTGAGAAATGTGGTATTTACCTTGCTGTAGATTTTCCATGGTATTCCATGAAAAAGCATGGAGAACCATGGAAAACTCGCATGGAAAACCATGGAGTATTGGGACTAATATTCCAGGCTCTGTCCAGGGTAGGCTGGAAAAGTATTAAAAAAAAAGAACTGTAAAAGCATGGAAAATGCTGGACAACTCTAGCATGGAAAACCATGGAGCACTGAGACTAATGTGCCAGGGTAGGCTATAAAAGCATGGGAAAAAATACATGAAATAGAATGGAAAACACTGAACAAAAATTCTGACAAAAACTGTCACTGAAATTATGGTGATTTCTCACAAAAACTTTGGCTGAAACTTTCACTGAAATTTGGGTGAGATCTCTTTAACATTTCATTGAAAGTTTGGTGAGAGTTTACTGCATTTTTGGTGAGATTTCAACAAAGTTTTGACCATTATATAGTATTTTACTTAAGTTTCAGTAATTTTTCAGACAGTTCAAAAGGTTTCAGATAATAATGGATATCAGTTAAACAGGACTTTATTAACCAGGGTAATATTTCAGTGTACATCAAACAAAATTATACTGCTGTTATAATTATGTGATCCAAGAGATGAGAGTTGTACTGCAGACTTGACCTTTCAATGTACAAACTTGGATGCTGTTGTGGTTGCCTGAATGAGTCTTTGTTTTGTAAGCAGCTGTGACAAACATTTTATCATTTACAGTTCTAACACAACTAGAATATTTTGATAATATAAACAATAATACCATTCATGGTATAGAAGGATGAATCTACTTGTGGGCCAAGAAAACTGCGCAAAGATATGACTATCATCCTGGTTCAATTTCTTGTCATATTTAGCTCCTTAAACCGCAAGTGTGAAGCTGTTACTTGTAGTTCAGATCTTTAAGGCACAAATAGAAAAATGTATTTAGTCTGTATATCAAGAAGTGAGAAATGTGGTATTTAGTCTGTGTATCAGGATTCGATTTCTTATTACAGCTGAAATATGATAAAATATTTTCTAGGAACCAAGGTAATGGAACTGTTGAACAGTACATGAAAAACAGAGACATCACACACACTGTTCATCAGGTTTCATTGATACATTGATGTTCAGTGTTGCATCAGGTTTCCATGCTATTGATACATTGATGTTCAGTGTTGGATCAGGTTTCCATGCTATTGATACATTGATGTTCAGTATCATATCAGGTTTCCATGCTATTAATACATTGATGTTCAGTGTTGGATCAGGTTTCCAGGCTATTGATACATTGATGTTCAGTGTCAGATCAGGTTTCTGTGCTATTGATACATTGATGTTCAGTGTTGGGTCAGGTTTCCAGGCTATTGATACATTGCTGTTCAGTGTTGGATCAGGTTTCCAGGCTATTGACACATTGATGTTCTGCCCCTATGAAATGATCATGAATAATTCATGAACTTTTCTTGAACGGTTTATTAACCATTCATGAAAGTTCATCACAAAGTTCTTGAGCTATTCATGAATGTGCATGAACTGAAAATGGTCAGTTCATGAAATAATAATTATGAATTCATAATCTGTTCATGAACCAACACTTCACAAACTGTTCTTGAACAGTTCATGAACTATTCAGGAACTGAATTCATGAACAGTTCATAAAAGTTCACAAATTGAGTCATCATCTTTCATGAACAAGTGCATGAACATATTCATGAACTATGATGAACAAAGTTTCTCATGAATGATTCATGACTTCATGAACAGTTCCTATAAAAAGAAATTTGATTATCTGACAAACTCACAAATACCTATTTCATCCTGAATCATAAAATAACCTTTGATGTGGGGTTTTTAAAACAGTATAAAATGCAACATATCTTAAAAATGGTATTTAATTTCAGATAAATTTCTAATATGCAACAAAGAACATGTAAACTGACAAGCGATATTCTTTTCATTTTTACTCTTAGCAATACGTTTTGTACATCTTGTAATTTTTCTTAAAAATTTTTCAAGAGATATTGGGGCAGTTGTGTGCAATCAACTGTTGAAGCACATTTTCATCATCAGAGGGCTGTCTTTCCACTGGGGTTTCTCCTGACTAATAACCAGAGACTGACCTGTCTTGACCAATTTTTTTCCCAGAGACTGACCTGTCTGATAACTCTTTTGTCAAGATGTTCAGGGCCTATAATTTAGTCAAATCCTGTCCATTGTCACTACTGAATGTCTCCATCTGCAACTGAAGATGTTCCATCCAGTTACTGTTTAATCGTCAACATTGCTGCAACAGTCACAATTTAATGTCTCTTCCATCTTGGCCATAGGATCCTACAGTTTTCAAAATTTCCTCCTTAACCTACAAACTTCATCCTTTAATAATTTTACTTTTCTGCTGTCTGATCTGAAAGAAAGATGAAGTTAGTTAATTATAGATAACCTCTGATCAACATTGTCTTCAGCATTTAGCACATTATCATTGTATCCCACTTTATTTACTGGAATAATTATGATCCAGCTCAAAATTATTTAATCCCTTACACTTAATACACAACTTACTCAGCATTTATATTACTGGGGAATTTTGTCACTAGTTGTATTTTAACTGAAGCTGACAAGCCATAGGTATAGTCATAGGTCAGTCAGATGTTTTAATCAATAAAATATTTTTTGACAGTATCGTTACACTAAATAACCTAATATGTATATATATATAGTACAGATAAAGGTTATTTTGTGCTTTCAAAATTTTTCGCCATTTTCTATTGATAAAATGTCAGACTTGTAAGGTATAGGTCCTTAGTATGTCACTAATGCATCCACTCCTACTCAGCGTGTTGTGTTATAGATGCTTCCGATTTCATCATGTTGTTATTTGTACCTGTATTGTGTACAGTTCGATACATTAGCTATTTTAGTTTCTATTTTGTTTTAAATTACCAAATTACATCAGATCATAGAAATAGTGATGTCATGAAAAAGAAAATGATATCGAACATCTCAATTCCTATCATAGATGTAGTACCATGTCTGGTATTGAGATTGGGGTGGTGGGGTATGATAATGTTTAGTGATTTTCAAAATTTCGAAGAGCAAGTTTAAATTAGGTCTGAACAAAATTATGTATCATTAGTTAGGTTAAAACTAATATGGTGACATATAAGAACCAATAAATATCTATGTAACTTTCACTGAAATAATCACGAATGACCAAGAAAAGATACTCACCGTAATTTTGATGATCCTGGCTGGGTACGCTGTTCCACCTAATTTTGCTCTCGCCAAATCATTTCCTTCATATTCTTCATAATCGCTTCAGGGCCTCGAGTGGCCGAGTGGTCTAAAGCACTCACCATTACGAATCACTGCCATCTCACCTCTGTCTGCGTGGGGTTCGAGTTTCGGATTCGGCCAATGTGGGTATGTGATAAAGCTTGCCAGTAGCTTCTCGTCGGTCAGTGTTTCTTTCTGGGGTTTACCGGGTTCTTCCTCCACCAGTTATACTGGCTGCCATGTATAGCCTATTTTGTGCTGAAAAATGGTGTTAAACCCTACAACAACAACAACAACATAATCTCTTCTCTGCACTTCTACTTGCTTTAAAAAAAATGATATTGAAAATATTCTCATCTGTCCATTTCATGAAGGTCCATGGTTTTTGTTTGAGGTTTTTACTTAACCGTTTGTTTGCTGTTTTATTTCTGCAGAAAATGATGCTCAGCTCTTTCACAGTCATCCAGTCAGGGTAATCATTGTTTACATATTTCGGTTTTTACGGCAAGTTGGCAACCAGTGACTAAGTCGATAGAATATGCAGTTTATGACACTAATGGACAAAAATGTTAGAACAAAGTCATTGAAAGCTTTCTAAAGCAAATACATTTTGTTCATGCTGGCCAGAAAATATTTTCCCATATTAATTAAGAACTACTTAGGTTAAGTATACAAGTATTGAATTAAAGATCTGTATGAACATTTATACAGTATCATATCATTTAAAAAAAAATATTCACCTTTATTTATATTTCACTAATATTGTGAGAAGTTTGTATGATGAATTTTTATGAACATTTTATGAATATGATAATATAGAAATTTCATTTAGATTTTTAAGCAATATCTTGGTGGTGCATCAAAGTACTTGAATTGTTCATGAACCAAGTTCATGACATTGCAGGAACTTCAAAGATATTATAATAGTTCATGAAAGTTCATCAGTGTGTTCATGAACTTCAAGTACATGATTCATCAAAATTCTTGAAGTGTTCATGAACTTAGTTGAGGAACTTTCATGAATATTTGTTCATGAACTCAAATGATGAATTGATTATGAACATTTCAAGAACGTTCATGAATATTCATAACAGTTCATGATTGTTCTTGAAGTCATGAATTTGTTTTTTGTGTTGGTTCAGTTTCCATGCAGTTGATACATTGATGTTCAGTGTTGGATCAGGTTTTCAAGCTATTGACACATTGACGTTCGGTGTTGGATCAGGTTTCCATGCTATTGACACATTGATGTTCATTGTTGGATCAGGTTTCCATGTTATTGATACACTGATTTTCAGTGTTGCATCACATCAGGTTTCCATGCTATTGACACGTTGATGTTCAGTGTTGGATAATGCTATTGACACATTGATGTTCAGTGTTGGATTACGTTTCCATGCTATTGATACATTGATGTTCATTTTTGCATCACATTGGGTTTCCATGCTTTTGATATATTGGTGTTCAGTGTTGGATAATGCTATTGACATGCTGATGTTCAGTGTTGGATTATGTTTTCATGCTATTGATACATTGATATTCATTTTTGCATCACATTAGGTTTCTGTGCTATTGACACATTGATGTTCAGTGTTGGATCAGGTTTCCATTCTACTAACACACTGATGTTCAGTAACTAAGCAGCAACAGGTAATCTCTGGACTTGGCTTTTGATTATTATGGACCCTATTGAGATGCATGAGCTCTAATAGTAATCAATTTTTCTGTCCTTCTGGATTACTTTATACATTTACATGTACTGTTTAAAGGTTTATTTGTTCCAGCTCCATTTTTGATGGAGTTATTTTCCTTCTTTGATCATTTTTGTTCTAAATAAGTATCCACATATGACAGTGAGGCAAAGGAAAGGGAGTCAGATGATATTTATGATGTCTAGACCACAGCGATTTACCAGATGATGATGGAGGATTTCAGAGCTTTATCAGAAAATGAGAATCAATTTTTGGACTTTGTATCAGATTACATTAGGTGGTGACATTGATAGGATACAGTGAATAAAAAAACTGATCAGTTGGACTGACAGCTACCTAGTAAAAGGTTTCTAAAATTTTGTCAATTTTAAGATAGAACTCATAATTTTTATTTTTTTAAAGCAAATTTCAAAATCTTTTTCCTTTCTTCAGAGCAGTAGATTTTAGCTATATTATGGTATGTGCAATAGGCATCATTTAAAGTTGTATTTCTGTCCTACAACCGGGGCCCCAAGTGGCCGAGTGGTCTAAAGCGCTCACCGTTCCGGATCACTGCCATCTCACCTCTATCTGCGTGAGTTTGAGTCCGAGGCTCGGCTAGCGTGGGTACGTGGGAAAGCCTGCCAGTAGCTTCTTGTGGGTCGGTGGTTCTTCCCTGGGTTTTCCAGGGTTCTTCCTCCACCAGTTATACTGGCCGCCATGTATAGCCTATCTTGTGCTGAAAAATGGCGTAAAACCCTAGAACAACAACAATCTGTCCTACAACCAGTAGAATCACATATATGTAATAATACCATTCCTCTGAATTACTTTCTCAATCTAGCGAAACAGTTTTACAATATTACACTAGGGAGCAACCTAGGTGGTTAGATCATCAGACTTGGGCGTAGGAGGTTGTGGGTTTGAAGCCTGGCCTAGTCATACTAAAGACTTATAAAAATGGTACTAGCAGCTGCTTCGCTTGGCGCTCAGCATTAAATGGTTAGTATTAGGGCGGGTCAATCTGATGTCAGGATAATGTGAGTGGGTGGTGCCACATGTTTGCTGCATGATGCCCTAGTGCTGGGCATCACTATAATCTGCCATATTGCGGACATTGTAGCGATATAACTCAGATTATTAAAACTACATTAAAAATCGAAAACAATCACATTTATGGGGAGCATGTAAGCTAAAAAAAATAACAGGTTGCATAAAGGATATAAAAACTGGTTATATTGTGAATATGGATTGTCATCAGTTTTACAGTTTATATTTGCCACTGTGTTGACTGGTGAAGAATACAATGAAGCCAGTCTTAGAATACAAGGATACTCAGTGGATATACAGAAGTTAAATGTGTGTGGATGGACTTGTTCTAAAAGCTGCCTCTTTTAAGAGATTACATGCCATAAGGGATATACAATTTTGATCATTTTCAGTATAGAGTAATATCCCTTTTTCTTTTAGGTAGTCACCATGCATGCTTATAGTTTTTTGTTGCCATCTGCAGTTTTGGGGGTTGAATTGGTCTCAAAAAGTGATCTGGTATACACATGCTTCATACACTGTGACTAGCTTGGGAAAGTTAATGTACCTCTTAATTGGAGAGCTCCCAATACAGGAAAGGGAGCTAAATCTTAATGTTAATACATGCATTACTTGTTATAATGAACTTATTCTGATGAAATTTGTCCAATATTGTTTCGATCAGAGTGCAAGTATTATGTTGTATGTGTGTATTTGATATCCAAGATAATCAAAAACCTGTTTTGAAGAACACACATGGATGCATAATCACACAACTTGTACAAAATCAGAAGTTAGACTAAAAGACTCCAGTTTTGAAAATAATTCTTGGAGTTTCTTAATATTGTTGAAATGTGGTAAGATATCAACAGTTAGATAATCCCCAAATTTTCATTATTAAAACTTTACTCCGAACAGCTTAGTAGAAGATGAAAATGTTTGAAATTATGAGTTTGAGTTAAAAAAATTATTTTGAGACAGTTTCATGACTAAAAGAACTTTCTTCCAAAACCAAAGTTTTTGAGTGTTGCAGGTGGTGCACACATAAGGCTAGTTAAATTAAGAATAGGATGATGTCTTAATTTATCAATAGGTGTCTTAATTTATCAATAGATGTCTAAATTTATCAATAGATGTCTTAATTTATCAATAGACATCTTAATTTATCAATAGACATCTTAGGTTATCAATAGGTGTCTTAATTTATCAATAGATGTCTTAATTTATCAATAGGTGTCTTAATTTATCAATAGGTGTCTTTAATTTGTCAATAGGTGTCCTTCACATTAGGATTTTAGTTTGTCATTTCATGGTGGTGTCTTACAGCACTGGAACACCAGTTGGTCATTCAGTTCAAGGCTCAAAAATGGAAACAAAACTGTTGATCGACAAACCTGTAATTCTGGGAAATTCTGGGTAATTCTGGCAAATCTGTCTTACAGTGGCACCTTGGCTGTTTGCATGTAACTGAGACTAAAAGGATATGTGTTAATTTGAGTCCTATCACTGTCATATGGAAGGGGCCATGCCAATCCAGTATGCATGTTGGCATTGGGGAGCAAAACTAGGCAAGCAGAGGTGTGAAGACAGTGTGTAACTACTACGCAGTTGATGCAGGAGTGTTTTTATTAATTCCCAGAGATCTTGTATATGAATGCTGTGGTAGAATATTAATGAAATGGCTCACAATCAGGTGGGTGTTTGTTTTTCCTGCATTACCTGTGTAGGAAGGTCACACAGTAATTTTGTAGTTGGCACTTTCAGTAAAGCAGGAAGATACCAGACTTAATGAAGTGAAGGCTGCACCTAACTCACAGCCTCATCTTCCTGCCTTAATTAGCAGCCAGTTCACTAATACTGAACTGGCAGTATATATCTCACTATATGTTCCTGGGAAACTTTATTTCCAGTTTTGCTTTCAAATGCTGCGAATATACAAGTCAGAACAAAAATGAGGCTTTTTTAGAAGGTACTAAAACTTAATTTGATTCTGTTGACCTTACTTATTTTCAGGGTCACATGCTTATTGTGATTAAAAAGATGTCAGCTTGTAAGAGTAAAGAGATGTCTGCTTGTAAGAGTAAAGAGATGTTTGCTTGTAAGAGTAAAGAGAGTCTGCTTGTAAGAGTAAAGAGATGTCTGCTTGTAAGAGTAAAGAGATGTCTGCTTGTAAGAGTAAAGAGAGTCTGCTTGTAAGAGTAAAGAGATGTCTGCTTGTAAGAGTAAAGAGAGTCTGCTTGTAAGAGTAAAGAGATGTCTGCTTGTAAGAGTAAAGAGATGTCTGCTTGTAAGAGTAAAGAGATGTCTCCTTGTAAGAGTAAAGAGATGTCTGCTTGTAAGAGTAAAGAGAGTGCTTGTAAGAGTAAAGAGATGTCTGCTTGTAAGAGTAAAGAGATGTCTGCTTGTAAGAGAAATATCTACAGTACTTAATACCAAACTGTATTTTCTTGATCTTTTGGTGTTATCCAACACAACACTTTGAATGTTATGTCATGCTGAGTCAAGTAGAGTAAACCACCTTGCCCAAGGATGCCCATACTTGTTCTGGATTGGTCCAATGGTGGGAATTGAACCTGCTTCCTTTTGGTCAAGAGTCCACTGGGCCACATTGCCTATTTGAGTATGGATCCTACTTGATATGCAAATGCCCTTTGGGAGGCACCCAAGATCTGAGTAGGTTATTTTGACCTTGACCCAATTTTCAGGGTCACAGGAGGAGGGGAAAGAAAACTTTTTCACGTACAAAAATAATATTAAATGAAATATATAGTGAGCAGTGCCTACAGCCATCATTACATTGATCTTCCATGTGCATACTTTACAAAGTTTCAGCAGTGGAATTTGTGAATTTTGAAGAGTTCAGATTTAGAAAACGAGATTGCCAGAAACCTAGACTGATATCATCTGCTGTTCTTCACCAAACTACTTATGTGCCTACTTTGATGTCTGCTTGTAGGTACTTTTAGATTCATTGACCTGAACTTTATTCAATCCCAGTTCATTTTGAATTTAATCATATGGTAAAGCTAAAATTATTTAGAAAGTATCAAAGACTGGGTATGTAATAAATTAAAATCTGCATTCATTTTTCTCCCTGAGCTGGGTAAAAGAACTCATTTGATATGGCATCTGAATACATCTTGCTCTGACAGCCTTGATATCCCTACACCATATCAAACTCATTCTGTATGCCAACTTGTGAGTGGCTTCACATACATGCCTTCAGTCACCCAGGTCTTTGAGTGGCTTCACATCAATGCCTTCAGTTACCCACAAGTCTATCAGTGGCTTCACATCCTTACCTTCGGTCACCCAGATCTTTGAGTGACTTAGCATCATTACCTTCAGTCACTCAGGTGTAGATGGCTTCACATCATTACGTTCTCCCATCCATGTCTGAGTGGTTTCATATCATTACCTTCAGCCACCCACAGGTCTGTGAGTGACATCACATCCTTACCTTCATTTACCTATGTTTATGAGGGGCTTCATCACATCCTTACTTTCTTCGCCAAGGTCTTTGAGTGGCTTCGCATCATTACCTTCAGTCACTCAGGTGTAGATGGCTTCACATCCTTACCTTCAGCCATCCATGCCTATGAGTGGCTTCACATCATTACCTGTTGCAACTCAGGTGTATAAGTGGCTTCATATCATTACCTTCAGCCACCCAGGTATACGAGTGGCTTCATATCATTACCTTCAGCCACCCAGGTATACGAGTGGCTTCATATCATTACCTTCAGCCACCCACAGGTCTTTGAGTGGCGTCACATCCTTACCTTCATCTACCCATGTTTATGAGTGGCTTCATCACATCCTTACCTTCAGTCACTCAGGTGTAGATGGCTTCACATCATTACCTGTAGCAACTCAGGTGTGTAAGTGGCTTCATATCATTACCTTCAGCCACCCACAGGTCTGTGAGTGGCATCACATCCTTACCTTCATCTTATGGAGGGGTATTACCACCATAATTATATGCGTCTATTTCCTAATTTTCCTTGAGGCATTATTGTAAATGGCTGCTAGCAAGGGCTACTTTCATAGTTCTATCAATGTATATTGTATTTTCATTGATGCAAATTGGACGTGGCAGTTTGCAAGTGCTACTTTCCTTCTGCATTATTGTAAATGACTGGTTGCAAGTGCTACATTCATAATTCTAGTCATGAATTTTCTATTTTTCATTGATCGAAGCTGTAAATGGTTGCTTGCAAGTTTTTTGATCTACTTTCCTTCTGTGGCATTGTATCTTGCGATTTGCCAAATACTGAATTGATTCTGTAGTTAGTCTTATGACAAACGCTATGTCACATATTACAAGTTTTGTATATTCTGTTTATAAACTTTACAATTGCATCATTCCACCTGCTGTTTTCATACAGATTTGGCCTTGCAACAATGTAAATACTAAGTTTTATCAGTATTGTCTTTATTGTCCAACTCATTTTGCCATCTGTTGTCATAATGGCACGCTAGAGATTAGCATAACATTATGACAAAAGATGGCGCTCTAAATTTCTAAAGCTTTTCCTTTACCAGAAATAATGAATACTCCCCAAGGAGCTGTATGACATTCATTTTGTGTCGACAAGTCTTTCGGTCCCTTTTTTAAGGTGTACGTTAGCAAAAAAGTTTTAATTGTCTCTAAAACCATATGTTTTCTCGAAGATCGAAGTGATTTATAGCACCTTACGAAAACAAAAACACATACAGTACAGCAGGGTGGTCCATCTTTTTCAACCCCAGTTTTGACGCACTTAAATATTTACCTCCACCGTTTAAGAAATCTACCTCTTACTGATATCTCTCAATACTTTGGAAACATTAGTTATCTAAGTAACGATCAGAAATGACAATGATATTTTCCCTCATACTCGTCTTAACGAGCTTTCATCAGACGAACCCTGGTTGCAAGGATTGTATTGTACGTCACCCATTTTGACGCACCTCACAGATGTCTCTCTTTTCCTGTGTTACTCTTGTACATAGCTCCCATGAAAATAAAATATTTCAGAGCAACATCAATAGCACATTTTAAAAAAAAGTTTATTGGTAAAATGACATTTAAAAAATTAAGCATTCCTTAAAGGTGTTCTTACTCTTATCACGATCTTCATTTTGGAACATATTTTGCCGCAAAAACTGATTTTCAAACTGTGGAAAATCATGATCGTTTCATAATAAAAATGTTTATTTGCGATTAGAAAGATTAGATTTAGTGTGCGATTGTTTTCCAATACTTAATTTGCATTGTTAATGTACAGAACCTCAACCTTTGAATGTATTTATATTAAAAAAAAAAAAAAAAACAGCTCTAAAACTGGTTTGCATCCTTTAAAACTTTTGTAAAAGTGGAAATAATCAGAGACAAAAGATGTTACAGGAGATTTTACTTTTATTTATTGTAATTCTTACCATTATCAAACCAATTAAAATTATTAATTTGGTTCCAGAATTTTAAAAATATAAATATAGCACCCTTAGGTTCTAATTATTCAGCTGCTCTTTGTCACATTAAAGATTTTAAAGAAAGCTTTAAATAATTTTTGAAATATGAATGTAGTGGTGCATGATTCTGAATTGTTAATTGTGCTGCTCTTTGCAGTATGAAAGTAGTTTAGTGAATTATCTATGATCAAAGAAAGAGAAAGAAAGAGAGAGAGAATGCACCAAAACTGCTACTTCATTAAGTCATTGTAATTGTATACATGTATACATGTATGTTGATGAGTGTGTAAAATTTAGGACAGTCTTCAGCAAGTATCAACAAAAGAATAAATTCTACTGATCTTACTCGATAATTATACAGGGTAGAATTTTACAGATCACTGTCTTTTATTTGGTTTTATTCTATTTAATTGCCTACATGTATCCTGGGTAGTTGATTCTGTTTTGGGACAGTCTTTTGTTGTTTTAGGGTAGTCATGGGGTCTTTCATTTGGTGATAAATACCAATATGGGGGAAAAAAACTCTCCTGATCTTACTCGATAATTATACAATGCAGGATTTTACTGATCACTGCCCTTTTTAAGGTTTGATTCAGTATAATGGTATACATGTATCCTGGGTAAGTGAAAGTATTTTCGGACAGTCTTGAGCTAGCTCGATTACATTCAGGGTGACAGATAGAAAAATTAAACTGTTGGATGTCTAATTTATGAATAAGTTGTTGGAAATAATCAAACATAAAATTGATTGTGACGTTCTGTCGTATTGGGGTGGGGTTCTCCCAATATAATTTAATTAAATTAAATTGAAAGTTCCACCCTGGCTCGTTAGGTTAGAAAGTTAAATTAGTGATGATGTAGATTTACAGCTCTGAGCCCCCAGTCAGCAATGCCGACGGTTAAATTATAGAGAACACGAAGATGAAATTCAATCAATAACAATTTAATAAATGTGATAATTTAAAAACGATAACTTCCAATCACTCGTCTTTCCCTCGACCAAGTGACAGCCTAATTCATCCCGTGATTTACAGTGCGAGTTCGATTTTCCCCCTGTCCTTGCATCTACTCATCTATTTCTTCCCGCTGATTCTTCCTTCTTTCCGTTCCTCTAACTCCTTCTTTGTCTCTGTTTCTCTCTCTACTGTCTCCTCCTCCAGCTTCGCTCCAGACTTCAACTTCTTTCTTCTCCTTTCCCTCTCTATTATCTCCTCCAATTCCGCTCCCAGACTTCACTCCACCTTCTTCTCCTTCCCTCCTTTCCTCCGTGTCTCTATCCGAGACAATGGGACCAAACTTTAACTGGTCTGTTCCTCAGAGCTTCCGTTTGAAGTTTTCTGTACTTAGACCTTCCCGCTCTAAGATTTTCCCGCCAATAACGAATTGCTATTCGGAGTTACGCTAACCTCTTCTCTGGGTAATTTCTCTCAGCGAACGAACTTTTGCCGGAAAACGCAGGGATATCATTCTACCCAAATCAAGGTCTCCCCCCATCTCGATTCTGATTGGGTGGCGCTGTGCCCCTGTCCAATCGTCTTAGCGGCCAGTTCAACCTGTCTGTCTGTTTGCAGGGGAAAGAGGTTAGGACACTCCCACTTCTTCATGCAATTTCTTTTGATCTTGGAAACATTTCGACACCTAGGTGATAATTGGCTGTCTGTGACTTCGCAACTCCAATGTCCGGTCCTTCGATTCTAGCCACAACAATCTTACGTAACGGATTAGTGCTAGCCTTCGGCAATGTTCGACATCAAACAATGACCCGTCAGAACTCTGGGTCGGGGTAAACATGACACCCCCCCCACGCTTGAGAATAAAATCGGGATTTTATTCCCTCAAAATTACTTCAAATGCAATGGCATTAATACATGAAATAAAGAACAAAATTATCGCGACACTACACACTGAGTGCGAACATGAATGAGTAGTACTTCTTGGCAGCTGACAACTTCCGACTGCCATACGCGACAGGAAAAAGCGTCTCATCGTATTCCTGTAGTAGTACTGCTTCCATTCCCGTGTCACATGCGTCGGTGCGAAGAACGAAGTCTTTTGCCAGATCCGGTAGATGGACAACCGCGTCGGATGTAAGTCTATCCTTCAGCGTTTGGAAAGCATGCTCACACGCATCTGTCCAATTAACCTTAGTCGGGGCACGTTTCTTGGTTAGGTCAGACAACGGTCCCGCAATCGCGCTGAAATTGGCCACATACCTCCGGTAATACCCGGCCAATCCCAGAAATGACCTCACCTCAGTTTTTGTGGTGGGCCGTGCGGCGTTTCTCAGCTGCTCTACCTTCGACTTCTCTGGGGACAGCGTACCTTGGCTCAGGGTACGTCCCAAATAGTCCAATGTCCGGAAACCCTAGGTGACATTTGGAAGGGCGAGCTGTCAATCCCGCCTGACGCAGCCGCTCCAAAACGTCAGCTAACAGAGTGAGGTGTTCACCCCACGTCGCTGTGGCTAACAAGAGGTCATCCATGAAGTTGTGGACACCCCTATCGTGCAACGGTTCCAACAACTTCCGCATCATCCTAGTTAAGACGCTGGGCACGTTCTGTACCCCGAACGGCATGACCAACCATTGGTAGGTCCCGTCGGGAGTAGCAAAAGCTAGCTTTGCCCTATCCTCCTCCCTTACCGGAATTTGCCAATAGCCCTTGGACAAGTCCAGCTTGGAGAAATATTTCGCTTTTGAGACAGAAGCGAAAATATGTTCCGGGTCAGGTAGCATTTCAACTTGAAATTCTGTCACCTGATTTAGCTTCCGGTAGTCGACACAAAACCGATGGGTGCCGTCCTTCTTCTGCACTAGGACTACTGGAGAGCTGTACGGAGAGTCGGCGGGTTCGATCACTCCCAGAGCAATCATCTGCTCGATCTCCTCCCTTACGACTTGTCGTTTTGCATGGGGTAAGGGGTAGGGTTTCCGCTGGACTGGCCGGTTATCCACCAGCTTCAACCCGAACTCGACAAGCGACGTTCTCCCAGGTATTTCCGTAAGCACATCGGAATACCCGGCCAGCAACGTATCAATCTCTTCCCGCTGTACCGCAGTCAACATGGGGTCGCACTCCACGTCCGAGGGTGTCTCAGCCCTCGTTAACGGACAGCTCGGAACAGTGTTGGCACCTTCCGTATCGCCTTCGGCGTCCTCGGTGACTATCGTGGCGATAACAAAATCGCTGGCGGTCTCTCTTTCCTGGTATCTCTTAAGGTGATTGGCATGGTACAATTTCTCCTTCGTTGGTAGCCGTATCCGATATGTTTGACCTCCGACCTTTTTGGTGACAACGTATGGACCCCTCCAGGAAACTTGCAACTTGTTGTGTTCTTTGGGCAGCAGTAACAACACCTTGTCCCCTACTTCAAACTGGCGTGGTTTTGCGCGCTTATTGTAATTCTTCGCCTGACGCGCCTTCGCTCGCTTGAGGTTCTCCTGTGTGAGGGAACCAACTTCATCCAGTTTGTTGCGCAAGTCCGCAACGTATTTGTAGGTGGTGCGTACCTCCTCCACAGCGTGATCGTCCGTCCACAGTTGTCTCAGTATGGCGATTGGGCCGCGTACGGTCCTCCCGTACAGGAGTTCAAAGGGAGAGAACCCTAAACTCGCTTGAGGTACTTCCCGGTAGGCGAAAAGCATGGCAGAAATATACCGATCCCAATCCTTGGGGCGGCCTTCGCACAGCTTCTTGAGTGTGTTCTTTAGGGTCCCGTTAAACCGTTCGACCAGTCCGTTACATTGAGGGTGATACAGTGTAGTCGTGAGATGCTTAATTGACATCAGTCGGTTTACCTCTGCCATCACGCGACTCATGAATTGTGTCCCTTGGTCGGTCAGGATCTCGTCGGGCACTGCAACTCTTGACCAAATCCCAAACAGCGCTTCCGCGACGGTTTCCGAATCAATATTACGCAGCGCAACAGCCTCCGGATAGCGTGTAGCGTAATCTACGACCGATCAAGTCCATCGCGACGCGTCTAAACGGTTCATCGATAAGGGGTGTACTCCTCAAGGGGACGGGTCGATGAGCCGTTTTCGGTGCCATTCTCTGACACTTGTCACAGGAGAGACAGAACTGTTTGACGTCTCCCTGGACCCCTGGCCAGTAGAATCCTTTGACAAGACGGTCCTGCATCTTGGCAATTCCCATGTGTCCACCCATGAGACTCTCGTGTGCGAGTTTCAACACTTCCCCTCGCTTCTCTTTTGGTACAACGACTTGCTTAAAGTGTTCGTTACCATTCCTGGCGTAGCGATACAAGATCCCCTTCTTGTATGCGAACTTCACCCCGCCATTCGGAGTTTCTCTCTCCGTCCCTGCTGCAGCGTGTTGGTGCAACGGCGCCAGAGTTGCGTCTTCCTGTTGCAGCTTCCTCAGCTCGGCCGGAAGAATGTTACTCACCGGTGTCGATGTAACTTCCATTGGCTTTGCTTTCGTCTGTCGACTCTTGGACCTGGTTTCCACAGCACTCACCGGCATCGGTGTGCAGGTTTCAGGGTTCGGTTGTGGCAACACATAACGACATCCCAGTATGACGTCATACTACAAACCATCCAAGCATGCAGCTTCAATTTTCCCCTTCAGGTACGGTGAATCGAGGTCAATGACAGCCACTGGCAATGAGTCACGCGCGCTGTTCGCATACTGAACTTTGATTACCTCCCCTGTGTAATCCTCGGGCTTAACGTACTTCGTGTCGACAAGGGCTGGGACGCTACACCCAGTCTCATACAAGATGGTGGCACCTTCTCTGGTGACAGTAACAGACGCGAGGTTGGCTGGGTTACAGCTTGCCTCCGGCTCGCGCTCCTTCCTAGCGATGGCATTCACCTGGGTCTGCCTGCCCTTGGGACAGTCCCTGGCAATATGCCCCGGGCGCTTGCAGTTGTAACACGTCGGCGGCCCTCGCCGACCTGCAAGTCCCGCTTTCGTGGGTGAGGCCTGTCCAGGTCTATGGTTGGCATCCCTACCTGTAGATCCCCCTCCGACCCTCCCGTCGCCCTGACGGTTACGGACAGCCGGCTCTACCTCAACCACACGGCGCGACTCAGTGGGTCGGGGTTGGTCCGCACCCCCGGAACCTCCACTTTTCGAGTGTGCCTGCTCGTATCGCTCCGCCATGCTAGCGATCTCTTCGAGCGTCCGGTGCTCTCTCTCTGCTAGAAAGACTGTCAACTCGCAACGGTAAGTACTCAGGACATGTTCCTTGAGTATAACCTCGCGTAGCCCGTCGTACGATCGTTCGACTTCGGCCATCTTCATCCACTTCTCAAATAACCCTCGAACACGGGTGTGGAATTGAGAGTGGGTCTCCTTTGCCTTTTTCGCCGAGTCCCGAAAAAGTTTATGATATGTTTTGGCGGTCAGCCGATAATGGCAGAGAAGGGCCTTTTTGAGCGCATTATAGTCGTCAGCATCGTCTGCAGCTAAGCCGTGGTAGACTTCACGAGCTGCACCTTGCAAAAAAGCTGAGACATTAATCGCCTAATGTTGTTCAGGAATTTTATGAGCGTGAGCGAGTTTCTCAAACTGAACAAGAAAATCGTCGATAGATTCCTCCTTATCGCTGAACCGTGGCATACTTATCTGGACCATTCGGTGGTCGATGAAAGGTCGTCCGGTCCTTCCAGAACTTGTGCTGGCGTCGTCCCTATCTATGTCCCTAGCGGCTAACCTGACCTTCTCCATTTCGAGAGTGTGAGCAAGCTCTCGTTCTTTTGTGGCCGCTGATATCCTGGCCTACTCTTGGTCCGCTGCTATCTTAGCCAGCTCCAGCTCTTTCTGTGTTTCTCTTTCGGCGGCTATCCGGGCCAGGTCCAGCTCTTTCTGGGTTTCTCGGTCCGCTGCTATCTTGGCCAGCTCCTTCTCTTTCTGTGTTTCTCTTTCGGCGGCTATCCGGGCCAGGTCCAGCTCTTTCTGGGTTTCTCGGTCCGCTGCTATCTTGGCCAGCTCCTTCTCCGCTGCTTTTTCTGCCTTCCATTCCTTGATTCTTTCTTCAATAAATGCTGCCAGGCGATCTCCCTCGTAGCCGAGATCTTCCAAACCCATGGCACGGTACTCCTTGATCATTTGCCTTTCTGTAGCCATATTGTTATACTAATAGGAAGTGATACCTTGTCTCGACCTTACTAACAATGGACAGATATTACAAGTTCCCAGCCAAATACTTACCTGTCGACAACAACTAATTTCGTTCAGGTAAGATATTTGCTCGATATTTGCTTCACAATTACTGCAAGTAATTAAAGATCTACCAAACATGCAAATATCAAATATAACAAACACAAGATGAGAAAATCATAAAAATTTAAATACACAGGATGGAAAATATCTCACACTGTTCACTAATACTTCCTAACAAATAAACTTTTAGGTCGTAAAATAATATTTATGTCTAATTCAAATCCCGGACGAAGCGCCCACTGTGGCGTTCTGTCGTATTGGGGTGGGGTTCTCCCAATATAATTTAATTAAATTAAATTGAAAGTTCCACCCTGGCTCGTTAGGTTAGAAAGTTAAATTAGTGATGATGTAGATTTACAGCTCTGAGCCCCCAGTCAGCAATGCCGACGGTTAAATTATAGAAAACACGAAGATGAAATTCAATCAATAACAATTTAATAAATGTGATAATTTAAAAACGATAACTTCCAATCACTCGTCTTTCCCTCGACCAAGTGACAGCCTAATTCATCCCGTGATTTACAGTGTGAGTTCGATTTTCCCCCTGTCCTTGCATCTACTCATCTATTTCTTCCCGCTGATTCTTCCTTCTTTCCGTTCCTCTAACTCCTTCTTTGTCTCTGTTTCTCTCTCTACTATCTCCTCCTCCAGCTTCGCTCCAGACTTCAACTTCTTTCTTCTCCTTTCCCTCTCTATTATCTCCTCCAATTCCGCTCCCAGACTTCACTCCACCTTCTTCTCCTTCCCTCCTTTCCTCCGTGTCTCTATCCGAGACAATGGGACCAAACTTTAACTGATCTGTCCCTCAAAGCTTCCGTTTGAAGATTTCTGTACTTTGAGCTTCCTGCTCTAAGATTTTCCCGCCAATAACGAATTGCTATTCGGAGTTACGCTAACCTCTTCTCTGGGTAATTTCCCTCAGCGAACGAACTTTTGCCGGAAAACGCAGGGATATCATTCTACCCAAATCAAGGTCTCCCCCCATCTCGATTCTGATTGGGTGGCGCTGTGCCCCTGTCCAATCGTCTTAGCGGCCAGTTCAACCTGTCTGTCTGTTTGCAGGGGAAAGAAGTTAGGACACTCCCACTTCTTCATGCAATTTCTTTTGATCTTGGAAACATTTCAACACCTAGGTGATAATTGGCTGTCTGTGACTTCGCAACTCCAATGTCCGGTCCTTTGATTCTAGCCACAACAATCTTACGTAACGGATTAGTGCTAGCCTTCGGCAATGTTCGACATCAAACAATGACCCGTCAGAATTACCTTGATTATACATGTTTCAAACTGGGCTACTCTGGGTCGGGGTAAACATGACATTGATGGATGGATTTGGGGAGGCAAACAGGTGTTAAAAACATTGCCGAAACTTTTAGAACAGTTTTTGTTTTAATATCCTTCAAAGGAATAGACTATGGAAATCTTGAGGACGCATACAATATGGTCAGCAAGTATTGGTTGCTTGACTTGGTATTAGGTAAAGAACTGACAGTCTACCATTTTTCTGTTAAATGGCTTGTCAGATGGTCAGATGCAGGAATAGGTTGCAGATGGGCCTTAGATATCTTCTGACTGGGATTTCCTACCATTTGACAAATATGACAAGATCTATGGTACTTATAAACATCACTTTTAATTTTTGGCAAATAAAAATGATTCAGGACCTTGTGATAAGTCTTATTGACATAAAAATGACCAGCTTAAGGAGTTTTATGGGCTAGACTATGCATTTCCTGTCTATATGACTTAGGAACAACAATTTGATTGTTCACTGACCAATCATCACTCATCAGGTGTCTCCATTTTCTCATAATGACACCATTTTTCACAAAGTAACAAACTGGTACTTGTGTGGCTTTAATTTCTAAAACCCAGACTTGTGTCTTCTCTGAGGATTAGTACTTGGGGGCCTATAACTCGCATTAAAATGACTTGCATGCTTATAAAGTAGCTGTCACTTTCTGCTCAGATATCTTATAACTGCAGTCAGAAATTGGCTAGTGGTTTCTATTATTCTGTGAAGAAAATAATTTACTTATGAATCTCTCTCTCTCTTTTCTCTTCTCTCTCTCTCTCTCTCTCTCTCTCTCTGCTGAGTGATTAAGACATTTAAATTATGGAATTTACCTTATCCATAATGTTCCAAGACACATACATTAGGGATAAGAGACCAAATTTAAAATTTCATCTCAGGTTCATAAATATAATTCTTTTCATGGTTTTTTGCTCATAGCAAGTGCAAACAACTTGTTTTTATTGCCTACAAAATAAATTCATCAAAAAGTGAGCATTTTTTTACAGTATATATATTGAATACAGATCCAGTAATGGAATGTTTTTGGAATTAATTATTGAAACAGTCACTAGGGAATATAACCTGACTGTTCTTGAGTCATAATTTACAAATGTATGTGGTATAAAAAAGGTAATGTGCCTTGGCCAATCCAGAATTTACAGTTTTAATTCCTCACAATTTGCAATGATGAGTGTATGTCCAATCCAAAAGCCAGATTGTGTGAAAGTGAAAAACAACAGGGATTGGCAAATAAATCTATAAGAACAATGTACAAGACAATCCAGGTATTTGTTCCTTATAATTGCCTACCTGTATGACAATTTATGTTTCAGACTAATTCATCGAACAGTATTGTTTTTATGAATGCCGGTTTAAATTAAACTTTTTTTCTCTTATATTTCCTATGAAAAGTTAAACATAGGACTGTATATTGTTTTTATTTATTTATTTTGCTTTATTGCATAGTTGTATTGTGCTGATATTTTTTGTGTCATGCCAGTATTAACTTATATTTTAAACAGGATAAGATAATGATAAAATCACAGACAAATGAAGATGTTTATGAGCTGTGACTAGCCTTAAAAAGTTGACAAGTTTTTAGAAAATTATGTCAGGGGTGTCTTTTTCTTCTAACAGAAAACAATCACTTCTGTAGAAGATACATGTAAAAATTTGTATTAATCTTTTTAACTACTACATTCATTTCATATCCAAATGTATAAAGCACTTTTGGGGGCCCCGAGTGGCCGAGTGGTCTAAAGCGCTTTCCGTTATGTATCATTGCCATCTCACCTCTGTCTGCATGGGTTTGAGTCTCGGATTCAGCCAACGTGGGTATGTGAGAAAGCTTGCCAGTAGCTTCTCATGGGCCGGTGGTTCTTTCCGGGGTTTTCCCAGGTTCTTCCTCCACCATTAATACTGGCCGCCATGTATAGCCTATCTTGTGCTGAAAAATGGCGTTAAACCCCACAACAACAACAACAAAGTTTTGGTTCGTGAAGAAGTTCATCCCTATGTAAACCATGTCCTGTGATGAGTTCCGACTTCTCAAGGTTGGGTAGGAGACCCAATTGAGATATGGTGGACCAAGAGCAGAACAGATCCTGATGAAGGGACTGAACATGGACATGGTGAATCAGCCAGTCCTCAAAATAGTGGAGAATCAATGTTCCCTGTATTTGAAGGTAGGCCGCTACTACTCCCATAACCTGAGTGAAGACTCAGGGTACGGAAGAGATTCCGAACAGCAGAACCCAAAATTGAAAAACTTCCTGGTCTGGGCAAAAATTAAGATATTGTGTTGCGAAAGAAATATTGTTTGTATATCATGATTCTATGACTTATGGCATCAAGAAAAATTGTAGGCTGCAATGATACAATGTAAGAAATGGCAAAGTAATATGTCCTGTTTGTAAACTCTGTAAATCTAGGATGTGCATTGGCTCAATTAAGAGATGAATCATTCTAATTGTTACCAGTAATCATCCTAGTCTTCAGCATTTCATATTACATTCATTATTATCATCCTAATCCACAATCTTACCATCATTATTATCCCTGTCTTCAGTATTACCATCATCATCATCATCCTTGTCTTCAGTATTATGATCATTATCAGCCTTGTCTTCAGTATTACCATCATCTTGTCTTCAGTATTACCATCATCATCATCCTTGTCTTCAGTATTGCCATCATCATCCTTGTCTTCAGTATTACCATCATCATCCTTGTCATCGATAATCATCCTAGTCTTCAGTATTAACAGCTTCAGTATTAACATCATCATCATCCTAGTCTTCAATATTACTATCATCAGGATTCTAGTCCATAATATCAGCAGCAGCAGCAGCAGCAGCAGCAGCATCCTAGTCTTCAGTATTACCATCATCATCACCATCATCATCATGATTGTTATGACCACTATAATCATCATAATGATCATGTGGTTTATAGTAATTACCATCATCATCATCATTATTGTCATCACCACTATAATCAGGGTTCCCACGCTTTTCGGAAATCAGGAAAAAGTAGGGAGAAATTATAATTTTTTTCCCAATCATGAAAAGTCCTCAGATTTCGCAAATATTGATGAATGTCAGGAAAAACCCGGGAATTTTCCACCAGTACTTGACGCCCAGAAACAATAACTTAATTGAGTCATAACTAAACTGATTGTGAGTTAAATTTATCAAGTTCTAACCAGAATATTCGGAGGGTGCAGTATGGATCATTTGAGTGCTTGCAATAAACATACATGCTGAGTCAATCCAAATGCTCAGTGGATTAGATTCATCTGGTAGATATTTATTTTCAAACTCAGCTTGATATCCGTATCTTTTGTTACATAGAAGGTATGAAAACCAGTCTAGCCTCACAAGAGGACAACATGGTTGTGGCAAAGCTTAGCTGCTTACCAGATGGAAGTGCAAACTTCAGCATTGTCAGATCGAGTGATACATGCATGAAATCGATATGAAAATTATTATTTTCTCAGAAATTGTGAGTATTAAAATCATTGTGTCTTTAATCTGCTGAAAGACAAGATAAAACTATGGCATCGATGAAATATTACTTGATACTTGCGATTTGC
Organism: Sinohyriopsis cumingii; assembly: GCA_028554795.2. Classification (NCBI taxonomy): domain Eukaryota; kingdom Metazoa; phylum Mollusca; class Bivalvia; order Unionida; family Unionidae; genus Sinohyriopsis; species Sinohyriopsis cumingii. The sequence goes on from CM068832.1 coordinate 118,035,297, forward strand.
ATTGCTAGTCGCATGAGTACACAAATCTAAGAACCCACATTTTCAGATGTTGTAGAGAAAAAAAATTATTAAATGAAAGTCATATGCTGGTTGTAATAAAAATACAAAAACGAAAGAACACAGAATTCTCCATGTTTATAAATCAGAGAACAACTTCTAGAGTTCTTTTGTATCACATGACTACCACATTGACATGTAATCTCTGGTTGATAAATCAAACTGGCCAGATTGCTCATTTTTACAAAAGTCTCTGACTTTCATTTAATAAATTGAATTTCTGTACAACAACATTAAGAAGCAGTTTGTTGTTGATATCATGTGACTATTGGATTTCCGATGTTGTCTTTTGAGATTTGTAAAATCATGTGACTAATAATGCAAATGGCGAGTACAGGGTCAGGTTTCATCTATGCTTTAGTTTCGTCTAGTCTGTCAGTGGATTAAAGACATAACATTTATAATACATGCTATTTCTGACAAAATAAATCATTTTCCAATCGATTTCATGCAGGTATGAGTTGA